>OZ038475.1:105630520-105660520 GCA_964036315.1 Acanthosepion esculentum
GCCTCTAAGTGCTGACTTCCATGTCCACTTTTATATTTACACACGCTCTATCTCTGATATTGAGCACTTTACCCCATAAATATAGCACACTTTAAGACTATATTTCTGCATATATATATATATATATATATATATATATATATATATATATATATATATATATATATACCGAAGTATAGGATTGGTATATACGGAATAATTTCCAATGACCAACAAATACTATTCTTAAAAGAGTGCTCAATACAGAGTAGAGGAAATATACTTTATACGAAAATTATAACATAAATATGTTACTACAAAATTACTACAAAAATAACCATTTTGTTTCTGCACTTCTGGCGTCTTATGAAGTGATAGTGTTGAATGTAGAATAAGTGATGGTGTTAAATTTTGAATAAATGTATAATATATATATATATATATATATATATATATATATATATATATATATATATATATATATATATCAGTATGAATATATTTTTATTTACATTATTCGGACTATGATAACAGCAAAAATTGCAATATGAGCACTGGTAAAAAATGAAGGCTGATGACATTAGATTTATTATACCCAGAAATTCATACAAAGATGTCTTCAAGTACACATGACAAAGTGGATAAAGGCGTTTGTTAGTCCCAGTGACAGGACCCAAAGTGTGTGAGTTCAATACCCGGGTAAATCAGTGGAGAATTTGTATAGGGGAATTAACAGATATCTGATATCCATTAGCATTAGCACGTGGAACTAGAACAGTCTACCTCAGTGAGCAAAATAAAAGGTTCTTTTCGACATTCCAACCACCTGAAGAAGGCTGGAGCGTACAACGGCCGAAACGTCGTAATAAATATGGCGACAAAGATCAGGTCAATCGTCCATATAATGTAAATAATTTACAGAACACCTCATCTCATAGATATATAGATACTGAAATATATTTGCTTGTTCATTAGGATGGATATATATATATATATATATATTTATTCTTTTTTGACATTAATATTTTATATTTTATAAACATTTGAACTGGTAGTGAATCGGCGTTTATTTGATAATTATATTAGAACAGTACGGAATCTTGATTGGAAATAACCTGACCCCTCCCAGCATAGGAATATAAAATTAATTGAGAAAAAAAGACGAAAACAGAAAGCGACATAAACCAGTCAGTCATCTTTCACCGGATTTATTTAACCTATACAACGAGTCGATCCGAAGCGAACTGGATACCTACCCGCATTTATCTTTCTTTCTATGTATCGCAGCCGTGGTTCCACAGATAAGTAGGTTTTCACGGAGTTGAGTTGCTATTCCCTCTTCCTGCGTGTTGTCTTTCTCCTGAACTGTTTGCGAACCAAATCTAGCGATGTTATTTAATCCACAGCTAGAGGGAGAAGACATGGATTGATCTTATTCTTCATGTACCGTGTCTTCTTGGGACGTAGAAGATCATGATTTTCCATAATTTCCTGTCCTTTTTCGAGCTTAATAAATGTTGTCCTTTTTGTTATTTCTCCCAAACCCTGTCCCGCCATACATTTATCAAGCTCACTATGCATGTTATGCCTTGTCTTCGTCTGTCTCTCTCGCCTCAAACTTCAGATTTCCCAAGCTTTCTTTCCTCGTTATGTGTTCTAGAAATTTCAGCTGTCTCTTCCTGGTGTTATATTTCATTTTTGTTTCCATTTAATCTAGAACTTCGTCGTTTCTATGTATTCATAAACGTATTCCTTCAAAAATGGACGCGATGACCTCGGTTAGAATTTGAACTAGATTCGCCCATCCTACTTTTACTGTCAATAGCCGGTACGCGACCTGCACATACATATATGAGTAATCGGTTTTCTCATAATTACTTTACGAATCGAGAGAACAGCGAAACGACTGCTCTATCTAATATACACCAAGACAGACAGAGTCCAATAAGCGCGTCTCAATGTGAATACTGTCTTATTTGATATAGAGAATTCTATAGCTGTTATCTACTCAAGAATCATCTGAAAATCATAATAATGACCTAGACAGGCAATTTAACTGAATTCTCTAAGCTAGATCTTATGCTCCAGGCAAGTGAATTTCAGTTTATTTAATATTAGTAAATAATTTCCATTATATTGGAATAATCAAATAGATATTCGTCGTACTATTATCATTGCCAATTTTAAATTCGCCCTTACTCTGGTTGCTATCACAGTATGCATTCAAATAAGCTCTACGTTTCGAATTCGAAAATTTCATTAAAGAATCCCAATTCTGTGAAGATATCGTCACTTCAAACTCGTCGAATGATGAAAAAGTTATCAGTTTTATGACAAATGTCTCTTTTGCGTGAAGAATGACCTTTGCAGATACGAACGACTTGTCAGACGAATTCGACCGTATATCGAATATCTTAGTTGCTGATGGTACCGTCCTTTATTCATATTTTCTACTAAACTATACTTTATATTTTAGCACTTTAAAAAAATGTAATATTGTTACAGTCACTTAACGACCAGTCAGGTCATTAAGTGTCTGTAAGAATATTACTTTCAACATGGTCGCTAAACGGGTAAAATTTTCAGTTTAGCACCTGCGCTCAGTTCGCATTAAAATTTTCCCGAATACTTAAATTTATGTGTAATTGTACATGCTTCAATCGAATCTGGCTTGATAAATTTGATAAAATCTACTTTTTTGGAGTTATCGAAGGTAAAATTTCGAATTCATTCGCGTCGTTGGCGCCAGCCATTACTGGCGTTGAGTGCAGTACATTTGATGCAGGATAGCTATGACTGGATTATTAACTTGTCTTGATTATTGCACACGCGCAGTAATTGAGACAAGTCAGATCAGTAAACAAAGCCGTTAACTACTTTCTCTTTCGCGCCACCATTTATTTAGACGTATCACTAATAATATAATTTAGAAATTCTTAGATTATGCATTGCTAATGAATATGAACTACCCATTTATTTTTAGTCTGATATTAATTTATTGAGATATTTATTGCAATAACCTGACCGTTATTCTTCGATCATTAATAAGAGGAATGGATTGGCAAAAGATTAAATCACTTCACATATTTGGGAGCCTGTCTAAACGCGAGAGTTAGGCTACAAAACTACAAGCTGTGATCATACAGATTTAATTATATACGAGGGACTGCAGTAAATTTCTCGACTTGATCCACTTAAAAAAAAAAAACTGACCAAATAAGCAAGCATTAAAATTTAATTTGAATTCATTTCATAATCGGTGTAATAAATTTTTATCCCATTTCAAAAAAGGTTCTACTTTTTAACGTATCTGTTTCATGCATAATCGTATTCTAAAGAACTAAATATACTCCACGTTAAAATTCTCACTTGCATTAACTTGCCCTAATTTCCCCTCTGTTTTTACCGTTTTCAAAAACAAACAAAGATTTTGCCAACTAATACGAAAGAACAGATAACATCCTGATATAATGTCTATTCATTTGAAGAATCTTAAAGAATGGTTCAACTGAATTGTGTTATCAACAAAGAGAATGAGATCAATACGTGCGAGGAAACTGACTAATCACATAATTACAGAATGTATCTATGTCTAATTTAATTTATATTTATATGCGAACAAACAACATTCCAAAAGATAATCATGATATAAAATACTTATGTTTTTAATTTATTCTTTGCTGACTAACGATTCCAATTGGTAGGTGATGTTTAATACGTTTACTGCTTTAAATAGCCAACTTAGGCAATAACATTTTTATGAGTTTCAACTAAAGTCTTAGCATTGCTTCCACATTAAGGTATCATTGCGAATAAACTTGTTGGCGCCCACAGATTAAAATGTATGAGAAAATGCCAAGCGCATGATAACTCGTAGTCGGCAGGAGATAACATGTAGTCAGCATCGTAAATAAAAACAAAAATGTGTTAAGAGTTATAAGTGAAAGACACACGGTCACGAATGCAAGATTCAAAAATACCCGTAAATATCGTTACTTATTAAACATAATGACATTATCTACAGGGTGTTCGGACAACTCGAGGTGGTGTAATGGTTAGCAAAATTGTCTTGCTAGATCAATTACGACTGATTAGTCAACACGATACTCAGTGGATGCACCATACTTTTGGCTTTGTCCTACATCTAAGCCACTCTTGAAAAATAACTTATCTATCGGGACTCGGATATTTTTTTTAACATCATTTGCGTTTTATTAGGTCTCCTGTGGAAATTTCGTAATGGCGGGTATGTCTTTTTGGATGGAGAAGGTTTTTTTTTTGTGGTGAGGGAGGAAATTGTTGGTGATTGCGTCGTGATATTAGCTCGGTGTAAGATAATCAGTGAAGATCACTTTCACCACTTCCCGTTCGGCCTTGTGCCAAATACAAATGTAAATTTGCAAAATAAACCTAGAATAGAGCATTGAAAACAGGGGGGGGTAATTATTTTGTAGCTTATCATTAATTACCCCCCTCCCCGCAAACGATTTTTGTCCTTTTAGAAGTGAGTGCAGTTCATAATATCAATACATTGTCAAATCAATCCCTGACTTCTTAAAGCGTCATTTGTACTTTTTATTTTATTTACAAATGCCAAGTTTGAAACTGTGCTTACGCCATTGCTAACTGCGTACTATTTCGAAATGGAAAAATAATAATCTGTATGATGATCAATAGATTTGACACTGTATTTATATTATGAACCTGCTTTTAAAATGCTAAGATAAATTAATATTTTTCGATTTCTCACCAACGCCGCCCCCAGTGAATACTTATGAATACAAGTCTACAAAGATTATTATATTCTCTGCTTCTTGGTTTAATTTTTTAAAATTCTTTTTTCTTTTGGATTTGGGATTTTATTTAACCTAGAAAAAGTTACTGAATGAGGAATAATTAAAACGGAGGTTGGCAATGGAATGATAATCTTTATAACATCAACAAAATACAATAATCGCCAGGGGCGTGAAGTAGGTAAACCACTGCTAGTGGTGAACTACTTAGACAGCATATTACCCTCATCCAATAGTGTCAAACGTATTTATGAGGATTGGGACATGCCCATTAATGTGCATATGTACGGTACATAACCGATTTTATTTACGAGCGAATACTCTATCGCTACTAACATGGATATGCTCGGATGGACTATATTTCTGGTTCGCCAGGTCTAACCTTCACGGGTAGGACACGCCATGCCACTTACATTGTAGAAAACCACCCACGTCCCCTCCGTATTCCTTCGGCGAGAAGTGCCATTCAAACGGTTTCTTTCCGCGACCCACTGCTCTGTGGAACAGACTCCCAAGATGATGTTTCCTCGATCACTACAATCTTAACTTTTTCAAGTCTAGAGTCAACCGCTATCTTCCTCTCCTATCTGTATAAACTACCCCTTAACATAGCCCTCTCTCACAAGTGCCCCGGCTTTGTACAGGGTGAACATTACTGTAAAAATTCTGTTAACTAGTTTTAATTTTTTTTTTTAATTGTTTTTTTAGTGGCGTATCGACTCCCTGTGGGTCATTTAATGCCGGAATCTAATTTTCTTGGGAGCATTAGTAATTTCTTTGACAAGAAATGTATTGTATTTACATTATTCGGACTATTGTCCTCATCTTTGTCGCCATATTTGTCACAACGTTTCGGCCGTTGTACGCTCCGGCCTTCTTCAGGTGGTTGGAATTTCGAACCGAACCCTTTATACCGAAATTCCAACCACCTGAAGAAGGCCGGAGCGTACAACGGCCGAAACGTTGTGACAAATATGGCGACAAAGATGAGGACAATAGTCCGAATAATGTAAATACTGTACATAATACCTCATCTCAGAAATATAGACAGACTCTGAAGAAATGTATTGATGGTAATTTTTTTATCTTAGTAAAAATACCAGCAATATCTTATTATTGCTGGTATTTTTACTATAAAAATGATTATACTTTCATAGTGTTTCAACGCCAGTTTGGGGTTTAACCTGTCTGCCTAGAGCTGGGACCGTAACATGTGATACTACGGCGGGTCAGGGTGAACCTGGAAAACAGCAGTTAAGAGTGGTTCCACGTTCCCCAAACTCTCCCGATCAGAGGCCTTACTGCCGGATGTAGTTTATCGTCATACTCAGGACTGTTAACTAGTTTTAAAGTAGTGGGTCATTAAATTCGGTTGGTGAGTTTACGCATAAAGCAAAGGGGGAGATAAGTACTGCTTTATAAAGACAGATGTTTTAGGTAACGGTTAAATCTAGACATGAAGAAGTTAAAATCGGATAAACATCATTTCCGGTGTGTCTTCCATGAAATAGCAACTCTTGGGAAGAAATTGTCCGAAGGGAATCAGGATGGTTCGATCATGTGTATATAACATGGTGGGTCTTACATGTATATGCCAAGTAGAATTAGGGAATATAACTGTGGAGTAATGGATAGTGGCTTAAGGAATCGGAGAGCCGAGTTCAAATTCAAATAGATGAAGATTTCAGGATTACGTGTCCGGTTCCGGTCCGAAATGTTTTTAGGAAGAGGTGGCTACATACCTTTCCCAAGGGTATTTTTAACGAACCCGATTGGAAATCGAACTCGGCTCGGCTCTCTGAGTTTTCATTCCGAGTCGATATCAGAATGTAAATAATGTAAATAATGATAACTCCTCATCTCAGAAATTCGGACAGAGATATATAAACGAAGTTAAGTATATTGTCAGTTAGCTGTACTATGGTGGTGTTCTAAGCGTAATTAGATGTGGCCCAAGGCCGAAAGTATGGGTTACCCAGTGAGTGTCGAACTCACTATTCAGTCGTAAGTGATCTAGCGAGACATGCTTGCTAACCATCATACCACGTCGAATTGCCTAAATGATTTTAAGCGTAGCTTAGATATGACATAAGGCCGAAAGTATGGATGGAGCACACAGTGAGATTCGAACTCACTAAAATTGTAATTCAGTTAATTATATTATGTATCAACGTATTTAGAACCTATTCTCAGCTGTTTGCATTAAGTATAAAAAGTAGTCTGGGCATATTGGGAACAAGTATGCTATGTATGATCAGAAGAGGTTATCGTCGGGAGGTTAAACACTGTAACAACGCAGTTGAAACACATTCTCAGCAGGTAAAAATTGGAATAATCTATATATCTTCACGGTAGTTTCAAGCCACTGAACAATTGAAAATCGGTTTCCTGTGTCACTTGACAAAAGAATATTATGTGACTGTCAATAAAATTTCAAAGCGAAGTTTCTAATTTTGATTAATAAATACCTAAATCAGCTTTTTCGTTTGCTACACGCTTACACAGCATTTGTAATCATTTTGTTCTTTGTTGTGATTTTCTTATGTTTTTAAACAATCGTAAGTTTAATTAATTCGTGACTAGTGTAGAGACATTCATTTTAAAATCAATACACAAATTCCTAAAACGAATGAAAACAATGTTGTAAACATTTTCTTGAATTAGAATAACGTGAAAAAAATTCTCTTCATTTTCCATTAAACATTATTTCTTATAAATTATAAAACAAATGTTTCTGTAAACAGGCACAGCTCGGCTTTGCATTAATTGTTTCTACTAAAAGATTCAAGCGTTTTTATTTCTTTCTGATATGTCAAAACGTGTTATGTCGTCATGTTTTAACGGTGTGAAATCCACATACCCCACCTGCGCCGAAATGACATTTTTGTCTGTTTATATAAATGTAACTACAATCCCGCGACTACAGCTTCTGACCTAACTATTTTGTGTGTATGTGTGTGTGATATTAGGAGGACTTTTTCTTCGGGATTTATCCCTGATCAAAAGCCATGTTGCGGTGCCCTCCTTCTAAAGCGTCTATGTTGGACTATTCCGCCTACTATAAGATTAGTAGGAGAAAAGGCCTTGGAGGAACAGTCGAATAGATTGAACACTGGGTTAACCGACACATACTCACTAGTTCTGTAATACTCTTCTGTTGTACTTACTGTTAATATATGATATATCTGCAACACTTGATTTGTTATTTCTTTAATTATTTACTTGGTCACAACATCTTGCCGACGAAGGATTCGAAGAAACGGACTTTGCCAGTGTCTACAACAGTGATGAAGAAAGGAATTCTAATCCAACTCTATGACAAAAGGGTATCCAGTGTTAATTCCAACACTGACAGTGAAAAAAAGAAACTCTTCAAAACAATAGGATTTCTACAAGTTTAATGCAGTGGCTGGGAAGAAGGTTGGTGATCCTTGTTATTTTTCCATTCCAACAAGTCAGTAAAAGATTCATACAAGTCAAACGGACTTATTGTTGTTTAAGAGGTTAAAGAGAAAAAAAAACTCCCCCTCTCATTTCTTAATTTTACGTACCACCGTAGTACAATGGACGAATTTAAAAGTGCAATGCTAGAGTTGAAGAACACCAACAAAAACAACAACTACTGTTGGAACAGAAATATCAAGAACGACAAGGGATAAGATGTTATGGCCAAGTAAATGGTTAAAGAAATAACAAAACAAGTGTTACAGATATATCATATATTAACAGTAATTACAACAGAAGAGTATTACAGGACTAGTGAGTGTGTGTCGGTTGACACGGCGTTCAATCTATTCGGCTGTTCCCCCAAGGCCTTCTCTCTTACTAATCTTATAGTAGGCGGAAGAATCCAACATAGACTCTTTAGAGGGAGGACACCGCAGTAAGCCATTAAATGCATTTACAGCCACCTTCATTTGAAAGCCCCCCAAACCAACCAATATTCAGTTTACGGTCATGGGTCACTGTTGTGTAGGATCCACCTAATCTGCATAGGTGACTACCAACTATATAAATAATGGTTGATACCGGAAGACGAGAGAGAAGGAAGTGGAATCACGAGATCCAACTAGAGACTCTGATCGACTGCGACTAGTCAACACATTCTCCAGGAACGTCTTCCCAGAAATATACAGAAATACTATATGTACTTATTGTGTACACTTTCTTGTTATAATACATTCTTGTTCCAAGTACATTTTGTGTTGCATTATTATTCCATGCAATAGGCGAGATTCAACATTGAGTCCAGACTCAACAGTCACGTAACCTCTTACGCTCATCATTGCGTCCCACGTGCTTCAGGAATTTAACGCAGAATTTCAACTGGGCTCTCCAATTGCACACTTTCTGTTCCAATATCCGTTACCTTAACCGCCAACGTTCTATTTGTATCCATCAAGTTCAGGCAGCATCTACACATAATTGCGTATTATTGATGTTTTCGGGAGATATTCCTGGTCAAATCTATCAAATATACATACATTCCGTCTCGTCCGAAGGTGGGGACAAGTCATTCATCTGTTGAAGGTCTCTATCCTTGTAATCTTTGAAATGGAAAATGATACTGAAACAGTTGCTCGGTCTGCTGTTAGCAAAGTTGGATCACTGTGTCGTTTTAAGCATTTTTCTCGAAAGAATCTCTTACACATTTACAAATTTATTACAAATTCGTCCATCCATTGAATATTGCTTCGATTATTGACTTAAAGCTTCTAAATAAAATCCAACGTGTCTGCAATTTTATCAATCCTGACTTGGCATCTTTACCGCAGTCACTTTACGTCCACCCTAACCTAGTGTCTCTTCTGTAAATGTTTTCATGGTTATTGTTCTGGCGAGCTTTACTAATTGGTATCTCAGCTTTATGAATTTAAGCGCAATACTCGATTGGCGGTTAGGTCACATCAGTTTACAATTTGATTTACTTGATGGAACCGTAAGTTACATGGTAACTGTTGTAATAGAATGTTCCACTCTCCCTATTAACTATTGTGGACTGACTATATAAGTAATCTATCTAGTGTGCACAGGACATACCATAATCTGTTAGTCTGTCTATCAGTCTGCCTGGATTCGGTAAGTGTTCGTCGACTCCATGTCTTCAGTAGTGTATTCTCTTTTACAATAAACCTCTCTTTCTTCCATCTACGCCCGTGTTGTTAACTTCCCCTCGATTACCACTTTTGTCTGTTTGTAACCTTTTTACGGATACAAGAGTGACCCTTTTTGTCTCTCTTTGAGCATTTCAAAATTTAAATGCTTCGTCAATCGTTATTTTCTGTCTTCTTAAATATTTTTATTGTTCTTTCTCCTTAATATTCTTTCCTATTTTGTAAAATCCAGCGACTTTATTGTCTTGCTTGTGGTGAAGTGATTAAAAGACTCACTCGTCAAAAAAAACAAAAAAACAGTTGATAAAAAAGGACTAACTAAAGTGTTCATTTTAATCACTTAAATGCAGAAAGACATACTAAAACGCATCGTTAGCATTATCCAAAGTACTTAACGATTTACAGAATACAAAGTAACCTTGTCACCACTTCGATTCTGAACGAAAGTTTTGCACTTGGAAGCTAGTTTTCCATCACTCTTGCTGCAGAAATTCTAAATAGCAGTAAAATCTAGGAATTTGCGTTGCTGCCTTTTTATTTTCTTCTGCGCCTTTTCTGCGGATTACTTTGACCAGAAATATTGATTGCTGGATTACATATGTTCATTTCGTCCAGTCTGTGACCTTTCCTTCTCAATGATGGTGTTTGTATCCACAGAAGGGGAAGTTGCTTTCAAAGGAGTAACTCCTCTTCTGGGCTTCCTAAATTCCGACTAACAGAAATTATTTCTTTGATCGTGTAGGTTTTGGAAGTCGATAGTCATTTGACCTTGTTACGAGACATTCTCACCACAGTTCCAACTTCAGTAAAGTTTCAACACGAACAATCAGCACAGAAAACGTAATCACCAAAACTTGATTCCCATTACTATTGATTACGGTCGTCTGTGTAGCAAATGTACCATGTCTCTCGCGGCATTGGGCTGAAAGCCTGAAGGAACCCATCCTCTTTCAGACTAAATTTGCTATCAAACGCTAGTGAACACTATCTGTGGTGGTATGCAACCCATGGGTCATGTATGGTAACATAAATCCATAGTAAACCAGTGCTAACACCAAAAGCAAGTATATTATCTACAGAGACCATTGCTTTGTGTCTGCTGGTAAGGAAATGAGTCGTTCATAACGAGGTATCAGAACGTTGAAAAATTATCATTACAGAATTTTATTGTCAGAAACATGATCGCGTAAACGAAGCATTCTTGGTGGAAAGTCTTCCGCACTTGTTAAACAAAAATGTTGTTATTCTTCAGCAAGGTCATACAATGGAACACTCTGCAAAACAAACCTAACAAAAGAACCTAAACATATGAAAAAGTCAAAAACGTTACCATAGAAGTTTTTCCAATATTCTCCATACTGTCCAGATTTAGCTACTAGCATATTTTCATTTGCTTCCAACCCTATAACGTTCCATAAGAGGCACAACCTTCAGAAACGAACAAGAAATTCAAATAAATTAAGCAATGTTTTTCTAGGAAGACAACCAGTCAGACTGTTGTGTGCTATACGTGATACATGCGTAGGTGTTCATGTATCTTTCGATACATGACTGACGAGGCAGGTTTCTTCCCGCAAAAGGTTGCCATTTCTTTCTACGGTAGACCAGTTGCCATGCAAGGTTATAGAACCCGGTCTGTCGTGTTATTTACCCATAGCTGGGGAGGATAAGAGGATTCATAACTTTTCCAAGGTTATTAGCACGTAAGTGAATGTAATGGATTCGACTGGAATTCGAACTCGGCTCTACCGATTTCTTCATCCGAGTCACTACCCATTAACCATAGAATTCTGTAAGCGTTGAAAATATAATTGTTTGCCATTTGGGAAACAGGCATTGCAAATGGAGGTGATTGAATTTCACTTGTAGTTCTTTGATATCCGTTCAGGAAAAACTTTATTACTTCTTGTATAACTAGCATATTTATCGGTTTTACCTGCTCAGTGACGGTCCTGGACAGTGTGATCAAATCTCTCGAGAAACTGATATGAACACAACAAGACAATAAACGTTGCAAATAGCGTAACGAAGTACTCGGACGATCATAGGTTTTTAAAAATCTCTTTTGGCTAATGAAGCAGACATTAACTAAATGGAAAAAGAGAAATATTAGTACGTAGTGACCTTGACATCTCTGTCATCGTTTCAAATTAGATATTGCATCATATACACATTTGTAGGGTTGTCAGATCGTTTGAAATATGGAGAAACTATCCCTTGTGCAACACAGACGATTTGAAATTACGAAACTTATTCATTTTTCAATTCCTCGTACGAATAAAGTGAGAGTCACCTAAATGGCCAAACAGTTGGTTGTGTGATGCTTTTTTGTTCCTCACAAAATAGGTAATTACATTAATACGGACCACGAAACTAACATTATTACGTTAATAATATTAACGCGCGAAGTATGTAAATCGGTAAATTAGGTTAGTCTGGCAAAAGAACAAATGTATTGAGCACTCAGAATATAACTCAACAAAATTGCAATGATATATAAGGTAAGGCATTTATTACTATTAGGCGAATTCGTTGCATCTTACTTTCCTACCTCATAAAATCTCGTGAAGAGACACCGGTTGAGGCTACTGGATATTAAACACTCATATTTATCATAGTAAAATAGATTCTCATGTTACACGTTTTGTGTTTTATTTTGATTTCGTGCATTTTATACCTTTGTGTATCCACGTGTTAGTTTCATTAAAATTCCTCCGTTAAATCTTCTACTGACTATTTTGCCAATGATCTTTGCTGTTCAGTTTGGGATTTTCTCAGGTATCGTTTGAAGAGAGAACGCGCGTAGGCTGCACATGTGCAGGTGTGACCTTTCACTTTACGAGTGACGTCTATCTCAGCGGGCCGTTCACATAATTAGAGACATACGTCTTTTCGCAGATTTACAGGAAATTCAATAAAGTTACCGACTTGGCTGAAGGAATAAATATATTGCTAAAAAACATTTATTAAAATAGCTTAAAATTTCGAAAGCCATGTGAAATTGAAACTTACGACGTTCTAAAGAAACCCAGATGAAACGTTAGTTTCTGCTAAACAAGGGGACGCGAGTTCGAACCGGATTGAGCATTAATTTTATTAAATTGTATCGAGTATGCAACGTAATATATTGTGCTTGGAATAATGATAAAAAAACAAACACCCAGGGCGTCTGTTTCAAATAGGGTATCCAAGGTATCCACTAAAATTAAAGTCTCCATTACAAATAATGTTTGAAGTAATAAAAATTCCGGATTAACAATAAGTTCATGGATTAAAAGCTTAAAATATAAAATATACTGACAGATTAATGCAAAAGTCAACAGGGTTTAAATATAAGATATATTCACATTTAATATTTGATCCACCTGATGATTATGTTACGGCATGAATCTCTGAGTAGCGGATTCTTTTATTATTTTATTAATAATTATATATATATATATATATATATATATATATATATATATATATATATATATATATATATATATATATATATATATATATATATGTGTATATATTCAAAAAGTGTGGTTGGTTGACCACTATAATCAAATCCTATTTGCTGGTGTCTGGCTATCGATTCCTAGAAACTGAATTGCTTGACGCTCATACGTCGAATATGACGAGAGAGTTCCCAATATATATATATATATATATATATATATATATATATATATATATATATATATATATATATATATATATGTATTTACGGTAATTATAATTAAATATAGTTACATCAATAATTATATCAAAGTATTTACTATTTTGAATATTACATAATGCTTATATCATTATGCGTATTTACCGGGAGAAAGCAACTGTATCTCATATCGAATAAACTATAAATACAAAAAATTACCATATTAACTTAAGATTCTCTTTATATAAATTCCTGTACATAAAACATAAAAAACCTTAATTCAACTTAATTTCGAAAATTATATTAAGGGTCTCGGCTCTCGCTTTTGAAACATGAGAACTCTTATGTAGCGAAGGAATCATATTTAAAAAAATATTATAATATATATATATATATATATATATATATATATATATATATATATATATATATATATATATGAATGTATATATATATATATATATATATATATATATATATATATATATATATATTCAACTTACATAGATACATGGATATAATAGATAGAGAGATATACATACTGTTCCTCTTAGATATAATTTTTTCCATCTTAGATATAAACATATATATATACATAAACACACACACACACACACATATATATATATATATATATATATATATATATATATATATATATATATATATAGATAGATAGATAGATAGATAAATAGATAAATAGATGGATGGATAGATTGATAGATAGGTATATAGATAAACAGAATATATAGGCATATATATATATTGTTCCGTTTAGATTGAATATGAATATATCTATGTGTGTATATATCTATATCTATATATATATATATATATATATATATATAAACAATAGTGTTCTTCTTGTTTAGATCGATAGATAGAAAATATATTTTCCCTCTTAGATAGATATACATATAGTTCTTCTTAGATATATAGATATATCGAGAGAGAGAGAGAGAGAGAGAAAGAGAATACAAGGCAATCAACGATCAAAAAAGTAGAACTAGACATAGAACGCGACGAAACAAGACTCGTTAAAATTTATAACGTTAATGATCAACATTGTATTGTAGCTTAATATATATATATATATATATATATATATATATATATATATATATATATTGAGAATGATTTATTTATTTTTTGAATTTGTCGCATTTAGCAATGAAAGCTTAATCATAAGTTGTTGCATTCATGACTTTTCACCTTTGATCCGGCTATGATAATTAGACAGCTTTTCTAGAATGATTTAAGTCGATTCACATTCAAAACTTTTCTTTTCAAATGATATATTCTATCATTGGGATTCATAAACATTGTCTCTATTTCCCTTCCACAAGACATATTTGATGCATAGCTCAATTAAATTAGATTTTCATACACACCATTTCTATTTGGCACACTCTTTTCTGCTGCAGAAGATTTTTATAAGAGGATTCAATTTATTCTTGTAAAGAACTGATGAACCAATCAGAATTCATGACTGATGCGAGAAAGTTCGAGAAGGCTGCTATGTACTTTTTTTCCTTACGAGAGCAAATATGTCACATCTTTGTGTTTAATGTGCCGCCAGAAAGGCGTACATGACGGCACTCAGCTTGGTTGTAACAGGGAGTTGCTCGATAATAACTATAATTGATATTACTAAGAATAATTTAGTTTTAGTAAGATAACAGAATTAGCGACCAGCCTTTGTGGATAGAACCCACTAAGGCTTAATTAACTGCAAAGCCAGCTTTCGGTTGTAGGCGATGTGGCTCTCAATATCTTCCTGCTATTTGTAGCATTTCCGTAGACTCACCTGATTCCTGTTTTGCTATTACCATAAAAGGCACGGTATTTAGATTATGCGCTCTTTACTCTGTCCCACTCACCCTTAATAGGTCCTATGGCTGTCAAATTTTATAAGGCTTCTGTCTTAATGATTTGTCCTAGAAATCTCAACTGTATCTTTGTTATGTTAAGTATAAGATTCCTTTGTATTTCTAGTTTCTCTGAAACTTTGCCATTTCTCATATATTCAGTACATAATCTTTTCAACATCTTTATGTAGAAGCTGTCTTTTCTTTATCTATGATTGCCCATCATATAGGAAAATCGACATTACATAAGGGTTCAGTACTCTTCTTTTTGTGTTTCCAACAATGGTTTCCTGTTTCTTAATACTTTGCTTAGCTTTTGGAAGGTACCTTTCAGTAACCGAATGCGCCTTCAGATTTCAATGTCACCCTTTCCATCCTTTGTTAAAATACCTGCTAGATTCGACATAGGTCCCTGAGTAGAGAACATCCACTGTTATACATGATTTTGAGACTATCTTGTTCAGATTGGTAGCATTGTGTTTTCATTTACATATAATTTAAACTCAAAAAAGACTTACAACTTGAATAATGCATTGGTAGACTCATTTTACCTGGTCTCACCACGCCTCAAATTTTTTTTAATGAGAATACCTCTGCAGGCGGAATCTAAAATCGCATGGGAGCAAGAATTGTTTGACAGAGACGCAGTTTGTGAGTGTCATTTGTTTTCTACCAAAGGATTTTTGTATATTTCGACCGACTGGAAATTATATGCTGTATAGTCTGACAATCTGTTGCGTTCACGTTGCAAGCATGCACACTCTTATCAATCCGAAACGTTACAATATATCAGAGTAGAACTTACAAATGAGACAGACAATTAAAATAGAGCACAGAAATTTCAACTATTCGACATAATCCGTCTTATTTAATTAAATTTTTAATTTCTATCTAGTCTGATGCAAAATTTCTCAGCACTAACTTCCGTATGATATTAAGAAAATATTAGTAGGCAGTTTCAAATTTACTCAGAGTTTTTCATGCATAATAATTATTCGATATATCCCGCTTATTTTGAAAGCTGCTTCGCTTCTAACCACAACGTTTTGCATATTTTAATACACCCCAAGCAAAGCGATTAAAACACAAGAGCTTATTAAGAGTGAATGAAAAAGGAATGAAGAAGAAAGAACATTAAGGAACAGAGGAAGGCAGAAGATATTGATTGATGTTGCGTTTAAATTTATAACAATCAGAGGTGCCAGGGAAGCAAGAACGCGGTAAAGAGTTCCGGAGGCAAGAGTTACGAGAGAAGAAACTAGTAGAATAGAAGTTACGGTTACATAGAGCTATTTCAACAGTAAAGTGAAAACTATTTGCCAATCTACTAGTACGTTTAAAGTTTTGCGGAAGAGATACCAAGGATGAAAGCTGCGGAATTCTCTTCTGCGTCCTTGCTTTTCTGGCACCTACGATTGGTATAAATTTCAATACATTATCAGATTTACATAAGGAATCGTTAGAATCTTCAAAAAAATTACTAAGCAATTGGATCAGTTGAGCTGAATACATCATAAAAAATTCAAGATATTGGATTAGATACCAAACACTTCAAATACATCCGTATATACGTCAGATACAATACATATAGTATAGGAGATAGGGAAAGTGAACAAAACATATGTTTCTCTGAAGCTAATTTCGCCCAACATCACAAATCGCTACAAAACCGAAACATTAAAAGTTGAGTCATATTCTTAAACACATTCGCCAGATCGTCGTCCTGACTATGACGATAAACTACATCCGTTAGCAAGGCCGCTAATCGGGAGATTTTGAGGCGCTTTGAACCAACTCTTACCAGCTGCTGTTCCCAGATCCACCCTTTTTGTGACTTAGGGGCACAACTAAATTAAACTCGTCGATAACATTTATTCTACACCGTGAAAATCATATAAACTTTCGAAATAAATATAGAATGGTTACATTTTCAGGATGTGACTGAGACATAATAATTCCTTATAATGTCCATACTAGGCCTTTAGGGAGCAGGCCCATCAGTGTGTCTTTGATGTAAAAGTTCCTAAATATCTTTTAATAATATCTTTTATTTAAAATGTATTTTATCTTTAAATATTTTATCTCACTTTAAATGATCAGATGACACGTATCAGGTAAATTATATATTACATCATAAGGAAAAAAACATCTATACCGTTTTTTTTGTTCGATAAATTCTTTAATATATGAAAATTGATCTAAGAAATGATCATTATAATGGTGTAGAAAGATGTTTAGACGTCTGAAAATTCAACACCGAAAGAATATAAGGCATCAACAATCACTTCCCATGCCCTATCCTAAGTTTTTGGGCTACGTTGCATTTCCACCTAGAGCACGAGCCTCGTCTCGCAACATGATCACTCGTAAACTTGTTTGCAGAGAAAACTTAGTTTCTGTTTTAATGCTAATATTTTATATTAGGCGTTTACTTGTAAAGAAACTTTCGACATTCATTGATGGAGCAGCAAGTGCTGCTGGCGGTTGTAATATATAAAACCTTTCTCTTAAAACAAATGTTCAGGAAAATTAGTTTCTCAAGTGCAGGAGCTGTTATCACTCTTTCCACTGTTGATGCTGATTTCCTTCGTAATATTTTACTTGAAGTAGAGAGGAACGTCAACTTATTTAATGTATTTTAATTTCTCATCGAGCTACATGTTATATCCATTTCAGCTGTTACTCTTGTTAAAATTCCTCACGTGGTGTGTTTTCTGGTGTCTGGTACGTGATTGTATAGCGTTAGTCCACAATGCCAAGATTCCCTGACTTTAATCGCTAAAGTAATTTTTAACCATTGATCTGAGAAAAACGTTGTATATAGCTGGCAGTTTATATATTTGTGAACGGTTTGGCATCATGCATGGCATCGATACAAATAACACGTTTTGATGAGAGAAGGGTTTATTTGTTTGGTGGCATATCAAAACCTTATGGATCATTTAATGCTGCAATTGAATTTTCTTGGGAGCACTTTTTACATTATTCGGAATATTTATTACAACGTTTCGGCTGTTGTCCGGTCCGGCCTTCTTCAGGTGTTTGGAATGTTGAACTGAACCCTTTATTTCGCTCACTGGGGTAGACTTTTCTAGTTCCACGAGCCATGGATGTCAGTTATCAATTATCTTCAGTTCCTTCCCCTCTCGAAGTTCTTCACTGCCTTAACCGGGTATTGAACTCACACTCTTTGGATCCTGTGACTTGATCTAACCAACGCCTTTATCCACTGCGCCATGTGCCCTTGTAATAAATTTGGCGACGAAGATGAGAACAATAGTCCGAATAATGTAAATTGTGTACATAATACCTCATCTCAGAAATATAGACAGATACTTTCTTGGGAGCATTAGTAATTTCATTTACAAAAATGTATAGCTGGTATTTTTACTATGAAAAATAATTTCTCATAGTGTTTTGACCCAGTTTGAGGGTAAACTATTTGCCCATAGGTGGGACATCAACAGATAGCACCTGTTGATGTCCGAGCACTTGAAAAAACAATTTTCCTGAACATTAGTTTTAAGAGAAAGGTTTTATATAATACAACCGCCAGTAGCATTGCTGCTCCATCAATAAATGTCGAAAGATTCTTTATAAGGAAACGCCTAATATAAACTATTAGCAATAAAACAGAAACTAAGTTTTCTCTGCAAACAAGTTTACGAGTGACCATGTAGCGAGACAAGGCCCGTGCTCTAGGTGGAAATGCAACGTAGCCCAAAAACTTGGGATAGGGCATGGGAAGTGATTTTAGATGCGTTATATTCTTTCGGTATTGAATTTTCAGACGTTCAAACATCTTTCTACACCATTGTAATGATCATTTCTTAGATCAATTTGCATATATTGAAGAATTCATCGAACAAAAAAACCGGTATAAATGTATTTTCCTTATGATGTAATATATAATTTACCTGAAATGTGTCATCTGATCATGGAAAGTGAGATAAATTATTTAAAGATAAAATACATTTTAAACAAAAGATATTAGTAAATGAAATTTCACATCAAAGACACACTGATGGGCTTGATGCCTCGATGTCTAGTATGGAAACTATAATGAATTGTTATAAGTCTCAGTCATACCCTGGAGATTAAACAATTATATATTTATTTTGAAAGTTTATATCATTTTCAGGGTGTCGATCAGATGTTATCGGCGAGTTTAATCCAATTGTGCCCCTAAGACAGAAAAAATAAAAACAGTAATATCTCTCAATAGTAATCAGTAGCCAGGTGCAGATCTTTCCAAATTCAACGAGACGATAACGTTTTGAAAAGTATAGTTTTCCAGGTCTATACTAATTTACTCATTTTAATGAGGTTACTGAACGCACATTTAAGCGTATAACGCGATTATCAAATCAGAGCACGACAGTAATTTCTATAATTAAGACCACATGCTTGGTAAATTGAACTAGATTCGTTTTAATTGAATCATGAGTTCTTAAATAATTTAACAACTCAATTTGTTAAATAATCGAAGAATTAAAAATGTATGTACGTATGTTTACATGTCTCGCTATGTATTAAAAATATGCTATATTTCATCTACATCTATATTGAGAAATCATATATATATATATATATATATATATATATATATACACTACCTGTTATATATACATATATATATATATATTATATATATGTTGTATAAATGTTGAATATATATGTTATATATACATACATTATATATATGTATGCATATATATATATATATATATATATATATATATATATATATATGCGTGTGTGTATGGGTATGCATGTATAAGTTTTTACAGTATGGTTGACCTTTACAAGTAAAGGGATATATTACGAGGTCATTTTTGTGCGTAGAAGTGGAAAATAACGGTTAACCCAAGCCTTGATCAGGTTGATTGTAGTAATCAAGGAAAGATGGTGTTGGGAGTCGGTTCCACAGGAGAATTGTTGACAGGAAAAAATTGCTAAAGTGCAACTTAGTTCTTACCGGTGGGAATGTGCGTGGTTTGCTACTATGTAAATGTCATGGCGTGTTCTTGCCGTGTAGGTTTGACTGGGCCGTATTAGGGAATGTAATTCTTCCGAGCACCTTCCGTGGATGTAGCGGTAGAGCAGCGAGAGGCTTGTCACATCCCGCTCATTGGAAAGAGGTTGAGTTGTGGAAAATAATCCGTTACTCACAAGGCCTTGGAGAAGCTTTTGGACTATCAAGACCGGAGAGTGGGGTCTGCGCATCTCCCGTCCATATATGAAAAGTGTACTCCTTTTCTTGTCTGATCTGGCTCTTGTAATCGTAGAGGTTAGCAAAAGAAGTCAGGTACTTGCTAGAGCGGTACAGAGAACCCACCATTTTATCTACATCCTTAGCATTGGATCGTATCTAAGCCTTCCACTTGATTTCGGGTGTGAATTTGAAGCCCAACAGTCTTTCAAGGCAAGGCGCTTCCCCGAGAGGACCTTCGTTCATCGTGACTGGTTTTAGTTCGGGGGTCAAATGATGGAATCTAACTAGCTTGATCTTTGAGGCATTGAATGTAACCAGCCAGTTTTACCCCATTGGATAGTTTGTGCAACATCTACAGAGTGATCAGTAGCCAGTCTCTGACTATCGAGAGTTTTAGAGGTGCGCCCCTGTATAGTCGTATCATCGGCACAAATATTTACAAATGATCTGAGTATATTCTTAAGCAGATCATTTTGGAGATAAAGAATAGGGTTTTTCCGATGAGTGAGCCCTGGTGGACGCCTGAGTTGAACACCAAGGCTCGAGAGGACTGGCCATTAATAACTACTTTCAGGAACAAACCTTTTAGGAAAGATTTTATGATCGAAAAGATCCTTTCAGTGATTCCATAACTTGAGAACTTGTGTAGTAAACCTTTGCCACACACCTTCTCATCTAACGCTATGGTCTTCGAGGTTTGTTTGTCGTCAAGAGCCTCAGAGATTCTGTAGCTGATGGTAGTTAGGACATTGCTGAAGAGGTTGTTCTTTTCTCGGTGCTTGACAACATTCATTGATTATGGCCTCAAAAAATTAATGATGATACTGAGGAATCTGAGCGGTCTGTACTGGGAAGATCGTACGCCCGCGTTCTTGGAAACCGGGCATACGCATAACACCTTCCACGGGTTAGCGAATGATTTCCCCTTCACGCAGCGGTTGAATAACTTCTCTTGGCCAGGGGATAATTCCGGGTTCATATTCTTAAGGACAACTACTTGAATTTCGTTTGGGACATTGGCTTTTTTAGGGCCAATGCCTTTGATGAGTCTGGAGACTTATCGTGTTGTAATGGTAATATTAGTGAGATTATGATCAGTGAGACGTGGGAAGTTGTGGAGGGGGATGGTCTTTGTCGTTTCCCATAGAGTTTGAATATATATATATATATATATATATATATATGTCTGTGTGTCTGTGTTTTTCTGCGAGGTGCGTGTTCGTGCGCGCTTCGAAACGGTGCCCCTTTCGTAGGAAAAACCATGGTCTTATTCGTCGACCTTCACAATAATCATGGCACTCTTTTGCTCTTAAATCATACTCACGCGTTCAGATATTTATTCGAAACGCATAGCTGCTCAGTGGATCCCATAGCAGTTAGGATGAAATGATTTCCCTGGCCACTCGGTGGCAGTGGGCGGCAAACTGCAATAGTTATATTTTTTTTTACCTTAAGAAAGATTGGTCTCAGATTTCCGTAAATTGTGTTAAGCGTTGCATGGAATCTGCAACTGATGTTCTGGATTTTTCTAAGTAGATTTGTATATTTTTCATCCAGTCGTCATTCCTGACGAACAGATAATGCCCAAATTTCTGATCCATACAGTAGGGACGAGTTCAATCAATGCTCGAAAGGTTTGGACTTTTAAGGAGGATGTAAGTTTCGATTGCCAAATCTTATTACATGCATCCCATGCAAGATATATTATGTGAGATCGAAGATATTTGAAGTTCGCAACACTTTTGATGGATGTATTATTAAGTGGCTTCAACTAGAATTGGTCAGAGCAGGTTGAGATATATTTTGTCCTACTCACATTGCAATAGAGGCTTACATGGTTCGATGCTTGCTCCAGTGATTGCAGCAAGGGTTTTTTTAAAACATTTGTTTTTCTCAGAATGAACTCGCCTTAAAGAACAAATCAATAAGTCAGTCAATCAATCAATATCTATCTATCTATCTATCTATCTATCTATCTCAGTAAGTTCCTATCTATCTATCTATCTATCTATATATCTCAGTAAGTTCCTATCTATATATCTATCTATCTCAGTATGTTCCTATCTATCTATCTATCTATCCATCTATCTCATTAAGTTCCTATCTATCTATCTATCTATCTACCTCTCTTAGTATGTTCCTATCTATCTATCTATTTATCTATCTATCTATCTAAGTATGTTCCTATCTATCTATCTATTTATCTATCTATCTAAGTATGTTCCTATCTATCTATCTATTTATCTATCTATCTAAGTATTTCCTATCTATCTATCTATCTATCTATCTATCTATCTAAGTATTCCTATCTATCTATCTATCTATCTATCTATCTATCTATCTATCTATCTATCTCCTTTACTTACTCATAATTGTACTTGATACCCGTTGTTTTCATTATTCTCTGTCTCATTTGCAGTATACATGTACATTCCTTTCTTGTACAAATTATAAACAAAACAAATTGGTCTTTTACAATTTCCGACCTGGAAAACACTATTATTCAGCGGATTATGATTAAGGTCAACATAGATTTACTGCCAAATGTCATTTTTGGGTAAATCATATGTTGTTAAGAGCGTTCGAAATTTGTAAGAGAAATTCGTTTGTTCAAACCAAAATCTCTTAGTAAAATGGAGACAGTACCCCAGACTGATATATTAGATTGACAGGGAAAGCAAGAGAGAAGAGAGAGGTTTGGGTAGACGAAAAGTGACTGATGGTCAGTTTCTTTTTAAAAAGCGAGGTAGAGAGAGGGTATACAAAAGAAAGGGAAGAAGGAAGTAAAGAATTAAAGCAAAGACTGACCCGACCAAGAATTTCCCCCTTAATGTGTAGAAATTTGTACATCGGATTATAAAGCAATTTGACCCCATATGGCACGTTATTTTAGGCAGGACAACTCAACCCGATTCCAAATTAGTTAGTGTAATAAAAGGGTCATTAATACAAATAAGAAATAAAAATGACAATAATGATAATAATATCAAACATAAATTAACAAACATCTTTTATACAGAGAAATGATAAAAGTAAAATTAAAAAACTAAAATTAAAATAAAAACTGTGTAAGATGAGTAAGATGATGTATGGATAATGATCATATATATATATATATATATGGATGACAAATATATATATATATATATATATATATATATATATATATATATATATATATATATATATATGCCCCTGTTTTAGTTTGGCCTTTTCTTTTTCCTTGTGCTTTTTCTTCCTCTTTTCATGTATACATAAGGTTAGCAAATGCCAATCAGACGACAACTTTTCATAATATACATCGGACGGGGTAAATTGGTTACATGTGTGTAATGTAACCACAAATGTATCCACACTTTTCAGGAGTATGTTTTTTTTTAAATTTTAGGTCAATGAATCGGTAGCGATTTATGCATCTGATAATAACTCATATATTCTGTATCTCATTCATTTCAACCGTTATTTAACTTCTCTCTTTAAAATTTCTTTCCTTTCAGTTTTCTTCTCCATCTTCACCTTGTAGCCTTTCCTGTTCTTTCTTCCGTTACACCTCTCGCTAAAGCTTTCATACATTTAACTATCACACTTGTTTCTCACTCCCACACATAAATTCTCAGAGAAATTTTTTTTTATACCCGGAATTCTATTTTCTGTTTTCTTTTTGAATTTGAGGGTCTGATGAATTGGATCGTGATTACGATTAAAATGTAATAAATTATAACCTTGGAATAATAGTGTTTGAGACTTATATATATATATATATATATATATATATATATATATATATATATATATATATATACATACATACATACATACATACATACATACATACATATATATATATATATATATATATATACATATATGTATACAAAGTTAAAATTTGTTCTCATAATCTTTTATTGTGTATATAGACTTGTAAGGTTTTCATTGCCGGGAGATATGTTTGTTTGAAAGAATCGCAGATCATAATCATAATTGAATCAATGAGAATATTATTGAGATTAAGCTTAGCCGGTATATGAAATCTATCTGGCAATACCGCCATTCACAATCCATGAAATTAGTCTACCTAAAGAAAGACTTGTTAATAGCAATTTCCTCCTTTTTGGACTGCACTTACTTCAACGTGTCTTCTACCTTTCAAAACATTCTTCAGATTTGGCTTTCGTGTGGGCCGTCATCTGAATTCTCATGTTCCCCTTAATCTCGTTCCCAGCGTCTACTTGGAAAAACTAAAAAATCTTAAGGAATCAAGACTAATATGAAAACTGACAGACGTGTTTGATGCCATGTTTCGGTAAAAATAATAAGAGATGATCAGCGTAAACATATAGAGTAGGAATAAAAAATATATTAGATAAAAAAAAAGCCCGTGGAAACAGAAAGCAATAAGAAAACATTATTCAGGTCAAGTGAAGTGAAGAATCTATTAGCGCATCCATTTTGAATGACACGTTCACATAATAGGCAAGAACCCTCAATAGCATCTCATTGTTTCTTGAGTAATGTCGGCCATATAAACAATATCCAACTCTGACTTTCTGCCTCGAGAAAATAAAAGAAATGGTCTTAGTTTCGGAGAGACACTTGTGTGCGTACCTGCCTCTTTCTCCCTCTCTCTCTCTCTATATCGTTATCGCGAATCCTATCAGGGTCGTAATGGACACCACAGTGGAAGTGGTGTTTCTTGGGCGTGATTGCCTGACGAAGCCTAACCCTCTCCAGGCCGGTTTGAATTCAGAGATTCCTTCTCCTAGATCAGTTGTCACCCACGGCTATAGAACCCAGCTTGTTCTTCTATTTACCTATAGCTGGGTGAGAAAGAAGAGGATTCACAAGTTTCCCAAGGTAAATTCACGTAAGTGAATGTAATGGATCCGATCGGAATTCGAAGTCGCCTCTCCGATCCTTCAATCCGTGTCGCTATGCATTACTCCACCGCGCCGGTGCATATATATATATATATATATATATATATATATATATATATATATATATATGTATATGTGTGTGTTTATATATATATATATATATATATACATATATATATATATATATACACACACACATGTTTTTATATATACACACATATACACACACGCATATATATATATATACATACATATATATATATATATATATATATATATATATATATATATATATATATATATATATACCATAATGAGAAGCCACGTATACTTTCTTAATATGTATATATATAAAAAACAACTAAAAAGTTGTAAATTAAAAAAATAAATGTTTTTTTATGAAAGTATTTGTTTATATTTTTTATATAATATATATATATATGTATATATATATATATATATATATATATATATATACGTGCGTACTTGTATTTGTGCGATTTTATACATTTTTCAATGTACATATTATTGCCATCATGTATAAGTTTATCCTTTTTTCAAGAAAAAATACGCTTTCCAGTGTTTCTTTCTTTCCTTCCTTTTTTTAATGCATTGACAATACATGACGCTAGTGAACATGTTTCTCCATAGCTTATTTCTTCTTCTTCTTCTTCTTCTTCTTCTTCTCTTTATTATTATTATTATTATTATTATTATCTGTGAATATCTATGCATTTTGGGGAATGCTAACCAAGTGATTTCTCGTTGACTTCAAAAGTGAAGGAAACAGGCTAGTACGGAATTCGAACTCGGCTCTCGAATCACCTTTCTTTGCCAATACGCGATACATTATCCGCGCAATAAGTAAATTCGTCCACATTGTCCTCGTGCTAACTCTACTTCAAGTAACACGATTTTCAGATATTCTATAATTAATATCCAACCTTGGCTTTTAAAATCTTTTCGATAATTTCCAACGTTTCACTAATCTGTCTTAAAATTAACCGCCTCAAAACTTCGCCTGCATGATTACCTTCAACATAATTGATTGCCAAGGATACATTCACCAGTTTACCTCAAATTAACAGCAAATTTAATGTAGATACACTACTTTAAATTTCACAATGAATGTACCGATCCAACTGTTTTCATATCAGTTCCCAAGTTTCTTCAGTTGAAAATATATGTGCATCGGAAATGGTGTTTCTTTAATGAGACAATTTAGAAACTGTACAATCGGAGCGTTTAATTCAAGAACAGAAATATTTCTGGTTGTTCGATATGCTTCAAAAATCACATACACATTCAAAGCAAGTTAAGTTAACAAAAATAACGAAATAAAACAAGTAACTAAAGTAATAAAAAAGTAACTGTGTTAATTATTTGTTTGGTTCATTCTTTTTTTTCTTTTGATCAGCGTGTTTTCTGTGTTTTCAGATATCATAAAATTCAATATTGCTTAATTATCAGCCCAAGTACATGGAAATAATTATTCCTTCTGGCGTTAACACACTACAAGATAATTACTAAAACACGTCCTCTGCTACACACATTGCACAAACAAACAAGCTAACACATACGCATGCATTTATTTATTTATGTCTCAAATCCAATTAAAAATTCTAATTATTTACTGAGCTGGAAATTAAATTGAAGTTTCTAAAGTTTCTCTCACATTTCGACTTCACACAGAATATAAAATAAATCTGAAAAATAAATGGTAAACAAGGAAAAAGTTTCGTTGGATTTCTTGTCCTTCAGAGTACTTTATCACTTCATGACCTGAGCGATCATGTCTCTCCACAACATTCTATGTTCGTAGCTCTTATCAATATTGATATTTGTTTTTACTATATCTCCTATTTCCTATTTTGTCATCGATTTGAACAAGTTTGTTAGGTAAGTTTCCATGTTCCTCTAGTTTTCCAAATGTCTCGTGTGTATCATATTTCTTAAGCTTTCTTTCTTCATTATCTGTCACTATCTGATTCTGTGTATAAGTGTTCTTTTCATTTCCAATTCCTTCATCGTTTCGCATATGTTTTGCCCATAGTATTCTCAGCATTCTTCCAAGGAACCACATCTCCATTTCTCATTCATTTCTGAATCGATTTTCACTGCCATATAGACTGATTGATGCTACACACACTTTATTCATTGCTGATAGCCATTTTTTTGTTTTATAATACTTTGTCTAACTTTTAGATTTTTGATATTCCAATGCTCCTTCGGATTTCGGTATGACAGGGGACGTTGGCACCGAAATGATTGTCCACAAGAAAAGAAGATAAATGCATAACAGAGATGTCCAGATCCATTTAATGCATTATCTTCTTTTGATGTCCTTCTTGATGACAACTATAATACCGCAAATAAATGGTCACGAAAAACACCTCAATTAACAATGGGAAGAACGATAACTCCTACTGGACGTGGGAAACTTATTTTCTTGATAACAAGTTTAAAGAGAAAGATTTTATAAATTTAAACCGAGAGCAATATTCGTTGCTCGGCCAATCAATGCCGAATGTTGCCTTATAAGGAAACGGCTGATATTGCTATCATTATTACCATGCATCCTGTATTCTGGTAATTGGTGATTACTCCTTTCTTCACGCTATCCTTTAATAGCATTGTTATTTAATGAGTTCTTGTGTGAAATTTCAGAGTAAATTTATATTAGCTTCTTTAAAAAATAAAAATAAAAATAAAATAAGACAAAGTAATTTTAGCAACACTAGAAATTACTACCATGTAGGCTTGGCTGGTCATCCAGTCGCCAAACCACAGACGTTATTCTGTGAAAAGCATTTTAGAGTCGACCCCTCAGTCTAAAAGGCCAATACGTTTAAAAGGAGCATGTCAGGCTTTCACGGCTGAATGCGATCGACCAGTGCTAGTTATAATTAGGCCGGCAATCGGATCTGCTAAATAAATGACGGTCTTCCGATTCGAGATGATTCTGGAAAAATCTGGACCTTTCTACGTGATTCGGGAAGTATCACGGGCCGGAACCGGAAGTATTCCACCACACAAAAGGCGAAATATAAAAGGAAGAGTTTTGGGTGTGAATTGCGGAGAGCAGAGATTTACTGGCGAGATTCGAGGCGGTAGCAAAACTGAGAGGGGTAAGATTTAAGTCAGTCGGTTGCTGATGGAATTAAGATGTCACCCACTGTAGAGAGCAGTTTAATAGTCTACCGCTAAAACAGTGTCATTAGTCATCTTTCTCTCTCTATCTCTCTCTCACTTGACAGTTCACACGAGCGGAAAAAAACAGGAATAAATCAATGCCTGCATTTAAACCCAAACTGCATCGAATAAAATTAAGGTTTCAGCCAATTTACAATGACGCTAATTCCCCATTCCCTGTTTCGCTCTGGTTATTTCTACAATGAAATCTAATTAAAAACATACTGATGATGAAGAAATGAAATTTACCATTTTATATTGCTTAATATCCTTAGTAAGTTTTCGCAGTAATGTTATGTAATGAGTAACGTGAAAAATTTCAGCGGGAATTTATATTTGGTTCTTTTAGAAATAAAAATAAAACTTAAGAAAATATGAAAAGAAAAAGATTTTACTACCATGTGGGCTAACTGGTTACCCAGTCCCGAATCAAATGATGTTATTCTGTGAAAAGCTTTTAAAGTCGACCTCTCAGTGAGAAAGGGCAACACGTCACATGGGTGAATGCGATCTACCAGTGCTAGTTATAATTAGGCTGGTAATCCGATCCGCTAAATAAATAAATAAATGACGAAGGACTTCCGATTTTAGATGGTTCCGAAGAAATCTGGTGCCTTCTAGAAGACCCTACACGATTCTAGAAGCCTCTCGGGACGGATTCGGAAGTGTTCCTCCGAACAAAATGCGAAATATAAAACGAAGAGTTTTGGTATGAATCGGGAAGGGTAGAGTCTTCCGACGAGTTTTTCGCTGAGGCCGTTAGACTGGGAAGAAGATTGTAAGCCAAGCGTACGGGCTGATCCGTGGGTAGGCTGGTTGCAGACGGAATTATGATGTTCCCTTGACGAGGGCAGTTTAATAACCTGTCGCTAGGACAGAACGGTCGGTCGTCTTTCCCTCTCTCAATTGACCATTCAAACGACCGAAAAAATATAAACATAGAACAATCAGTTTCAGAACAATCAGTAGCATTGATACAGGTTCTCTAGGAGTTGCTGTAGCTTGAATGTTCTCTGTTTTTAAAGATAATGTATTTTCGACAGTAACATTATTGGAGACAATATTTTCTTTTTGTTTTGCTATATTCTACAATAATTATTCCAAATTTATAATTCTATTTTAACAGATAATTTATTATTTCAACTTTTATTTGTCCTACATAATAAGCAACCTTTTCTTCTTCCCTCTACGGACTTATGACATACCCATTCCGTTACTCTCTATATTGAGTGGCACTTGGGCCTTGTATTGGGTTAACAATTGTAGAAAAAACATATGATAGATTTAATTCAATATCACTCTTCTGCATCGCAAAC
>OZ038475.1:105663020-105705520 GCA_964036315.1 Acanthosepion esculentum
ATGTGCGCTTTCTCTTCAAGACAACTTTTTCTAATTCCTAGACATTAGCAATATTTTTCTTTTCACAAATCTGCCAGTTCTTGTTTCGACCTCACTTTCCACAAACACGAAGTTGAAAGTTATGTGGTGTTAGATACTGCGTTTTGACCTTCATTATGCCCGGATGTGCGTTATGAAAATAATGGATATCGTAGAGCCGATTTCAAATTCCAGTCGAGTTTGTTACATTCACTAACGCGCAAAATACCTTTGGGAACGGTATGAACCTATCTCGCTTACTCCGACAGGTTGAATAGCAGGACAGACTGTTTCGGTCTCCTTGGTTGAACTAGTCCATCGCAGAAATAAACGGCAACCTACTGAGGGAAAATCTTCTCCCTACTCAGTCAAGAATCGAAACAGACATAATAGTTCAACTGTATGTCATGTATGGTACATAAGTGACTGACTGATTCCTGTGTGTGTCAGGTTTTCCTAGCCTTCTTACCTCACTTTATGTCTTTCGTACTGATTATAAGTATAAATGTTCTTATTGTTTATTTGTGATTTTTATATTGTTTTCGCTATGTTGTAATGAAGTGTTTGTATTTTTTCTGTATATTTTTCTTACCAGGTTCCAGACAGTCTTGGTTTTGGTTGTGTAAGGAAGTTTATCCATGTATTTCTTCCAAATTACTCCCTTTGCTTCCTTTATTGTTTTCTGAGCTTTTGATTTGAGTGCTTTGAATACTATTAAATTTGAGGTTAAAGGTTGAGGTTTAAATTTACGGAGGGCAGCTCTTCTTTCTTGATTGGCTTTCTTACATTAATCGTTGAACCATGACCTTTTCTTGTTTAACTTTTGGTAGAAACTTTTAGGTACGCATTCTGTGGCTATTTTTGCTAATGTTTAAGGGAAATGGACTATTGGTCCTCTAGTATTTTGGTACCATATTAATTTTTCTTGGCACTGGTACTTGAACTTTTCCAAGTCTGCTTTATTTAGTGGGATTTTCCTCGTTACTCGGTTATTGGTTTCCAAGGAAAATCGGGTAATGATCGCTACCGCATATGTCAACACATAATCTCCATGTATACTCCATAAAAATATTTGGATCACATATACTTAGATCTATTGCTTATTGTGATTCAGAAGTAGGGTTCAGGTAGATTGGCGATTTATTGTTTTCTTCACCCCACTCAGTCAAGAATGGAAAGAGACATAATAGTCCAACCGTGTATCACGTATGGGACTTAACCGACGGGCCGATACTTGTGAGTGTCAGATTTTCCTAGACTTCTTACCTAATTATATCACTTCCGTAATGCTTATAAATATAAATATTCTTATTGTTCCCATTCACTTAAGACTGCTTCGTTGCTTTCCTGCTAGGTCCAGTGTATCCTAACCCCATAGTGATGATAGGTAAACAGAATTTGAGAATGATTGTATTAGGTCATCCCATAAGTTCTGTCCGAATTTTAACTTACTCTAAAGAGTATTTTATAATGTCTAATGAAGCTGAACATTATTTTAATGTTTAGATGCATTTAAACTGATCAAATTTTATTTCAGAGAAAAATAAAATAAAATTTTGTTTGATTAAAACCCTGCTAACATGGAAGTAGCCAAGAATCATTTGAGGCACATAATGCTTTATGAGTTCAAGAAAGGAAACTCAGCAGCCAAAGCGGCTAGAAACATTCACTCAGTTTATGAAGAGGAATGTGTGAATGAAAGACCTTGAAGGAGATGGTTTGAAAATTTCAGAGGTGGAGATTTCACCCTTGAAGATGAAGATCGAACCGGACGTCCAGTTGAGTTTGATGAAAAGCTTCTTGAAGCAGCCCTTGAAGAAAATCCTGCTTTATCAGTTGAGGAATTGGCAGTGGTTCTCAGTTCAAACCATACAGCTGTTCATCGTCATCTTCAACAACTTGGAAAAGTTCCTAAACTTGGAAAATGGGTGCCTCATGAATTGTCTGAAAACATCTGCTCTTCTCTCCATTCTCGCCAACTTGTTTCATCTTTTTGGGATAGACTTGTGACTGGCGACGAAAAATGGATCATTTATCGAAATGTTAAGCGTCGTAGACAGTGGCTTGGTAAAGGGGAAGGGCCCCAGCCACAGTCGAGAATGGAACTTCATAGGCAAAAGGTTCTTCTTTCAATCTGGTGGGATTGCCAAGGAATAATCCACTTTGAATTCTTACCACCTAATGCAACAATTAATGCTCAAATATACTGTCAGCAATTAGATTGTTTGAACCAAGCTTCGAGGAAAAAAAGACCTGATCGAGTGAATCAAAAACGGGTGATGTTTCATCAGGACAATGCGCGACCACACACAGCAAGAATCACGTCATAAAAGATCGAAGAACTTGGTTTGGAAAAAATTCCTCATCCACCTTATTCTCTCGACCTTGCTTCTTCAGACTACCATTTGTTTCGTAGCTTACAGAATCATTTGGAAGAAACAGCTTTTGTAACACAGGAAGAGGTTAAAACTGACATTTGTGAGTTCTTCGAATCAAAGCCAAAAGAATTTTGCAGTAATGGAATTAGTAAGTTTGTTAATAGATGGAAGGAAGTCATAGATAATTAGGGGAAATATATTGTTGATTAAATCTGTAATTAAATGTAACATTTGGTCATTTGTTTCAAAATTCAAAATTCGGACAGAACTTACGGGATGACCTGATAGGTTAAGTTAATTTTTGTAAACATAGAATTTGTAAAGCGGCAACTGGCACCTTGACAACGTCAAATGCATTGCAATTTTCAGGATTAGAATTTATGCTGGTGGAGATTCTTCCACGTGATTTGGAAAAACGCGTAATTACCTCGGGGTTGCGCGAGTGAAGTTTAAAACAGAATACACTAAGTGCATAACGAAAAGAACCATTAAGAGCAGGACTTCATATCTTAGCGAGCTGATATGCTCGTTGTTAGATCGTGCAGTCGGAGGTTTTCTGTTGGCGTTTCCTTCACTTAGCTGCGTAGTGAGTTCAATCCTGGATACTTAATACTTTCAGCCTTGTGCCCCATCTATACTACTAAGCTTGTCTTGCTAGACTAATTACTAATGAGTAATGAGTTCATAATTTTAGGTCTTGTTCCACATCTATGCTATGCTTTATATCGCTACACAAGTCTTGTAATCCACTCGAGATAATTTTCCGTTATATTAATTCAACTCATAATATTTTTAGAGTTTTTTTTCTAAGTTAATTGGTTAGTTTGTTTACTTTGTCTTCTTATTGATGTGCAGGATGAAAAGAAAATGTGGCCAAAATATTTTACTCTTTACGTACAAAGATATTTGAACAATGTTCAGGTAAAATCTCGAAACATGGGCGATATTCACGTCGACAAGTTAAGAAAAAACAGTATTCCCTTTCCATCGGATCTATATTTATTTAAGGCCTTGATTTCGTTCGTTCTCTTTTCCATCAAAAACAGTCACGCTAAATTCAAGATTACTTTCACAGTAGAACATTACCTTTCAGACGATCACCAGGCAAAAGTCCCAAAATAACTAAGATATGGACAGCTACTTCCGTTTGAGAGATAAGTCTTTCAGGATCGGTAAAACATCATGTCAATCTTCCAAACTTGATATCTTTTTGCGTCTTGATTTCTTCCTTCACTTTTACAGAACTCTTGTGTGGAAACCAGATTCCGATTCTTCTCCCAACCGCCCAATACTCCGTTCTTTGAGATTGAGCATCCATACACATACACTTGAACTTAATTGAAGACCGTTTCTTCCTTTGATAGACCTGATGCTTCGGCGTACCAATTCTGATCATCTGGCCGGGAATTCATGCGTCACTTGGATACATTTTCCAAGAATCTTGCCGGCATTCGCATGTCAGTGGCAGCCAAGTTGAGGGGAAATGATATTCATAGAAACGTCGAGGCCGGCGCCCAAGCAGTGAAAGGTACAATAATTTCTTGACGGCGCAAATGGTCGGCTGGCTGTCATGGAAGAGTTGGTCAGAGAAGGAAGTGAAATTAACGCTCTTCTATTTCCTCTCAGTGCATGGATAGAGATGAAAGAGGAAGACAAATGAAATAGCTGTTGTGTTATATGGAAGTGCAGAGAGAAAGAGAGAGAGAGAGAGAGAGAATGGGGGGTAGAGGAAGAGAAGAAAAGAAAAACCGGCAAATAATAGCAAAGGGCTTTGAGGGAAAGGGTAGAATATACATAGGAAAAAGTTTTACATACTCGCTGCTGACATTATTGATGTCAGGAACCGAGATTGCAGAGTAAAATGCAAGGAAGTAATGAAAAACTAGGTAATACTATTAAAGTTACAGAAAAAAAATATTAATATGGGAGACAAGAAAGAAAGTTTATTTTCGGAGAAAGTTAACAGAAACTAAAAGAAATAACGAAAGAAAAAGAAAAAAATACGAAACGTTTAAACATAAAATAATGATACAGAGAAAGAAAGAAGCATATACACACAAAAACATACGCAGAAATACACACACACGCACGCACACGCACACACACACACATATATATATATATGTATACATATATATATATATATATATATATTTATATATATATATATATACATATATATATATATATACATATATGCAGAAATATAGTGTTAAAGTGTGCTATATTTATGGGATAAAGTGCTCAATATCAGAGATAGAGCGTGTGTAAATATAAAAGTGGACATGGAAGTCAGCACTTAGAGGCGACAGTCTGTTTCATGCTAGTGCAATCGTCAGGCGATACATATATATATATATATATATATATATATATACATATATATATATATACATATATATACACATATATATATACATATATATATATATACATATATATACACATATATATATATACACATATATATATACATATATATACATATATATATATATATATACACATTTATATATATATATATACACATTTATATATATATATATACACATTTATATATATATATATACACATTTATATATATATATATACACATTTATATATATATATATACACATTTATATATATATATATACACATTATATATATATATATATATATATATATATATATATATATATATATATATATATGCACATTTCATTAAAAACGACTTTCAAGGTGCTTTTATTTAGTTTTTTATATAATTTCTCGTGCGATCTAATAAAGTTTTTCTTTTCAGAGGATAAATTATATAAAAACTGTCCGAATGTTCTTTTAATCCGAGCGCTTTCGGCTATACATTTAGCCATTTTCAAGGATTATATATCCACTGTTAGAATTAGAAATAGCCTTTTTTAAAGGCTAAAAATAATGGAAACCTTACTAATAAAAACAAACAAACCAACACTTAATAATATTAACTTTGAACATGGACATAATATCTTGACCGTGTTTTGAAACAGAAAAAACGAATCACTTTATAAAACATACATATAACAAACTATTTCTATTTCTAATTCTAACAGTTGAAATATAATCCTTGAAAATGGCTAAATGTATAGCCGAAAGCGCTCGGAAATAAAAGAACATTCGGACAGTTTTTATATAATTTATCCTCTGTAAAGAAAAACTTTATTAGATCGCACGAGAAATTATATAAAAAACTAAATAAAAGCACCTTGTCAGTCGTTTTTAATGAAATATTCATGAAAGAAGGATTGCTGCCTAAATACACAAATATATATATATAGATAGATAGATAGATAGATAGATAGATAGAGAGAGAGAGAGAGAGAGAGAGAGAGAGAGAGAGAGAGAGAGAGAGAGAGAGAGACTTGTGCAAATTAATTGAAACAACCATTTTAGTTTTCTTTCTTTCACCATACGGTCGGTTTTAAACCCACTGGTGTGACAGGATGTAATCGCTTTCTATTTTTTCCTCGGATTAGGTCATGTTCAGTGGTGGGCACTAATGTGAATGTGTTTTCAGGGTGTAGGATGAAATTTGTTTGCCCTTAAAAAATATTGCGTCATTCGTAATTCCATCAGATTTTTATCACGCCCAGGCACTATTGTCTCAACTGTTGATTATTTGTCTTACGACCCGTTGTTTGCGATGGTCGTTAATCCAATGAAACGTACGAAAATTGTAACGCTACACGAACAAACTGGCAAGCATTACCAGTGAGCGAATCAAAGTAAGATAGACTGGCACGAAAATTCTCTCAAATTAAATCCAATCGAGAATCTGTTGTCAATCTGCGTGGAAAGACTTAGTGGAATAGCCATACGAAGTACTAACATGGGCACGTGCACTGGGTCATGTTTCATTGGAAAATAAGGAAAAAAGGAAGTAATAACGGAATTATTCGTTTTGTTTCAATTCATTTTCATAACGGTATATATATATATATATATATATATATATATATATATATATATATATATATATATATATATATATATATATATATGCATGTGTGTGTGTGTGTGTATAGCGATTGTCCTCTCGATTGCAGGATAATCATATTTGGCAGTATAAATATGAATTCGATTCTGATGGACGGACGAATGGACACTGATATTGTAAAAATCCATAAAGAAATAAATATTTAAAATAAAAACAAAAACAAAACCTTACACTGTTCACTAATAAATGAGGAGTTGATATTTGTTTTCCTCGTGTCTTTGCAATTGATATTATATATTAAAATTCCTAATGAAAAAAAGGCTGTGTCATATATTGCTTATGACAGCAGATACAAATGAAATACTCCTGTTCTATGTAACATTTTATTCAGTTAATGTTGCGATTAGAAAACTTCAAAGATTCATTGATTTGTTTTTCTACTCAACAGAAGCAGCGCTATATCTTTATCTGGGGCCTTAATGATCGTACCAACAGGCTAGAAATGCCTGTGTCAAATGAGAAACGATGTTCGCACAAATCAAACATAAGACACATATTCATCACATTTGTTTTTTCAGGTTTTCCTGTTGACATCAAGATACCAGATACTGCACCAGATGTTGGATCATTATGTCGCAAAATGGACACCGGAATTTCGGGAAATTGTGGCAGTGTTTGATGTGTTATGTTTCCAGTTGTTTCAGGGTTGTGACAAGGTTTGAGTTTGCTGCCTGCTCCAGGAAGTTATTGAAAAGGAACTGAGCAGACTTTTGGCATCTCTATCATGTTCCTTTTAATGTTCAAATGGCGTGACCTTAACTAGCTGGTTCAGCTAAACACGTCACTGACCGGTGAACGCTAATATTATGTGAACTCTTGCATCAATTTTTGTAATCCATATACCTCAGCAATAATGAGATAATTCATCAGAATCACCGCCACCTTATCGAGCCCAACATTCGTAGAAACATTTAAATAACATTCTGGGGATTACTGGTAAAAGTTACAATACCAACGTGCTTCCGACATGATCTCAATTGAGGATTTACCGGTCGTGGTCGAGAACTGAAGTTTGGATAAATGTTCTGCATCTTTAAAATGTTAAGAAATCATAGAGACGCAAAGCTGAACATCTCTCCAGAGATATTTTCATCATTTACAGAATCGATTTCACGCCGTGTTGTTTGCTGCTTTGTCTAATTGGAGGGCATCTGTACTCCAGTGGTTATCTATTTAATCACGTTTGACCTGTGACTCTAATATTTGGAGAATATTAAAAAAAAAAACTGTGGCAACGACAGTCGAAAAACTCGAGATTAATAGACAGTTTAATCTCGGAATGAAACATCTTTCATGTAGATAAGAATACTAGGAAAATGGCAGTGGTTAAGACGAGATGTATTGTCTCGATATAATTCCATTAATTTTATGAATATCAAACCACACTGTAGCAAGAAGGGTAGAGAAGTATACTCGCTAGGCTATTATTATTGCAATGTCTTCATACCACAGGCTAGACATGCCTGTATCATTCTTTTTAAAACCATTTCACTCCAAGCAATGCGTGAATGCCAATAGTTTTCAAGGAGTGAAAATGAAAGAGAGAACTAAATATAGGGAAGATTGGGGAAAGGACAGAATATGAACGGGGATTTAAAAAGACAGAAGATGGCTATTTATGTTACATTTACATTTTTGAATATTGTAGTTATCGGGGAAGCAAGTAAAAGGAAGGGAGATCCACAGGTGGGAAGTGCAAGAAGGACATTCTTGAAGTAGAAGTGACGGTTGCATTTAGCTATTTCAACACTAAAAGTGTGGGACCTAGATGCCAGTCTAGTAGCACGCTTAAATTTATATAGTAGTGGCACCAGGTAAAAAAAGCTCGTCAGAGCAGTTACGATGAAAAGACAGGGGGAAGCTACGTTACGTCGGTGAGAAAGTGATGGAAGTCGAGATGACTGATAAGGATCGATTACATTAGAGATCCTTATTTGGTATTTTTCAAGAATTTCAAGATATACAGCAGGAAAACCAAACCAGATATGGACGAATGGTAGACTTCTAAATGTAAAAGATGAAGAATTTTCTGCCGCGACACACGGACACAACATTCCTTGCAGTAGATGCAGCTATTGATTCGATGTAGTTGCTTCTTCAAGTCAGTGGAAAACATGAGGCCAACAAAGCGCAGTGTGTTGCTCTCCTATGGTCTAGCCTCAGCCATGCTGATGGTAGGTGGATAAGGTTCGATTTGGTGGTTAAATGAAAGTAGTTTTGTTTTGGAGGCGGTCAAATTTAGAAGCCATTTATTGCCCCAGCTAACTACTGCTTAGAGGTCCTTTTCAAGAGCAGCTGCCAGGTTTACTTTGTCAAATATGCCGTTACCTCAAGTGTAAGCAAACTATCACTATTTGGGCCAGAGAGGTATATTAGTCAATTTTATCTCAGAGGCAATTGCCTCTGTATTGAGACTGGTCATCACCGGTTGAGTCCATTTACATGCATGCCATATCTGAGTGTATTGAGTATCGATAAGGCTGCAGGACATTAGCGCAGACACACATTAACGATATAATGACGTAAAGGTCACATGGATAAAGGAACGGAAGTAGCCTCTCTGATTATTACTTATGTGAGCCGTCGCGTCACTCTTTTTGTCAGTCATATCTGGATTTACTAAGTACCTGACTCCTACTGTCCTCTAACTATACAAGAGCTGTAACAGAGCGAGAATGAATTACTAATGTCATATATCCTTTACACACCACAGAGATCCCTTCTTGCCCCGCATCAGAATGACTGATTCCCAATTCCTTGAGGACGCCTCGTTACACCTGCTTGGTCTCACATTATCCACTGACATGAAGTGGAATAAATGCATTGAATCAATAGCTTCATCTACCGCAAGGAAAGTTGGCTCTTTGTGTCGTGCAAGAAAGTTTTTCTTGTTTGAATACATTCTTCAAATCTATAAATCAACCATCCGTCCTTGCATGGAATATTGCTGTCATATATGGTTTTGTGCTCCCGCTGTACGTCTCAAAGTCCTCGACAAAATCCAGAGACGAATATGCAAGATCATAGGTCTTGATCTGGCATCTAGTCTACAATCGCTACCACGCAGACGTGCTGTGAAACTGTTCCGACGAGCTACTATCGCTGGTTCCCGAACTACATGAATTTAAACGTGCTACTAGGCTGGCATGTCTGTCCCACCCTTTCACTGTCAAAACGATTAAATGTAGCCGTCTCTTTTTCTCAAACAGTTTCTTCTCCCGCACTTCCCGTCTGTGGAATTCTCTTCCCCTTACTTGCTTCCCCGATGCCTATAATCTTCAAATACAGGTGTAATGGCAATCGACATATGACACCGTGAGCTCGTTCACCGTCCTTCTTTGTATCCTTTCCTCAAACATGCCTCTTTATGATAACAATTTCCACCAAACAACTCCTTTATAGAGAAAACGTTGCGACCCTCTCGCTGCTCTAGCGATAGTCCGATGAAAAGTGAACTACCTTCCTCGGCTTCAGCAGTTCTAACCTTCACGAATAAGATCCGCTATGCAACGCACATTATATCGAACGACTCGCATTCTTTTCATATTCCCTCAATGTGAATTAAGTTCCTCTCGAGCAGCCTCTTCCCATGAATCGCTGCTTTGTGAAACTGGCTTCCAAGTGGATACTTCCCCGACAACTATGGTCTTAACCTATTCAAGACTAGGGTTAACTATCATCCCCACGTATACACATAAACCTATTTGTAAACCTATACATAGAGTGGCTCTTGAGCCTTTTTACGTGTTGAACATTATTATAAAAATAAGAAACTATAAACCAAGTCGTAGAATAAAGCTAAATACATAGTATCTGTAATAGTGATAATAACCGTTCCCATACAGGAAATATTCGGTATTTATTGAGCGAACACTTGGTGGCCCGGTTGGTTGAGATTTATCAAATATTTTTCTTACATTTTTCTCAGGAAATTTGATTTCACAAATTCACTAAAGGTTAATGTTCTTTCTAGTACTGACCGTAGTTTCCTTCCATACCTTTTCAACAGCGTTATTATATCAGTATTTTTCATTATAGTCACATGTACTACGCATCTTTTGTTGTGGGCGCTTTTGGAAGTATTTAAGAGATGCATTTTTTATTTGTAAAATCACTTTTTGATTTCTTTTGCCAATCTGTAGGTTCTGACAAAGGAATGTATTGTTTAAGACCAAAAGTATTCATTTGTTTGAAACCATTTTAATCATTGATCTATGGCAATCATTGCATATAGGTGATTATTTAGGCCTTGCTGAACGAGTTGGGAATCATGGATATCGTTCAACAGACAGTTACGCCCTAGATAGGAGAACGTTTGAGAATACCAAGTGTATAATCTTGGATGTCCTACGATGTCTAAGGGATAAAAGCTTGGTATTAGAAATCAGAGTGTTTATTTTCAATTCCAGTCAGGTTCGTTATATTGACATACGCGGAAATACCCTTGGAAAAGATATGAATTAACCTCTTCTCCCACTATCTATAGGTTAATTGGTAGGACTTTTATCCGTAACTCATTATCATCTCCAAAACGTTCTTACAATCTGAAAACATTTTCTGACTTTACATAACATGCAAAAATTTGATAAACCTAAAAAAAAAAATCAATCAATCGAATATAAGTATTTTCGAAAGGATACTTATAGATAGAAACAGAAATATTGAATTTGATTATCATTGGTTTAACCTACGCGTATATTCGTATGACAGATTTAGATGGATTCAGTAAATATCAAAAAGGCAGGTCGGACCAATATCAAACAGGGACAGGATAACGCAAAGGATACATATAAAGTGAAACAGAATCTCTTTACGTTGTAACCAAAAACAAATGAATCCATGCATATTCTATCAAGACCAGATGATTCAAGAATACGAAAAGAAGCAAATAAAAAGAGACTGCCAGGCACATCATAAAGAAATGCAACGAAGTAAGGTAAAAAATGGTATAGAAACGTTAACAGAAGCGAGTAGAGAAAGGGATACGTCTCGAACTGTAGAATAAAAGACATATGGTATCAACATGTAAACATATGGTGGGAACGTAAACCAAAGGTTGCGCGAAAATAAAATAAAAAGAATAAAACTCTTTGGAATTTTGATATCCAAACAGAACACAACTGGATCGGATTGTCTTAAGCAAATATAAATCAAGCCGCTAGTTATCAGGCGTCGATTTGTAAACGAACAACCGATGAAGGCTTAAAATAACGAAATTATGCCAGCATCTAACCCGATATCTAATAATATTATGGAATGTAAAGGTTCGCATTGAACCATGAAATTCAATACACTTTGAAGCGTGCCAAAACATTTGAATCTAAATAGTTTAAAATTAGAAATTCGCGGACATGTTCTAGAAAGGCCGCAGCGTTTCTGGTGTCTGTCTTGATAGAGAGAAAAAATCCTGAAAATTTGAGTAAACATGTTATATTTCAACTTCCAGTATTAATTACTAGATATCTTCCGCAAACATAGGGATGCATGGTATACAAATACTTCAATTAATATTAATAAGGTTAATATTGCTATTAATACTAATGTTAATAGTGGGAATACTACTAAAACTAAAACGTAGATGCACTTCTTTTTCTTGGCCTTCTACTTCTTCTTTTTCTTCTTCTTCTATGTAACGTGTTCTTCCAGGACGTTTGCGATCATGGCTCTTCAAGATTTCTGCTAAACAAATTTTGTTTTGGTTCTCTCTCCTAAGCCGTTATCCCATCCATTTACTAAAGCGCTACCTGATATTAGATATAAATGTCATTTCTGTTTCCATTTTCACTAAATCTTCGTCGTTTCTCACATGTTGAGTTCATAATATTCTCCGCTTCATTCTGAAGAAGCACATTTACGGAAGCTCGCTAGGTAGCTAGATAACGCGTCGGCCCCTGTCTGTATGTCATGCCTCCAATCTGTCCTGTGAGTATGGAATTTTCCAACCCTCTTTCATTATGAGCTTTAGCTAATAACAACGGTCAGCCAGTTATGTGCCATGGGTTATACACGCTTAGGCGATCAAGCATCTTTCGATACATGACTGACGAAGCAGATTTTTCCCGCAGTAGGTTGCCATTTCTTTCTGCGATAGACCAGTTGCCATCCAACTCTATAGAATCCGGTCTGACCTGCTATTTACATATTGCTGGGGAAGAAGAGGGTTCATACTTTTCCCAAGGGTATTAGCATGTAAGTGAATGTAATGGATTCGACTGGATTCCTCACTCCGAGCCGCTATACATTAGTCCACCGTGCCCCCATCAATAAGAAGGGTATAAAGTAGAAAGAGATAATAAAGCGTAAGTGAAATGAGAGAATGTAAAGAAAGGAAGTTATTGAGATAAAAGCAGATTGAACAAAAATATGTAACTTGAGAGAGTGGGAAATGGCCTGACAGAAGAAAGATATGAAAAACGACAAAGAAGGGGGAAAAAGAGGTAAGAAGTATAGATAAATAAAAATAAATATAAATATAGGATTAAGTTTAGGAAACATTGACAGAAAAAATGGCTGAAAATGTAGGGTTAAAAAAAATATGTGTAAATTGCTTTGTACACCCGTTGTCAGAAAGATGGAGAAAGTAAGCGGAAAAAAAAAGATAAAACAAGGGGAGATAAAACCGAAGTTAACTAATATAATAGCCGGAATATTTTCTAAAGTCTATGTCTCTATTGCTAAAAGAAATAACGAACGAGGTAGTAAGCATAGAAGACCCATTCCCAAACAAGCAAACATTATGAGAATAAAATTGTTCCCTAAGAAAAAAACAAATAAGAAAAATTTCAACTAAGATAAATAGAAATTCATAGAGTGTAAAAGTCAGAGAATTTATTAATCTGAAGTGAAACAGATGCAACACCTCCAACTGCGAGAGAAAGAAAAAATCGTCAAAAGAAAATCATCTTCTGTGGGTTACCCCACTTTTCTTCGCCAAAAGTGCCTGTTCACCTCTGTTTTCTGGATATTGCTGTTGATTTTCACAGACTGTTGTTTTCTGATTTTTCCTCGCAGTTCCCACAATGTTTATATCATCAACTACTGTTATTTTCCTTGTCCGATCTGTTCTATGTCTGTTGCTCAGTATTCCAGTAGTTACTTTATTTTTCAAGACATTTCAAATCGTTGTGTTGGCTATGCCCAATATTTGTCCATTGGCGCTGATCGATGTTCCTTTTTTTTCTCATTCTCCCTCGTCTTTATGTTGGCTTATCTGTTAAAACAAGAAATGCAGTCTTTACATGTGAAACTCAAGGCTAAAACCAAGAGTAGTCATTCTGGGCTATATAATGATTAAACAATCAATCTAAATTACAACACCTGAGCAACAAGTAACACCTGTCAGTCAGGTGTTCCAATAGTTTTGCTCACTTGAAAGATATGTGGGTTTAAACAAAACGTTGTATGCCCGAAGACCTTTAATACAACTAAATGTAAATTCCAGAAAATAAAAGCTGAAATTCTTAACTCTTTGTTCATATACATCTTCTTTTAAAATCTTAAATGTCTTAAATAAAAATAAAAAACAGGAATTGATCGTGCCGTTCCAATACTTTTCGAGGTGACTATATATATATATATATATATATATATATATATATATATATATATATATATATAGTAACGTAGAAAGGGTTACGGAATGAGGAATAACCAAAACGGATGTTGGAAATTAAATGGGAAACTTTATAACATCAATAAAATAAATTTTTGCCAGCGGTATGAAGTAGGTAAACCACTGCTAGTGGTGGACTACTTAGACAGCATATCCCCCCACTTACAATATTGTCCAACGTATTTATGAGGTTTGGGACATACCCATTAATGTTAATAGGTTTTTAGATAGCAGTTTTTCAGTAATATGCATTGGCGTTTAGCATCTACATTTTCCATATTCGGTTATTATCATATTGTTACAATAATCTTTACAAAATCAATACAAAAACCGATCCAATGATACAGAAGTTAATGGATATAAAAAATATATAAAATATAGGAACGTCCATAATTAAAAAAATATAAATAATCATTTAAAATAAATTAACAATATTATTGATTTTAGAATGATAGATAATATTAATCATTCGCATACAAGATATGGCGTTTAATTACTTCCCCACCGCTAGCACCACAAGTCTTTACAATTTGTTACATTACTTTTCTGTTAAACGGTAATCCTTGTCGTCGGTCTCCTTGCCCTAACATTATCGCTTATAAACTTTCAAAGACATTCAATTAGATTCAGATCTGGGCTTTGGGCTGGACATGTCATTAGCTCAACGCATTCGGCTTCAGTGAATGGGCTTAACGTTTTTGCTCGATGATAAAGTACAGTAACTTATAGTATAATAAGGGACAGGGAATTCATTCATAAAAGGCGTATCATGGCTGTCCAACAATATTCATACACACTGCAGCAGTTAATTTGCTATGTAATCGAATGAATGGAGAAAAGCCTGCGCTAGAAACATTCTCCACAATAAGCTATAACGCAAATGTAACTAAATTCTTTTACACAGTGTAAGTTTAGGTATTCTTCTTTTCCTACCATTAAATACAATTTATCAATCTATGCCTGACTAAATCTGGTTCAACATTCCTACCTCAAACAGTTCACATCTATCTATCTATCTATCTATCTATCTATCTATCTATCTCTGTTACTTGCTACATCATTCAATTCATATTTCTATTTTGTAAATTTTAGGCCACTGTGTCGTAGGCTTACAAGATTAAAGCTTTGTTTTGTGAAATTGTTGACAGAAAATGTCAGTTGGTGGAAACACGAAAGCATTAACTGAATAGTACTAAACAAAAATAAGAGCTATCCCAAGACAGGATGCCACACACAGATAAATGGTTTTGACTTTGAATACTTTTCTGGGGATAAATCCCGAAATTACGCAGTTTGAATTCCTCTCAGTACATAGATAGGAGCTACTTGGAAAAATAATTACCGTAAGTAACCTCTTACAATTGGAAACATAATATTGGCTTTAAATAACCGCCGAAAGTGTTGATAAACCGTAAGAATAAATCAATGAATTTTGCATATTAGACCCTAAGAACTGAAGATAACGTCTCTGAAACTACACATATCTGTACGTATTAGATACTTATTTTGAGTAACTTTCCACTTATTTTGAGTAACTTCCACATCAGAAATTCTGATAACCATAATGTCAAACATGAAAGACTTTTACGGAATATTCCATAACTATTAAATTCGTGTATGTGTGTGTATGTGTGTGTATGTGTGCGTGAGAATTATTTTCAGATAGGGTGTATAAAAACAAGTAAAAAGACAAGAGGATAAACTATACTTAGCCAAAGCGTTTCGTACTCTGAGGCCTTGATACAGTCGGTCAGAGGACGAAACATGTCGGTTAAGAATAGCATTTGGGGTTTGTTGTTTGAAGAACATTATCAAGGAAAATGCAAAAATTTTATTTAGTGACAAGTACAGATAAACAAGCGCAAAAATGTTACTGGTTTTCCAAAATTTAAAAATTTAAGAAAGCTCATAAAAATCCATAACTTTGCAGATAAATACTAGTTAAAAAATAAAATGCTAGCATTTGCCTTGATAAAATATCTCAGAGGATGAAATCCGTCGGCTAAGATTAGATTGTCTTTATTCACATTGTTATTTTACAGATATACTCTTTTTGAAATATATATATATATATATATATATATATATATATATATATATATATATATATATATAATGGACTCTCACGTCGACTTCGACATGACGTTCCGACAACAACGAGCTAATTATCTGCATGCCTATGACAGGCAGCATGACTTTTGAGACCGGTTCGACAATTGCACAAAAGAGCGCAAACACAACACGAGAATGTATTGTATTCAAGTGCAGCAGGAACACAGCTGTCTTATTTTGCTTTCATGCTTCACTTATTCGAAAGAGGCTTACTTCTTGAGGGTGCATTATTCCTGAATAGCTACTGGAACGATACACTGATATTTCCATAGCTACCTCTTCAAAATTCTTGTATGGAATGTTGACGCAAGCAAGGTTGCTTTCAGTTGATCATTATACCTCAGCCAAGGTCTACCAACATCGGTATGACCACTATGGAGTTCAATATAGAAAAGAACTTTTGGTATGCGATCATCATTCATCCTTGCCACATGGCAAGTATCAGTGATGATCGCATACCAATATATATATATATATGTAATATAATATAATATGATATATATATATATAGGGATATATATATATATATATATATATATATATATATATATATATATATATATATATATATATATATATATTATTTTATATGCGCGGTACTGTGTAGGAGGTGCTCAATTGCAATGATAGAGCTAATGTAATAAGTTGTATGGATATGAGTTTGTGACCCTGGGTTTCACGATTTTGTGATCATCAGTCAAATTTATTCTGATGATCACAAAACCGTGAAAGCCAGGGTCACAATCCCATATCCATACAACTTATTATATATATATATATATATATATATATATATAACAGCAAAATCGTCCAAATCGTATAAAAGCAACAATGTCCAATTTTTAGATTAAGCTTTGAAATTTGAATGGTTGTATCTTAGAAATGAGTAAATATATATTACTGGAATTCTCCAAGGTTTTCTATAACACTATTATACTCTATTTTGAGCAATAATAATGTATAATTACTCTTTAATTACATGTCCATCATTACTTAGTCATAAGTAAGGAAGCTAATGAAGAATTGAAATAAAGTTCATACACTCACAAACACACACATATCTATCTATCTATCTATCTATATATATATATATATATATATATATATATATATAAGTTTGAAGTTTATCAATGTTTGAATAAGTTGGAAAATGATCCTTAATATATATATATATATATATATATATATATATATATTAAGGTTGCGAGTTTATTCGGGGACTCTGGATAACTCTGTATACTTGAATGGGTATCGGTGAACGGAACTGAGTGAGTAGCGGCGCTATATCGAGTCTAGTTTATGTCTTCTTTGTCACCGTGGTACATTTGGTATGACGTTCGCGTTGTATCGAAGCGATCCGTGTCCGATTCTCGGTAGTGGATGCTCACTGCTGATGAGTCTCAGATAGGACGAGACGGCCGTCCAGTGCTTTCTGCATCCTGTTGAGGATTCTAAGCTAGACGAATTACTATATATATATATATATATATATATATATATATATATATATATATATATATATATATATATATATACGGACACAGTATTTAGAAATGTTATCCCGGATTGTCTAGTTCCTTTTATTGATTTTAAGTTCCTTGAAATCATTGGCTGAATTTTTTCCAGACTTTTGGCCTCGGGGCGACATTCAAGATTTTTTATTAATACCAAGTGTAAGCAATGCTATATACACATAAGATCAAACCGAAGTGCTAAAAGCACTGCATAGGTTTTGTAATGCATCTAGTATAGGGTTTCAAGCAAGATTTCATTTTCAAGTCTTTTTTTACCGCTCGTTGGACTCTCATAGCTGAAACTCTCCTCTCATGTGCCAAACAAAATATGGACACAAAACGATTTTAACCTCTTCTCTTTCTAGAAGAATAACTGGAAGAGTTCTTCAGTGATTCTTACGTCAAATATTGTCAAGATTTCTAAACGTCTCATCAGAAAACCCGGAAAAAGAAACTCAGTTAGTTTAGTTGTTTGTTTTAGATATTAAACATGTTATGGGTGGACAATTATGCAATTACACAATTTGAACATATCTGCTGTTACACTCGGATTATATAATATGAACATATATATATTTATTTTTATTTTAATTCTCTTAAATTCACGGATCATTTTTTTAATGCCGTTTTTAAATTGATTAGGGAAGAAGCTCTTAGTTATTTTCATTTCTTTTACTACCGAAGTTCTTTCAATCTCAATTATATATATATATATATATATATATATATATATATATATATATATATATATATATATATATATATATACACGTAAAAATTTAGAAATTCATCTTTTAATAATTTAGTATTTCATTTCAGAGATGAGTAATTGTCAATAGATTAACCTTTTAAGAAATAAATATATACAATGCTGGATGCGAGCAGTATCGACATTTTTAGTAAATTTCAGTTCAAGGTCAGAAGTCAGTAAATATTTAAATTGAATCTTCCAGATTGTCGAAATCCTATTTCTGTTAGTTGTTTATTGTCATATTATTAGCCAATGAAACAGTTTCTCCAAACTTAAATTTTTCTCATCTTCCTTATTGTTCGAAAATCATTTCCATCCACAAATATAACTTCCAGAAGTTATTAAAATTAATTATTCATTTTTTATAAGAATAACATGAACTTTGGGCCGGAAATGTTAATCTCGTAAAGATGGTGAGAATATCTCATAGTTATCCAGCGAGGTAGATATTGCTGTCTATCAACTGTAGATAATGGGTATTCCTTCAATTCAGAATAAGCAATTTTCACAGTGACACTCACGAGAGAAGACTATTTACCGTAAATCAAGCTCCCAAATTAACCTTTTCTTTACCTTTTTTTATTCATATATATTTTTCTTCTTTGTTGGTCCTCTTTCTATACGACTGTCACATTGCCTCGAGCGCTAAGTGAAATTATCTCTAGAGACCATCGTTTGGCTGGGTCCCAATCAAATTGGATAGCGTGCAAAGCTGAAAACGTCATATAAGTTCTTCTTCATATACGCTACGTTCAGGTCATTCGGTCTCTACTCCGTTTACTTCGACACTTAACTGACTTATATGATCAACTTTTTCGATGAGCCAACCTCCAGACTCATCTACTTGTTTTAATGTTTTCTGTCGTTATTTGTTACAAAGTCAGTTGCTTCTTTTACCATTTTTCTTCTTTAAAGCATTAATGTTCTTGTAATTTGTTCGCATTTTCTAACTTTCATAGACATTTTCAAATCTGTTTTCTACTTTCTGCTCATGATGATAATAATAATACCTATATTATAAATGTTACTTTGCCATGTAAGCACTAATCAAAAATAAAAAGCAAATAAAATGTATATATATTATAAATTTTAAATAAATATAATATATACATAAGAAAATAATTAATTATTATTAAATAAATAAACGAACAAATATTAAACATACACACCTACAACTGTGTGTGTGCATGTACGTATATATATATATATATATATATATATATATATATATATATATATATATATATATATATGCATATATATATATATACATGCACACAAACACGCATATATATATATATGTGTGTGTGTGTGTGTGTGCGTATGTGTGTGTTTGTGTGGAGAGAGATAGAGAGATATGCAAACAAACATCTAGAAACGAACAAACATAACCCCCATAATAAATATATCAATATATAACACCATGGCGAAAACAAATAAACTATTACCCATTAAATAAAAATGAAACATTAGATATATTATATCTCTCGCTATCTATCTATCTCTTTTTCTGTATATGTGTGTATACTAATTCCTTATAATGAGACAGTATGTATGTATGGAGAGCGAATGCGCGTATACATACGCATACTAATATATATATATATATGCTCATATTGGCAAAAACATGACTGCTCACAGGTATACACGGTAACTCTACACAATATAGGAAGTGTGTCTATGTGTGATTGTGTGTATGTGTGTATGTATGTATGTGTGTATATATGTGTATAATAATTCCTTATAATAAGACAGTATGTATGTATGTATGGAGAGGGAATATACGTATACATACGCATGCTGACAAAACACACACAATACAAAAAAATAGAAATAGATCTAAGAAAACACAGGGGTCATTAAAAGATAAGAATACAGATATCTTTCCTCAGCCTTTGTCGGACCTATCTTAATTGTCTTATTACCCATCACGCAGAAGAACTTTCTCACTGCCAGTTCAAGGAATGCATTTGTGTCACTAACACACAAAAAAGAGAATGTCTAAAATGAAAAATGATTAACATTGAAAAACATAAGAAAAATTAATTCCTTTTAACAATATGTAGAAATATCAACTCTTTGCTTCGTGAAGGTCGCGTGACCGAAACCACGTGAAGCAAAATTATGGAAAATAAAGCATAACATATTTTTAAAAAAAATTCACATTACAACCAAAAACGTTTGCACTTTCTCTCTTCTCATATATATATATATATATATATATATATATATATATATATATATGTGTGTGATTTTCTTTCATTGTTTAATGATAATGTTATTAAGCTTATCAGACAATATGAAAAGAACTTACATAAAATAAATAGACAAAACTTGTCTATATTATTTAATGAAACATGTATGAATATATATATATACATATATATATATATATATATATATGTGTGTGTGTGTACTAAAACGACAAAAAAAAAGCTTGTATAAACCCAACCAACCACAGTTAATAACCTATGAATTGAAAAAAAACAATTTAAACACTAGTCTATTAATATTCACAGACATACGTGTACATGGGCCTGTCTATGCGCGTTTATATGTATACATGTGCGTTTACCTATATACGTGCCTGCAGGAATGTGAACGTGTGCATATGCGTGGGCGTATAAATAAAGACACATGCACGTAAATTAAAACAATAATAAATAAAAATTCTTCTACATTTCTTCTACCATTTTTCTTCTTTACAGCATTAATGTTCTTGATCGCATTTTCTAACTTTCATAGATATTTTCAAATCTATTTTCTATTTTCTGCTCATGATGATAATAATAACTTTATTTGTCTTTAAAAATAATCATTTATCCGCATTCTCTTCATAAAATAAAAATTTGTCGATTTTTGCTATTTACATAATCATGATTCCTGCTATAGAGTTGCAGTGTGTGTATTTTATTCTGAAGTTTACGTCATTATTCCAATCTTTCTATATCTACTTCAGTTCATGAATTTCTTATTTATATCGTTTAAACAGAAAGGCTTGTGTTACATGTTTAATCTTAAATATTGATGTCAACACTTGTATACTTTTCCGAATTTATTTCTATCTTTATTAGTTTTGTGATGTCAAGGAACACTCATTGACATTACAAAAGTGTCAATACTTGTTACTTCCGTAATGCTCGTTGTAGTAGAGACTTTGTAATCGCAGATACAACTATAGCAACGCCGTTGAACAATACTGGTGTCAGACGTCTTCGAATAGCACTCGCACTAATAGTACTTGCTAGATAATACTCGCTCGAATAGTAATCACCGAATAGTGATCCGAATAGTAATCCGTATAACAAGATATTCACTAATCGCCCCCCGCGGTTTGGGGATCTTGTGGCACGTAGTGCACAAGGTCTGTATTCGGCCCTTCGAAAAGTGTGGTTGGTTCTGAACAAAACCTTCACCAATCTAATCAAATCATATGTGCTGGTGTCTGGGCTGTCGGTTCCTAGGGACTTAGCTGCTTGACGCTCATAGGTTGAATACCATATATATATCTACCATATATATATATATATATATATATATATATATATATATATATATATATGCTAGACTCTTCCGCCGATTTTGACGTATGGAGATCCGACAACCTCATTCAGTGTGGTATTTGCCACTTCAGTCCCCCTAGTGACCTGCATGCAAGTCCATATATTGGGAAACAGCGATGATCTCGTGACATACCCACAGGAATATTTGATGTTTTTTGTCGCGGGTTTTCGTCTCTTAGGCGGCCAATAAAACATTTCGCAATTCCTGATACCGCTCTGGCACAAATATCTTCAGTTAATTCTATCCAGAGTAACTCGCTCTTAATACGAGGCACATAGACAACTGAGAGGTTACCCTTTAGCGTGTCTTTTTACCTGAGCCATGGCCGTCCAACAGTCTATTTCTAAGCTGGTTATACACGAGGACCTTGGGTATTTTGTTGTTACTCATCTTGGTAGCTTGACAAGCCCAGCAATGTCTTGACTGCATCAGGAATACCTTAGTTCCACCAATGTTGCATTTTACGAGAAGATCAATATTAAAACCCTATCGTCAAAGGTATAGCCATAGATCGCGAGGATACAACATGTGTGGAAGACATCCAGCTGATTGATGTGGGACATATATGGGGCCCACGATTCTGAGAGGTACAACACTGTGGGCAAAACATCTCCTCTATAAGCATCTATTTTCGCAGGCGGTGGTGAAACTTGCCAAATGGCCTTTTAGATGTCGCGTTCCGATTCGCATTCATCTTGCTTCGTAAATATCTAAATTACTTCTCATCAATCTATATAGGAGTGTCTGGGAATGAAATTGCGGAGATTGTCTGACACTCTGAAACTGCTTTCGGTGAGGAGGCGGCTCGTGGATTACCTGCGTTTTCTTTATGTTAATGGTGTATATATATATATATATATATATATATATATATATATATATATATATATAATCATTATTAGGTACGTGTAGCACAGTGTGAAAATAATTAGGATTGTAACTCTCTGACAGAAAGATGCTCTGATTAACAGTCACGCCATTAAATTAGTAGAGCAATATGAAAGAGTTATTTCTTTTAGCAATGATTATATATATATATATATATATATATATATATATATATTAAGGGACGTCTTACTCCCGTTGGGTGAACTTTTCTCTGAATGACAAACAGGAGTGTGGCCGTACTTCCAACGCTTAGACACTTAGTGTGGTTATTTCACCGCAACTGGATGTTTTGAATTCAGGGTTATCCTTCTGCTCGTCCGGTTGTTACTCAAGGCTATTTAGTTGGAGAGAGGGGAGATAAATTCATACCTTTCCCAAATGTCTTTTCACGCAAGTGAATGCAACACACACGGATGGAATCCGAGCCACTATTTGTTACTTTTATCTTGCCTCCTATATCAATGTAGATATTGACTCTATCGATTAATGAAGATACTGTGCTTTCTCCATTCTTTTTATTGAAAGAATTCATAGAAGAAATCATTCAATATTCATATTATCCTGCACAAATCCATCTGGATGGACATCAGCGTAGCGCAGTGGCTATCTGAGACAAAAAAAAATTTGGATTGTCGTGCCAGGTAAAACTCCAGTTTTCGCACATATAACCTTGAAGGAATTATGGATCCATCTTTTTAATTTCCTTTTTGGGGTTGTTAATAGGTCAGAATTGGCTTTTTAGATTTTGGTTAGTCTATTTTGCACACGACACACCCCTACTGCTACTACGGCTGCTGTACACATAGCATCCGTGAGAAAAGGCATTTCGGACATGACGTCATTAATTTTATTTCCATCAGTAGCTAATTTAGTTGAAAGAAAATGACATTTAGGTATATGCCAAATAACTGGAGTACCCAAAATCGTTTTGATAACAACAAAAATACAGATGAGAATATTTGTTTTTCATCATTCATGTTTATAATTTCTTTTTTATTATTCATTCGCAATAATTTGTTTTTTTAATCATTCATTCACAATAATTTAGACAATGGCCGTAGAACACATCGACGCTGAATATAATAAACAAAACAAACACTGATTAATATAACATTCCAATTAATTTATAAATCCTCTCTCGAAAGCACCAATCATAAATGGAAATCCAGAAATCTTTTCTGAAAGTTATGGATGTAAAAATTACAAATGACAAGCTCTCACAACCAACAGAATCGTGATATCTGTTTATCTGTCTATAATTTTGAGATCAGGTAATGTAATTATTTACATTATTTACATTGTTCGCACTGTAGCCCTCCTCTTTTTGCCATATTCACGACGTTTCTGCGTTATAGGCTCCGGCCTTCCTCCGGACAAAATGAAGGCTTCAGTTCAAAATTCCAACCACCTTAAGAAGGGCGGAGCGTATAACGACCGAAACGTCGTGAATCTGGCAACAAATATGGGGACAACAGTCCGAACAATGTAAATAGTGTATCATCTGTGTATATTGAAATAAAATACTTGATTCTTCTTCAGGACTGTGGTGATCATGGTTCTCCGCAATTCCCTGCCCTTTGTAGGACATAATATTTTTTTTGTCTTTTTGTTATTTCCTCTAAAGCCTGTTCTGGCACCCATTTACACAAGTTCGTTCTTCTTCTATGTGCCGTGAACTATGGTTCTTCACAACATCCTGTCCTCTCCTATTAGTTCTTACATTTACACAAACACGTTACGTAGGTTATGCGCTGTTATCTTCTGTCACTCTTGCATTCAATATAATCTGCGTATGTCAAATTTTCCAAGCCTACTTTTTTCATTATGTGTCCTAGGGTCCAACTGTCTCATTCTGATGTTAATCATACATGTTTTTTGTTTGCATTGTCTCTAGAACTGCGTCGTTGCTCACATGTTCAGCCCATGGTATTCTCAGTATCCTTCTGTAGAGCTATATTTATGTCCCTTCAAGTTCCTTTTCAAATTCGAGGAGATTGTTAAGCATTCACTGCCATATAGAAGGATTGATATTACATAATATTCCAATACATTTATAAAGATTTTTAACCAGATTTTCCTGTTTCTTGATACTTTGCTTAGCATTTGGAAGGCAACATTTGCTATCTCAATACACATTCGGATTTCGATGTTGATTCTTCTGTCTTCTGTTAAAACTCTTTCCAGATATTTAAATTATTGTGCTTTGATTTTGGTATCTACGTCTCCTAAATTATTAGAATGCTCACTGTAGTTGTAGAAGCTTAAATGATTGCAGCTATTTTTAAAATATTGACATGTTTCATGTGATTATGGTTTGGGCTTGTATGAAATGAGCTAAGGTAAAGATTCCTACCAATTGTGGTTGCTTTTATTCAACAGCAATGTTTTCTGTTTCTTAGAGTTTCGTGCATTGTTTTATGTGGCAGGTTTTATTTCTGACTTTTGTTCTTCAAAAAACGCTTTCGATGTTACCGCGCGATGTTATATTGAACAGATGCCATTTGCAGGCTGGGTTCTGTCAGTAGGATTGTATCGCTACTAAAAATTAATGCTAATTCTTGAAGATCCCCGAACGAACAAATGCACATACACACGATAGAGTGGGGGAAAAGAGAGAAAGTTATGAAAGTTCAAGAGAGAGAAAATAAAAGAGGATAAAAAAAAAATAAAATACAAGGATATCTGATCAAATATTCTTCACCGAAAAAGAGAGAAGATAAAACAAAATTGTTCTTACAATATCATTATCTCCTTACTTGATTTTTCACTTCATGAAGGTAAAAAAATGATAAAATCATTTTACATCAGAAAATGTTTGATTTTGCATTACGCTCAAAATTATATCAGCGAATTTTATACTTAAATTCTTTTCGTTGGCGCCCCTGTAAACAATCCAATACTAGATATTCATGGCACTTGAAATAGGTAATACATACCAATATCAAATTTCTAAACATCTACCGCGAAAGTAAGGATCCTATTAGGATTTTATGATAAAGAATGAAAAAAACTATCTTCCTATCGGAATTACCAATATTTCAACCAAACCAATTTTGCCAAATAGATGTTTGTATAGTCCTTTTTGTAAAAATACAACTAAATTTATTTACATTATTCGGACTATTGTCCTCATCTTTGTCGCCATATTTATTACAACGTTTCGGTCGTTGTACGCTCCGGCCTTCTTCTTTATTACGCTCACTGTTAGACTGTTCTAGTGCCACGTGCCATGTTTAATGGATGTCAATTATCATTTATCTACTGTTAATTCCTCTCTCCAAGTTCTCCGCTGCCTTAACCGGGTACTGAACTCTGAGCCCTGTCGATGTAGAACTTTAAGAGGGGAATTAACAGGAGATAACTGATAACTAACATCCATTAAACATGGCACGCGGAACTAGAACAGACTACCCCAGTGAGCGAAATAAAGGGTTCAGTTCGACATTCCAACTACCTGAAGAAGGTCGGAGCGTATAACGTCGAAACGTTGTAATAAATATAGCGACAAAGATGAGGACAATAATCCGAATAATGTAAATAGTGTACATAATACCTTATCTCAGAAATATAGACAGATACAACTAAAATTGTCTAAAATAAGATTTCGAATTGGGTGATTGGTATTTAGGAATAACCGTGGATAAATTGCCAGCAAAGAAAACTGAGTTAGAGAAACGAACTGTAATTGCTGGTATTCACATTAGAGTCAAAGCTTGAAGAAATGATGTATAATTAGTACGCGCTTGTATCAACTAATCAACATTTGACACACAACTTTTATAAAAATATTTACTTACTAATTGTTTACTTACTAAAGTTGCACATGTAGTAATAAAATTCTGTTACAGCTTTTTAAATTTTACATGGTTTCAATGAAGTTATTATTGCATTTTGGCAAACGAAACTTTTAGAATTTTTATTTAAAAGCAGCGATATATTTTTGTAATTTACACAATAACAGATACTTTTAAGCGCTTTACGTCGGTAGCGAATGTGATACAAGAGTGGATTTGACGGCAATACTGTGGAAAAATTACCCAAGCCTCCTCCGCACTTCCCCTTCTAGAGATGCTTCAGAGCGAGGAAGTATACCCACGAAGGAAAGGTAATACTTGGGGTTATTTACACAATAAAATGCAATATAGGCGATTTAAAAAATCAACTCGTTTATAAGCAACTGTATTTAAATTTGTCTAAATCTGAAGGAACTATTGTACTGATATCACTGTGGCTTTAGCAACCACAAACGAAAAGAAATAAAAAAAGAATTGCAAAATAAGGATAATTAAACAAATGTTACAAAATACATTGGAATGTTGCTTGTCCTCTTTACAAACATAAAAAAATTCAGTCTTAATTCGAAAGCGAATTTTAAGCAATTCAAAATCCTTGATTTTTAGAAGGTACCGAATTGAAATTATAATCTTTTCACTTTATATAAATTGTATTTTTATAGTAAAAAGTTCTATATGGACGTTTAAGATGAATTTCAAAACAATTTATTGCTGTTCATATTGTTTTACCAAGTGAATTTCTACAAAACATTTGTATCAGTTTCAGAATCAATATAAGTAATTAATGAATTATATTAACATTCCCCAGAAACTATTTAGATCAAAATAAATATAATAGTTAAAAAAACTGTGCCAAGAAATACCTGACAATCGACATTATTAAAGTAATTTTCACGGACAAATATCGAGTGACATGAAATGGAGTTGATGCATGGTCTAGAAAGATAAAAAAAATATGTTTATTAAAAAGACAGAAGAGAATACTACAGTAGTCTGTAATATGACACCTTCTATATGGTAATGAATGTCGAAAGATTTCCTCACAGATAAAAAAAGAATTCTTCAAGCAATACCAATATGCTTTTCATCAACGTATGCTGAGAATATAATTAGTAAGGTAATTTTAATTACAAGACTCGCTGCTGTCTTCAGACAAAGTTCTGCAATTGCTTTAACTGGCTTCACACTTATGCCACTGAATGAATGACGCAAGTTGTAGAAACAGGGAACCGACTCTACCGAGTTCTTTCGCTTAGGGTTAATTGTTAGTTATATACGCTGATGACATATGGATTGCATATTCTGTTTATGTGTTTATTCATTTATATATTTCATATATGTATATATTTGTTAGTTATATACGCTGATGACATATGGATTGCATATTCTGTTTATGTGTTTATTCATTTATATATTTCATATATGTATATATTTGTTTTGTCGGATTTTCTTTCGTATCTGTTTATCTATGTATTCTTAAAAATGAAGCAGAATTTCATTATCCTTGTGAAATATTATTTTCAAGGTAATTTTTGTGATTTTATGAAGAGCCACTGTCATTACCATTTTGTTCTCACGAGTGAACACTATCTGTTTTTTGCTGCATTAATTTGTCATTACACTGTATTTTTTTCTGATCCATTCTTCAGACGTACGATTCATATAGAAAGATGTCTCTTTTTTCCCGGGTAGATGGTACCAAAAAATCGCAACGCAAATATATTCATCAGAACACCCATTTCAAGTAAAGCGAGTGCATCGCACAATGAATGTAATCACTCGAAAAGCACTTCGAATAATTTTTAAAGTACTCAATTCTTGCTATTTTGGCAAATTTATTCACTTGTAACAATGTATCACATGACCATGTTGTACACTGTATAGACAGCATAATATGCACCATCCTGGGACTAAAAAGCAATCAAAGTCCAGCTTTTATGACTTAGCGTCTGATTGACTAGCAGAAAGGACAACCGCTATGTCAGATTCGGTAATCATCCATCATAGATGTTATCTCCAACAGATATCACGAATTGACTGCTCGACGGCAAGTCAAGGCAGCGTCTGGCTATTTACCAACTCTAATAAATTGGAAATTCTCCTTGATGTAGAGAATAGCCATATATGTTGTTCGGGAGAATATGGCGTAACAATATGTACCATATATTGTCTATAATTTCTTACTTTAAATTAAAATCCTTAAGTAAGTACTACGATTGTTCATTTAATTGATTAAATGATCAACATTATCAGGAAAAATATGAATGAAAAAAGGAATAACAATTGACTTTCATCTGCAATAAATTCCATAAAGACAACGGGTGAATTTAAAATTTAAAAATGATAGAGCGCGTTCCTCCGAGGTTTTAAAATCATCTTCTCAATGGAATTCAGATTTTGTCGCAGTTACAATAAGTTTGTCTTTGTAATTTACACATGAGGATGATCTTAGTAAAGACCGAAAGTAGTCAGGTTGATAAAAAAAAACTACAGCGCCTTCCTTGATTAATTTAATCTTAACATCAAGAAACTGATTAGACAACTGGAAACGATCTGTATAAAAATAAATGGACGCAAGATATGCTGCCTAAATACACACACACACACACACACACACACACACATATGGTGCGATGAATAAATTGACGTCTAAATTACGCAAAAATAAAAATGACATTATTCTAACAGATATATTTACTAAAATTACACAAAAAATATCTTGAAATAGTAAAGAATAAATTTATTCAATAAAATCTCAATTGACTTTGACCACATCCCCCTGAAAAACTTTGGAATCTGCCGCAACTCTTCTGTGCGGCCTCCCTGTTGAAGCTGGTGAATGCTGCCATAATCCTTGTCTTAATTTCGGTGCGAATGTCAAGTAGTACAGCATGCCGTTTCCAAAATTCTGGCGGGAAGAATTGCATCACTGTGCTCTTTTTCTCACAGAGAGTGCCCAACTGACCCTGCTATACTATGCAGTCGACAAAATAAGAAACAAACAACGCGCATGCGTGAAATTAAAAAACTATAAAATGGCGACAATTTACCCATCACACATTATATATATATGTATGTATGTGTATATATATATATATATATATATATATATATATATATATATGTATATATATATGTATATATATATGTATTTATGTATATATATATATATATATATATATATATATATATATATATATATATATATACACACACAAATGAGAACTGATCCACACACACGCTCACACACATATCTCTCTCTCTCTATATATATATATATATATATATATATATATATATATATATATATATATATATATATATATATATATATATATATATATATATATATATATGTATATATATATATATATATATATATATATATATATTTACATACAACCAATATTAGTTTGAAAATATCCTTTCAAGGGACGGAAAACGAACGAAAGATTTTATTTTCATTTTTCAATCATATTTATCCTGATGTTGTTGGGCCGCTAATCAATTTGACCATTTGTAACATTGTCTGCCACAATGTTCAATGGTTAACCTGTCTTCCTGAACGAACTTGAATTGTGAGTGTCAATGTAGCCTTTCTGTTTCTCACAGTAATCAAATCGCTACCGAATTCAAAAGTGACAGAAACCACATGAATTACAAATATATTTTGTATGAAATGACTAGTAAGGCCGACTGAAAGCCTTGTCTGTACGATATTTACTGAGTTAATTATCTTATATAGAGCTAGGGCCAGCCATTAGTAACATCTGTGCCTCGTCCTTAATCTCTCATATTGTTTGAGATTGCCCCTTCTAATTATCTTATCTGACAGAGACGGGTCGATGTTTTCTGATCTGTTTAACACGTGTCCCTAATTTACTGATTTCACTATTGATAACTTATGCTTCACATCTTCACAACGCTGAACATCGGAGTTCCACGAGGTTTCTGTTTAACACAGCGTTTAACATCTGTGTTCAACATTATCTGATGTTTTTTTTCAGTGTTTCAGAGACCTTGTTAATTTTAAGGACAATATCCACTTATGAACTGTCATATCATTAAAATAAAATTACCAGTCTCGTAGAGATTCAATTTTACCACTAAAAAATAATTAAATATATTTACATTGAAGAATTATTGCTGAAGATAGCTTGGCTTGTCATTAACAAGACAATCGGTAGATTATATAACACATAATGGCGCTCCATGAAATTAATAAACAAATTGTTTACATTATTGACATTCAGACTAATATCTTCGTCTTCGTTATTTTTACGTTTCGTCTGTTGTATCCTACAGCCTTTTTCAGGTGTTTGTTGATATGAAAACAATTTGATATTTATCCAGGTTGTCAGACACCTGCAGAAGTCCGTAGAGCACAGCGGGCGAATATTAATGATGATACAAACCAAAACTATAGTCCCAATATATATAATGTAAATAATGATAACGTATGATCACATCAATGTATACCCCGAAACAGACTAGATTTTTGTTAAAGTAACTTTTGTGCATCGTAAACGCTCAAGATCTGGGCGATCGTAACAACCCGAAAGAGGTGTTCCGTATAGGTGTGAGTAACTTTTAATTGTTTACCATCCCTCTTTATCCCCGCTCTGTCAAACGTTTACATAAAGCCCAACACGCACATCAACAGACAGGAGGCACATTCGCAATTAACGTAAAGCGCCCCTTGCGGGTGTTGCCGGAAATATTCCACGTCTCTTGGCGCTTTCTGCTTTTGTGGCGCCTCCGGGAAGAAGTATCCTGGGTTGTAGACGGCGCCCTAGAACTGAAGTTTGTTTAACTTTCGCCTCGAAGACATAAGAAGAGCGATTTTATATACAGTGTAACCCGGATATAAGAGAGTTGTCGGGACCAGAGAAGAAGTATCTTATATCCGGGTTTGGTCTATTATACAATGTAACCCGGATATAAGAGAAACCCGGATATAAGATACATTTTATATGGTCCCAAATTAGAGCCTGTGTTAATGCATATATAATAGACCAAACCCGGATATAAGAGAAACCCGGATATAAGAGACTTCTTGTTCGGTCCCGACAACTCTCTTATATCCGGGTATACATTAACACAGGCTCTAATTTGAGACCAGATAAAATATCTCTTATATCTGGTTTCTCTTATATCTGGGTCTCTTATATCCGGGTTACACTGTAATTGGTTTAGGTTTGGCACAGGGCGAAATATATGGAGCATCTGGTGACGATCGAACTCAATATAAATACTCGTTTACCATTACCCATTACAATTTTACAATTTTCTTCAAATGACATGTGTGTTTTCGTATGACGAATAAGACCGGAGTGATTTTTTTAAACGTTTTTTTTTCTGACATACTTTTCATGTAAAATTATTTCCAGCGTCGCACTGATTTTAATCCGACATATTTTTATTACTTTAAACGATAATTTAACCAATGCACATATTTGAGTAAACGATTTGTCTATTTTAAAATAGTATTTTATTCATCTGCCAGCCTGGATATCTACGGAATCTCATTAAAGATAAATGCATCCAGACATGATTCCTCGAATATTCAGGAAATAGAGGAAATAAAATACTTCATAGAATTAAGGAAGCGTCTACAAAAATATGTGTATGAACTAAAAGATAACGTTTAAAGTTATATATATAAATATATATATATATATATATATATATATATATATGTGTGTGTGTGTGTGTGTGTGTGTGTGTGTGCGGGGGGGGTCTGCGTATATGAGAGGACTCTCTGAAAATAATTCATCCATTTAATATAAATGAAAATCTCTTACCTAGGGTAAATGCCACTTGATACATCTTCCAATTACTCTCATGGGGAATTCACGCACTTATTTTAACGTTGATGTTATTTTTTATGACCCACTACAAAGTCTTTTATGGGAGAAATGCCATTGACTACTTAAGCCCAATTCAGGGGTTGTTTTTAGTTGTGAAAAGTTTGAAGTCACTAAGATAAAAATCTATAGTGTTGTTGAGATTACTCACCTGGTTAATACTAACCTTCGGCAAACCCATCAATTTTTACATACAAACAAACACACACACACACACACACAAACACAAACATATATATATATATATAAGTACGTATATACATATATATATACATACATATATATATATACGCATATATATATATATGTATATGTAAATACATATACATACATATATATACGTATATACATATTCGTACATATATATATATATAAATACGTATATACATATATATATATATATATATACATACGTACATACATATATATATATATATATATACATACGTACATATATATACATATATTCATACATGCATAAATATATATATATATATATATATATATATATACATACGTACATATATATACATATATTCATACATGCATAAATATATATATATATATATATATATATATACATACGTACATATATATACATATATTCATACATGCATAAATATATATATATATATATATACATACATACGTACATATATATACATATATTCATACATGCATAAATATATATATATATATATATACATACATACGTACATATATATACATATATTCATACATGCATAAATATATATATATATATATATATATATATATATACATACGTATATATATACATATATTCATACATGTATAAATATATATATATATATATATATATATATATATATATATATATATATACATAAATAAATCATAAATACCATAAGTAACAACCAATAATACAAAAAGCTAAACAAAAACGATAAAAGAATGATCGACGAAAAGGAGAAAATTAAAAATATCCTAGGAGAAAAAAGACACCTACCTAAATAGTATCCGTGTCTTAATACTAATTTACCAAGACTTAAAATTCGGAACGCCAAGACTTAGAAAATACAACAATATATATATATATAAATATATATATATATATATATATATATATATATATATATATATATATATATACAGTAGCGGCCATAATATAAGGAACGGAAACAACAGAGACATAAATACGTGTATTACTTAAAAAGTAATGCATGATTAGCAATGAAATTATTACCAAATAAAGAGTAGGGTGCAATGCATTTAACATTATACAAAGTTAAAGAAATGTACATAATAGTTTTATTTTCAATAAAGATTAAATGGAACAAAAGAAATAAGCTACTGGACAAAAGTTAAGGGACGGTGTTAATAATTTGCATAAACTTTTAATTTACATTGTTAAAAAACTCGATGCAGCTTTTCAGGAATAAGTAAATGTTCATTTATCATTAGGACTCTATTGTTCCATTTAATCTTTATTTAAAAAAAACTATTATGTAAATTTTTGTAACCTTGTATAATATTTATGCATTACACCCTAATCTTTATTCGGTAAAGATTTCAATGTTAATCATGTAATACTTTTTAAGTAATACAAATATTTATGTCTTTGTTGTTTCCATTCCTTATGTTATGGCTGCTACTATATATATATATATATATATATATATATATATATATATATATGTATATATGTATATATATATATATATATGTATATATATATATATATATGTATATGAAGAAATATAGTCTTAAAGTGTGTTATATTTATGGGATAAAGTGCTCAATATCAGAGATAGAGCGTTTGTAAATATAAAAGTGAACATAGAAGTCAACACTTAGAGGCGACAATCTGTTTCATGCTAGTGCAATCGTCGTTACGCCTGACGATTGCAGTAGCATGAAACAGACCGTCGCCTCTAAGTGTTGACTTCTATGTTCACTTTTATATGTATGTATGTATGTATATATATATATATATATATATATATATATATCTTTTAAGCCATCGTTTTAATTTAGTTGTGTCTGACATGTGATAAGAAATGTATGACATTTATTTCTGATCAAATTCATTACGTAGCAATGATTTTTTCACACGACCTTCTTAATCACATTTTTACGTCAAGAAAACAACGTAAATTTCACTTCTTATCTACTGTGATTCTCTTCGTATCTATTACTCATCTATGATACTCTTCGTAATTATGCATAATTTTCTTCGTATCTATGATTAAATTCGCATCTAAAATTTCCTTCATATCTATGATCCTCTTCGTATTTATCTAATTTATCTCTGTCTCTGTTACTCTTCGTATCTATCTATCTATCTATCTATGATTCTCTTCATATATATCTATGATTCTCCTCGTATCTATCTACGTTTCTCAGAAGGACCATAAGAACAGTATCCCCAAAAACCCACAGTTCCGATTGCTTAACCTCTAAACGAATAATATAGGCAAGATCAGCAAAGCCATACTTTAACGATCCTCTAATTACACCAGGAATGCCACAGGGGTCAATCAGTAGAGAAATACCAAAGACGCTATAAATTGGTTCGCTGATATAAAAAATAAAATCAAGTGACTTTTATGCAATTTGACATACCCAACTTTTACCCGTCGATCACTGAAGACCGACTAATGGCTACTATAAACCTGGCCAAGAATTATTGCACCATCACGGATGAGGATATCAGCATCATCAAACAAGCCTCCAAACCCATACTTATATTACAATGGTTCTTTGTGGACGAAACAATACAATCCCAAATTCTCTATAGCGATGGGAACATTCGACTCTGCGGAAGCTTGTGAACTAGTCGGCATACTCCTACTCTGGAGGCTCAGATATATTTTCGATGGTGAGAACCACGGATTGTACAGGGATGACGGTGTGGTCCTTCTACTCCAAACCACAGAAAACTGAAAGAATCTAACCACCCACCTTATATCCATAATAACCTAAGCAAATCTATACAACGTAGACTCTCCGCTAACTCCAGCAGTAAAATCCATCTTTAACAAATACTAAACTAAATATTTTGAAGCATCAAATAAAAGTAAGCACAATGTTAAATTGGAGTACACCCTTATCACTATTGCGAATACCAATAGTAACATAATTTGGTTCAACCCACACTTCAACTGTAACGACCGGAACAACATCGGTAGAATCTTTCTTAAATTAGTACGCAGACATTTTAGTCATAATCCTTTACAATCCTGTAAAATTTTCAATATGAAAGAAAACATCTGTTGAATTCTATCAAAATGAAACATTTTATTAAAACGAAACTGATATCGGTGGATTCTACTGTTGTTCTCGTAAAGATAGTCACTATAACGTGCACTGTGATGTAAGTCGACAATTTTAAAATCGTCCTTATCAAATATTGCCTATCTATTATTTTCTTCGTAGTTGATTCCATTCACATCTAAAATTTCCTTCATATCTATCTATGTTTCTTTTCGTATCTATCTAATTTCTGCCTATCTCTGATACTCTTCGTATCTATCTATCTATCTAATATTCTTTTTATATCTATCTATTATTCTCCTCATATCTGTTTATGATTCTTTTCGTATCTATGATTCTCCTAAGAACAATGATAAGAACAAACTATGATTCACATTCTGAACAATGATAGCAACAATCTATGATTATCGTAGGAAACATAAGAACAATGATAAGAACAATCTATGATTCACATTCTGAACAATGATAGCAACAATGTACGATTATCCTATAAACCATGAGAACAATGATAAGAAAAATCTATCATTCTCATCAGTGGCCTTGTATCAGGAAAAAAAAACTTTACTAAGGAAATTAATATTTAAAATCATCGCACTGCTTTCGTCGTGTTTCTTTTGCTGTTGCTTCCTTTCTAATGTTCGTGAATATTCGTAAACAAATTCATTCGAAAGTCTGATATAACAATTTGAACAATTAGAAACAGTAAAAATTGTAAAATATGATTTCACTTTGATAATCAGTGCAAATATGTCAAGGGGCTAATTGCAATTATGATTCTATAATTAATCAATTTGATGGATGGAGATTATCTGGTAAAGGTGTATGTTTCGGTATTTTTTCGGAAGATATTAGCACAATTGACAATAAGAACGTAAGCACATTAAAATTAACAATAAGAATGTATCATTAAAGAACTCATCTTGTGAGTGGACATTTTCTTTTTAGATACAACGCCGCTTTGTAGAAAGATGAGTCTTTTCGATGACAAAGTATCATCTCCCTAACAGAAGCAATTTAATCCGAGCATCTGCCATTATGGGTAATTAGAATAGAGGGATGCAATTCAATTATGTAAACCGATACGTAAGCCTAATCACATTTTCCCTTTTCTAAATCCACCTTTATTTTCGGGTTTTGAGCGAAATTTCGTTTGAAGAATACATTGTGCGGGAGCTCCTTCTCCCTATATTTATTGAATTTCAAGAGTCATGCCATACGTCAATCAAGAATCTCTCGTGAAAGGTAAGCCCGAAGAGATGATAAACAATTCTCGTGACAAAGTAAGTCTCCTAACGAAAGATAGCGATTGAAAACGCATGCACTATTTTTATCATGAAATAATAGGAATGGATAGAAAAAACTCCTACAAAAGATTTGCTCGGTATTGTGAATGCAGGCTGGTCAGGTATGGAGAGAAGATAACACATTTCAGATATTCAGGATTTGAAAGAATTCACGCTTTATATGCAGTCAAATCAAATGTCTATTTTCCTAAGCACATTTTTGCAGTTGTTTTAATCGGTAACTGAATAATGTGCTTGGAAAAAGGGTATTAGTTTGAAGTTTTACACATATGCAATTATTCCAACATAGCAGCATTATATTCCATTATAGAGACCGACTTCAAAGTAAAAGAAAATACCTCAAAATGTTGTTAACAATAATAGAAACAATCAATAAAATATAACAGCCAATTTTTGTGAAAAACTAATTCAAACAATATAGTGCTAACATAAAATGGACTACCAACGTTTCGATATTTTTCAAGTATATCCATTGGGATTTCTTTCATTTATCGTGTCGGCCCTTGTAATTTTCAACACTGTTTGCCAAGTGCCTCATAAGGGTCAGCATTTTTCTACCTGCACATTTTCTCATAGAATCCGATTACAATGTTTACATTTGGAAAAGCTCAGAATTCGTAGAGAATAGCATCTAGATTGTCGGGACATGTGCTCGATCCTTTTCTCAAACATCTGCTTCATATATATATATATATATATATATATATATATATATATATATATATATATATAATTGATTTATCTGGTTATTTGGGGATTACAAACACACGAACACACACACACACACACATATATGTATAGCATTGCTATTTAAATATGCATATATGATATGATAAAGTAAAAATAAGAAATGATAATCAATCTATCTTTTTTCACTTTTATTAAAGCGTCATCAGAGAAAAAGATATTCTCTGGAGTAGCTATAATAAAACTGAAACATGTTAGTGTGATGAACATTTACTATTTGTTCTTTCTCTTGTCATTCTCTCGGATTCCGATCGATATTTTATATGTATTAAATCCCAATTCGCAAGCACACACACACACACGCACACACACACATACACACACACACATACACACACACACACACACACACACACATCAGTTATGGGTTAATTATTAGGACTTGTATCAGTAATGCCTTATTATCTCAAAGAAATTCTTACAATCTAAAATATATATTTTGACTTTAAATACCTTGAATAATGTTGTTAAACCCTAAAAAATCAAATAAATCCATTTACAGCTTACTCTCCTTTCTAGTCTCTGCCCTGAAAAGCTTTTATTTACATAATCCCTTTACGTAGGTTATTCGCTGTTCCCCTCTGTATCTCTTGCCTTCAATATCTCCTGCTAGTATTGTTCAATATCTCCTGCGACATCAATATCTATACGCAAATCATGGCGATCTCCAGCACATATTCAGATTTGAATAAAAATAAAAGGCAAATAAATGTGGAGAGACGTAATAGCTGACGACCAGAAAACAACATGAGACTTGAAAAATCTATGTATTCATGTGTACGTGAATGTTTACATATATGTATGCACAAAGTTATAGCAAACAGTAATTATTTTATTACATAATATTTCACGTGCGCACAACCACACTCATAGAAGTTTGAATCAATAAGACTATAGACTAGGATGTAACTATAAGCTGGGTTTGGATCTCAAATGTTCATTATATATTGTTCAATAAATTGTATTAATATTCACCGGTCAACTCTAGGAAGGATCAAATATTCAATAATAGGCATTTGTTCTGTAAATTAAGCGTCTTTTTTCATTATTAACCTAGCTATATATGATAAAACATGTGTATAAAATATCCGAACGAAATACGTCAAATTGAATTTATCAAAAGCAGGTTTGTATTATATTGTATTTAATTGTTATCGTTTCGCTCACTGCAAAATCTTCATAGAAGAGTAAAGGTCCAAGAAAAGAAATTCTTACCATGACAAGCTTGTCATTAAAATGTTGTGGTTAATTTGAAAAAATTAAACAGCTAAACTCCATCTATAACAGGCAGGATGTGTGTGCGTGTGTGTGTGTAACGAATACACGGCCGCAATTTTCGACGGATTTGCACCAACTTTTACATGCAAATGCTCCAAGTTAGTTAGAAGGCCAAGACCGACTTTGCATTTCCCAACTCCCATCGATAGTGGAAATAATCGATCTTTCATGCTTCTACGGCAATTTTCATGTAGTTTGCGGCCATTTTCTACTGGCCAGAATGAGAGCATATAGCTGGCTGCCACGACTAGGCAGGAAAATTCTATTGACCTGTGTGAGAGCCAACAGCTGACTAACACGAATGTTAATTAGCATGCTAGCATGCAAAAAAATCGATAGCTGCATTTGTCACAAGTGGGAAAAATTTAAATCTGCATGACACTTTACTCCAATCGGCTCATTCGCTTGCTTAAACTCAACGTTGATTCTGATTCCGTCGAACTGGGTTGGGTGTGAAAAAATATTTTTTGTTAACATTCTTTTTTCATTTTGTTTTTCCAGTTACGAGTCCTTTTTTAAAGCTGATCGTTTTGTGTTCATTTTGTTTAGTTCTTTTTTCGTAACAGATTTAATGTTTAGTATAGTGGTTAGAAAAAATTCGCAGTGTGAGATAGGCAAGAAGTAAGTCATGTAGCAACATCAGCACGGCAAAGGGCACTTCTTTAAAGGCAAGGAAGGGCAAAAATATTTTAAGTCAAGTGAGAGCGATTACTGTATGAGTCGTACGATTTTTGAATCAAGTACGGGCAACGCCGGGCCATGCTGCTAGCAATATTTAAAAATAAATATCCAAGAACAAATCAATGTGCTTTAGTATTGGCATAGGAAATATGTAAAAATGAAATGTGAAAAGGTGATTTGATATGGGAAAATAAAATAAAATTATAGTGAAAGACTAAAGCGCGTAAATCCATAAAATAGTGAATGCTAATAATTACATATACAACTTAAATGATATACCATTTAAATGTTAAGGTAAGTATAAAATTTAATTAAAATTGTATTTCGTTAGAAACAAATAAAAGTGCTGAGCATCTTAGCATAGGTCCTATATGGCAGTGAATGCAGGGCAATCCCATTACAGGTGCAGAGAAGACTTGAAGCAACAGAAATGTGGTTCTACAGAAGGATGCTGAGAATACTCTGGACTGAACATATGTGCGACAAGGAAATTTTTAGTAACATGCAAATAAAAAGAACACTTCTACTTCTAATCAGAAGTAGGCAAATGATATTTGTAGAGAATATAATGTGGAAATTTTGCATGGAGAATTTGACATTGAACGAATATTGAAAGCAAGAAGGACAGAGGAATGCAGAGAATAACCTACATAGCGAGCTTGTGTAAATATTTGGAAGAATAAGGATGACGAGAGATATTAAAAATAAAACCTTACTAAAAGTTACAAAAAAAAAAACAGATAGTTGTGTGGAACCATACTTGCTCAGGTCCTGAAGAAACAGGATATATAGAAGAACAGTATCGATTTTAATATTTTCTTTAAATTTTATCTGAGCTGTGTAAGTTACATTAGGAACCGTTAAATTTGACACGGAAAGACTGATTCTTGACAGCTTGTATAGTAATGTATTGAATTAAGTTGCAAATCGCATTGTCATTTGCCATACATTATGCAAGATTCAATTTCTTTGTAGACTAATGCTTGCTAAGCCCCCTAAATAATAAATGGGAGGATGATCAGAGCGAAAACTTTAAGAGGAAGCCTTCTACTTATCTACCGTCAGCCGTCTCCACACAAATCTCTCTTGTTGTTCAAAATCCTCGAGATCAGGAAAAGACGACGAAACTTAAGTAAATTGAGAACAGGTACGCAGTGCGATCCAGAGATTTTGTTCGAAATCGATACGCCGGCCTTTCTTTAGCCAGTGTAACCGATGTACAGTTGCTTCTTTACGTAGGCAGTATGGAAAAACGGTTAAGCAGTCTAGTCTGGTTGATCTTGTGTAGTAAAGTAAATCCGCCATGAACGTCAGAAAATGAGCGGCAAAATGAAATGAATCCGAACTAAGAAAGCTGTGATCGTGTCTGAGATGAAGCAGTCTAATAATATAATAATTGTTTATGCATACATGACGGATGAAAAATGAATCTATTTGATATTTTATAGATTCTGTATAGCAATGTTGAAAATTTAAATTCTCCGATGCTTTTTTAAAATTATTACCAACAAACATGTCATTTGATTCCATTTAAAAGAGCCGTTTATTATTCCGCCGATTTTACAAGCAATAACCTAATACGAAACTGTAATTTGCATACAAAATCTTAACCGAAATTTGCATATAAAATTTGGGATTATATTTGAAAGTTTACATTGCATACAAGATTTGACGTTAAATAAGTTACCGAAACTTGCATACAAAGATTGACAAAATTTGAGGGAAAATATTCATGAGCATACAGATATGTTTAGATGCTCATGCAACTCTATGCACTTGCACATTCATGAAGATAAATATGCATGAATACATCACATATAGCGTCTCAATATTTTAAAATATCGCACATGCGCATATATATATATATATATATATATATATATATATATATATATATATATATATGAAGAAATATAGTCTTAAAGTGTGCTATATTTATGGGATAAAGTGCTCAATATCAGAGATAGTGCGTGTGTAAATATAAAAGTGGACATGGAAGTCAGCACTTAGAGGCGACAGTCTGTCGCCTCTAAGTGCTGACTTCCATGTCCACTTATATATATATATATATATATATATATATATATATATATATATATATATATATATATACACATGTATGTATATGTATAGTCAAAATTATATTATTATATAGAAACAGATATATGGATTTGTGCATGTGCTTTATCCTTTAATGATTGAGACAGCTTTTGCCTGGTTTCATTTTTCTTTTTGTATATAAGATGAACACAGCATTTGTTCCCGTCCGTTGTCTTTATCCGGTTGTTTTCTGAAGTTCTTGGAGGAAATATTTTGCGGAAACTTTCTTCTTTTATTATCAGTCATCTACAGACCAATCGCTCTTCAGAGGCCCAAATCGTCTAGACCAAGAAAACGTGGCCCAAGTCAAGAAATATACAAACAAAACCACACCGTGTTATTAAAATAGAATAAAAACAGATATTTCTACGAGTTATGTTATAAGTAACTGTCAGAATATATTGATTTATTGCAGATAGTATACTTGCTCTTTATAAATATTAAAGCATCTACAACATACCAGTCATTGCAACATTCATTTTCATATAATTATTATAGCTGATAGGCATTATCTCGTATTAATTATATAACTGATGCATGAACTGAACTCCCAGAATTGACCTCCTCTTTCTTTATTATTGCTGAGTTCTGATTGTTTTGAATTTCGCCAACGATTGTCTTTGAA
>OZ038475.1:105710520-105813020 GCA_964036315.1 Acanthosepion esculentum
AAAATGCTAACAACAAATCCTTTTTCACACCCAACCAAGTTCGGCGGAATCAGAATCAACGTTGAGTTTAAGCAAGCGAATGAGCCAATTGGAGTAAAGTGCCATGCAGATTTAAATTTGTCCCACTTGTGACGAATGCAGCTATCGATTTTTTTCCATGCTAGCATGCTAGTTATCATTCGTGTCAGTCAGCTGTTGGCTCTCACGCTGGCCAATAGAATCTTCCTGCCTATTCGTGGCAGCCAGCTCTCACGCTGGCCAGTAGAAAACGGGCGCAAACTACATGAAAATTGTCGTAGAAGCATGAAAAATCGATTATTTCCACTATCGATGGGAGTAGGGAAATGCAAAGTCGGTCTAACTTGGAGCATGTGCATGTAAAAGTTGGTGCAAATCCGTCGAAAATTGCGGCCGCGCATTCGTCACACACACACACACACACACACACACACACACCCTGCCTTTTATATATAGAGATGCGACCAGAAACAATAAACATCAATATACAATATATAATACGTAGGCATCATATAAAAAATATTCTACAATATATAATAAGTAGGCAGCATCTAAAATATATTTTACAATGTATAATACTTAGGCTTCATCTGAAGACTTCTTTAGAATCATTACTATCATAAACATATGGCAGATAGAAAAAAAAACGTTTATAGCCTAGTCTTTTTTTATTACTTTAAATGTTTTTTTAGTAAATTACATATTTTGAGTATAGACTCGGCTTATTTTAAACAGTATTTTATTTTCCCTATGGCCTAAAACTTATATAAGTCTTACAGGAGAAACGTTCGTTTGATCCGACGTGCTTTAACCACTCAGCTTGAAAGTTATAACTATGCAAAAGGTAAACAAAGCAATATCTAAAAAAAATAATGGATTTTATTTAATAATCCGACATATTTTATTACTTTAAACTCTACATTTAGTCAGTATAGAATATACACTGCGTCTACTCAAATATGAGTATCCACTAAAAATAACGTTTAAAGTAATAAAAATCTGTCGGATCAATAAACAATAATTCTTTAGAAATTGCCATCGTAGTCCTTATATACCAATACATTTCGGCTGTTACTTCATAAAATCAATGATTAATGAAAATGTGGAAAAGCATCAATTAAAAATTCAACGGTTTCCAACAATTTAAAGAACTGCAATGCTGAAAACTTAATGATTTAAAAAGAAAAACAAATTTAAAAAAGACTTATTCGTTAAAATTATTGAAGTAATAATGTTTCCCTTGTTTTCATAAGGATTATGATAGCTTAAACAGAGTTCTTATCTATCTTGTTTATTGGTCATGAGAGAAAATAAAGGCACAACCGCTTATTGCTACAATGAACTTAATTACTCTAGCTACATCAAAGGACTAAAATAACCTACAATTCTATAATTGTACACCCCCCTTTAGTGTGTGTTAGATTATTCGTATTTGGACGACGAAAGTCCTGGTATGAAATCGAAATAAACAACACTGGTTGACTTTAGAAAATTGGTGCCACATTTCTCATGCAGGCTTGAAACATTTAATTAATATATTATGGTATTATTAAAAAATAAAATGAGATAAAATAAAAGTAAAATTAATAAAGAGAAAGTAATATTCAGAACATTAATTCTGTGGCAGATATTTCGGAAGGAACAAAGGAATAAAGAAAGCTAACTTCCAAAACCTAAGCAAAGTATTAAGATTATATATATATATATATATATATATATATATATATATATTATAAATTTACTTATTTCAAAATATGGTTCCATTATTACACAGGAATTACCATGTTTCAAAAACAGAACCTAAAAACTTCAAATTCAATTATAGAATTAAATTAAAGTCCCTAGTTGTGTTTCATTATCAAGGGAATTTTGGAATAACTTATTTTGAGTTTTATAAGCACATACGTTCATAATAAATATTCGTTTCCATGAATATGGGGAAATCCAATGATTTTAACAAAGGGTGGTAGGGTATTATTTTTCACAGACAACTATTGTATCAACATATGAGTTACTTTTGAAAAGAGGTTAAGTCAAGGTAGGGTAGGTAGGGTTTTCAAACGAATGATGACAACAACAAATATATTCTGGTCTTTTTCAACGACAAAAAGGTTTTCGCCATTTTTGTTTCGCCGTTAAATTTATACTTGTATGCATAGAGATTATTTCTAAAAGGGTTGTTTGTATATGAATACGTCGTATTGAACTACAATTTTAAAATATTATTTTTAATTTTAATTACTAATAGATGATACATCTTTAAAACAAATAAATTTAATAGAATTAGTTAAAGTATTTAAGGATTATTATTAAATATGAAATATAAATATGTATATTTCATTTATCAGGTGTCTTTTTAAAAAAAATAAACATTAATTAAGGAAAAATTATGACAATGTCGGCAAAGAATAGCTATTTCATTTCTTTGATTAAGTATTTTTTTATAAACCAAGTAATATAGTGTTTTTCAAGTATGCACACATTTTTAAATAAATATATTTATAATATATATGATCTGTAGATTTGCAGTGAGCACTGTTTTGTAAAAATAAAAAATATTAATAAGAACACCGGATTATATATCTTAGTGTTCTTTCTCTTTATAATATATATATATATATATATATATATATATATATATATATATATATATATATGTATTGCCTTTTACAATGTGAATACAGGGTAACTGTTATATCACATATCCTTTTATATACCGGTAGACGATGCCACAAAAAATGACGGAATTCTTTATGGAGTAACGTTTATCTTCTTTATGGCATCATATATATCTATCAGACTTGTCTATTCAGTTTCCTGACATTTAAACGCGCCAGCGAACCGTAAGATAGTCACAATAGTCTTGCATCGTCAATCATAGGATTTTTTTAAAAGCGAAGCCTACTATCGTCAAGACTGTTCTTCTCATATTTCTAAATCGTCCCCTATACTTACTTCAGTGTTTATATCAGAAGTGAGTAGGTAGCATTATCAGTGTCCAACGGAAAGACTTTAGGACAAACGCCGAATTTCTCAAAAATGCTGTGTTCACAAATTTACACACATGCGTACTCACGTTCACCAACCACACATACAAAAAATACACACACGTATACATTTTATCTCTTTTCACAATAAAATTCATACATTAACATTTAGTGAATTTGAGAATCAAATTTCCCCAAAAAAGAATTAAGAAAAATATTTGATAAATCTCAACCAACCGGGCCGCCAAGTGTTCGCTCAATAAATACCGAATATTTCCTGTATGGGAACGGGCATTATCACCATTACAGATACTATGTATTTAGCTTTATTCTACGACTTGGTTTATAGTTTCTTATGTTTACAATAATGTTCAACACATAAAACTGCTCAAGAGCCACTCTATGTATAGAGTTACAGAGTAAGAAGCAAAGTTTATGTGTATACGTGAACAGGTTAAGACCGTAGTTGTCGAGAAAGCATCCACTTGGAAGCTGGTTTCACAAAGCAACGATTCCTGGGAAGAAGCTGCTCGAGAGGAATGAAGGGAATGCGAGTCGTTCGGTATAATGTGCTTTGTAGGGCGGATCTTATTCGCGAAGGTTAGAACTGCTGAAGTCGAGGAAGGTAGTTCATCTGAACACTTTTCATCGGACTATCGCTAGAGCAGCGAGAGGGTCGCCACTTTTTTTTCTATCGTAAAGAAGTTGTTTGGTGGAAATTGTCATCACGCGGAGAACGCTTTTTGACACCATGGGGTGTGAAAAGATAAGACTGCTCAGTTCCTACCCATTTTTTAAAGGCATTTCGCTCCAAGCAAGGCGGGAGTGCCAGGAGCGCGCAAGGGGTTACAGAGGATTGAGAACAACAGTAAAGAGGCGTGTTTGAAGAAGGGAATCAGAGAAAGACGGGGAACAAGTAAAAGTGAAAGTAAAATTGACAGGTTTGGACGAGATGCCAGCTTAATAGATCGCTTGCTTTGAAAGTGCCGTTATATTTTGTTATATAGGAAATTAAATCCATTACATTAGGACACAGGAAGTCATGGTAACGGCAATCTGTCAGTCACATTAAACAATACAGAGTTTGAAACTATAATGGTCTCTTTTGATGACTCTAAATAAGCATTATTAATTTTTACTGATTTCTGTTACTGGATTTATGCAGTATTATAATATGGTTATAGAAGTGCACAGTAATGTAATCATAGTTCTTTAGGTTCTTGCTAATGAGTTATGTAATTGCACTTTTCAGATAAATGCCATGTAAATCTACGTGAAAGGATAGTTATTATGTAACCTATATAAAAACATTTGGAACAATTTTGAGAGAACTAATTCAAAATTTAGGAAAGGTGATGATTAAATTCAACAGAGAAGGTCTATTCTCTATAAATAAACTTGTTTGGAAATACATTTTCTTAATTATACTCCCTCTCTGTGTATATATATATATATATATATATATATATATATAGTATAATTATGTATGCATAAAATTAAAAAAAAACGCTTACCTTCCTTTAACCCGGCGAGCGTTACGGCATTTGAAATAGACCAGCCTCACGTGTATTAATTTAAAATTTAAAATTACTCTTTTTTAATTATTTTTAAAAAAATTTCTTTTTTTTAATGAACACTACATACAATTATTTCTAGCAAGTTTGTTCTATTTTATTTTATCTCATTTTTCGTCTATGAAACAGCATTCTTCCAATAAACATTAATTAATAAACGTTCTGTTTATTTTTATAATAACATACGATATACTTTGTGGACGATGAGCTGGAAAACCAGCGAAAATTAAGTTTCACACCTACACGTAAGTAGTTGTATATGTATATTTATTAATATATATATATATATATATATATATATTATATATATATATATATATATATATATATATATATATATATATTTAAATATATTTTTAATATGTTTAACGTTCTCTTGTACGTGTATGCCTGTGTATATGTGTGTATATGTAGAATGTGGTACTTAATTTTTGTCTGTTTATACACTCTCTCTAATGGCTTATATATATATATATATATATATAAATATATATATATATATATATATATATATATATGTATATATATATATGTGTGTTTGTGTGTCTGTGTGTGTGTCAGAGGAAATGGATTAAATCCGACAAATATTTTAATATATTTTGTGGGATACATATTTTTATAGTTCCAAATTATTTGAGTAAATGGTCTGTTCATAATTAAACATTATTACCTTTACCGGCCTGAATACTCAGTAAGTTGTATCCATAAAAATAACGTTTAAGCAGAATATATATATATATATATATATATATATATATGGACCTATTGGACAAGTGTAGAGGTTTAACATTGGTTTCCTGTTTAGGACTGGGCTTCGGTTTCCTTTTAAAGTCTTCTCATTCTCTTTCACACCCAGTAGCCTCTCAGCTATCGCCTTGCATTGGGTAAATTTCCGGTAAAAGGTATGTAGAGACAGTCACATTTACAAGTGTCAGTATTTACAGGTTTAATTTCATCGGGAATATATAGAGGAAAGTAAAATATGTTTCTGATATATAATGAAATATCATGGACACAGTGTGTTTCAAAGAGCACTTACATTGGATTCTATAATATGACGATTTCAAACAATCACCACAGGGCAACCATCGCTATCAGCCTATTCTTGAACATTTTGTCTGGTGTTCCCATTTTTTTCTTGCTTTCTGTCAGATACGTTGAAGTATAGACTAAACGAAATTGCATCCACAACAGACTATAATAAAAATACCTCACAAGACGTGTCATCTTGCATGCTAATATATGTCTGCGTGCGTTCGGAAAAACACTCAGCGGTAATTAGATTATAACACAAATGATTGTGGAAGACATTTTACGGTGTCTTGAAATCACGTATATATGTCAAGAGCATATTTTTTCCATTTCATAAAAACATATCCGTACATCCAAAGCAACAGAAGTGATAAATAATGTTGGTTCCCTTTGTCGTGCTAGATAATGTTTCTCACCAGAATATAAATTACACATCTATAAGTCTACTATTCATCCATACATTGAATATTGCTGCAACGTCTGATCTGGTCTAGTCTGGTCTGGTCCTTCTGCTATGAATGTAGTGATTTTTGATAGAATAAAAAAATGCAATATTATTGGTCATGATTTGGCATCCCAGGTTCAGGCACCTTTTCCCTGCCGTAACATAGCTTCCCAGTTCTGTTTCTATAACTATTTTAATGGTACTTTTTATGATGAACTTTCCTCTTTGCTACCTAGAACTTATGGATTTAAGCGTAGTACTAGATTAGCTGTGAGGCCTCATCATTTAATAATGAAATGGCTAGCTATGACCGTAACTGTTTCTTCTATCGCAGTTCTTCATTGCGGAAATCTTTTACGGCTTCTTGCTTTGCTGTCAAGTTTGTTTTTCTAAAATTTAAATGTCATGTTCTTTTGTCTTTAAATTTGTGTTCTGTTATTGTTCTCTCTCCTTAATAATAGATTATAACAATAGTATTATCTCACATTATCTAACACTCAATAAGTCCCTTGCAACTTAGTGACTTTATTGCCTTCATTTTTTATTCTTCTTTATTATTCATTTTTATTTCTGTTTTAATTTTAAATTAAAAAATTCATTTTTTTCATATAACCCTAAATTAGTGCCATAAAGGTAAATATTCGGGTTTATCTTAATAAAACTTCTTCCCTTTAAGACAGATACTTTCCACTCTCCCCTGGCCGCCCTCGTGCCTTTCATCCGACTGAAAGATTGAAATGCATAAATTCTGTATTAGATGTTTTCTGCTAGTTTGATTAGGTTAGCTTACACGGTTAAATTCTACTTCCTGTCTCACCTAATTTTATAGACATAAACTCATTTCACACCCGGGTTGATAAGACAGACGACCGATAGCTTCGTCTGCCGAAATAGGCCATTCCTGATATGAGATAATTTTGGATATATTTGTTTAATATTTATATTGTTCTGTATTAATAAATACACCGAGTTATTTTTCTGGATCAGTTTTAATATTATATATAACTAGGATACACTTGGCTAATATACCAACGGATTTCTTTAAATTTACTACACACACACACACACATATATATATATATAAAATACACAGTGAGAAGAAAACGTCAATATTCTTCTTCCTAGCATTTTTATACAAGCAACTGTCTTTACCCTATACTAGATGCATTACAAAACCTATGCAGTGCTTTTAGCACTTCGGTTTGATCTTATGTGTATATAGCATTGCTTACACTTGGTATTAATAAAAAATCTGGAATGTCGCCCCGAGTCCAAAAGTCTGGAAAAAAATCAGCCAATGATGCCAAGGAACTTAAAATCAATAAAATGAACTAGACAATCCGGGATAACATTTCTAAATACTGTGTCCGTGTATATATATATATATATATATATATATATATATATATATCTCGCTGCCAGCAGCTGTGATTCGATGACAGAAGTGTCAGCTAATTCTCTCAGATAATTTCGATTAAATTTCCAACGGATTAGAAGATTCTTCACAAGGTCAGGCAGCTGTATTTATTCCAGACCTTTCACATTTTACTTACGTCTATATAACCTGTATTACAAAGCAATGTAAAAAAATAGCTAAGAATATCTATTTTGACGTTTTCTGATTGGATTGCATTCAATTGAAGAGCTGAAGAAATATGGAATAACTGAGGAGTAAACACAGCATGGAATAATGCCAGCAATTCAACCAAAGCAGTATCTCGTTTACCCTCGTAACAAACCTACTTCTGCGTTATTCAGACAGACAAAGGCTAGGTGGAGCGTTACTGATAATTCTTATATTAATACCACTGCATAACATGCTTGCTACCCAAGTGATACGAGACATTAATTGTTCATCTCCGAAACTTTAATTGATTTGGCGAAGTAGATGAAATTAAATGGTTTTGAATTTCCTGAATCTGGTAAATAATTCATTGGCGTGTAAGGCATCCAGCAATCACGAAACACGATTATCACCACGGGCCGTCGCGGAGTGATGGGAATATAAACGAGAACTTGATGAGAGTATTAATGGGATAGAGACATTTGGGACTGACATTTGTTGGGGGAAATCTCCTGATGTCTTTCGGTTGATATTAAAGAAATATACCGGCGTTTCGTTGTGGAATAAAGATTGCGGGCTCGTGTAGAAAAACATTATCCTGTTTGCTTCAAAACCAAGAAATTGTGCTACATTATATTACGAACGTCTACCTTGGTGTGATTAATAAAACACCTTAATAACATATATATCAACGAAGATGAGAATAATAGTTCAAAATAATAATAATAACACTAAAATAATAATAATAATAATAATAATGTCATCATCAAAGTGTCTTATTTCAAGAGACATATTGCACTGTTCATCATTTTCAAAGACAAAATTGCTCTGTTCACCTGAACGTTAAATATTTTTTTTAATTGTGAAGTGAAGAACGCTGAGTCAGTATGTGATCGCTTGGCACGGATTCAGGGGAGGAAACTGAATGTGGTTTGTCGAGATTTTTTTAAGAAATAAGTATTAAAACGATTAGTGCAAAGCTTGATATTTTAAACTATCTATTGTAGACATTTTAAAACATTTGTGCAGTATTCCTAATTAATTTGGTTAATGTTTGTTTTCAGTTTTACAAATGATTGAATTAAATATACTAGATTTAGTGCGGTATATACTTAATTTTAGTTTTTACTATGATCTGTGGTGGAGATATTAGTATTTATTAAATTTTACGCTATTTCCGTCTTGTTCATAATTAAAATGTATTTGGTTGCGATATAAGTGATTAATATTGGTTTGGGGTTACCTGAAGTGGTATTGTATTATATTTGCTTAGTATTAAATTTCTGATAGAATGTCTTGTTTGTTCATCAACAATACAATTAGGAATGTGCGAGAAAAAAAATTGCTGGAGTAGAAGTGGCGGTTGCATTTAACTATTTCAACAGTAAGAGGGTGTGACCTAGATGCCAGTCTAGTAGCACGCTTAATTTCATGTAGTCGGGGCATCAGGAAAAGTAGCTCATCAAAACAGTTACCATGAAAATATTTGTAGGAAAGACAAAGGGAATCTACATCTCGTCTAAGTCGAGATGCCAAGTCAGGACCAATTACATTGAAGACCCTTTGGATTTTGTCGAGAACGTCGACATGAACAGCAGGTGCACCAGGCCAGATATAGCAACAATATTCAATACATGAACAAATGGTAGATTTGTAGATGGACTGACGAGAAAAAAACTATCACGTCACAGTGAAACGATTTCCTGGCAGATGAAGGTATTGATTCAATGTAGTTGTTCCACCTCAGGTCATTGGAAAACGTGGGGCCAAGAAGGCGCAGTACGACACTCACACGTTGTCGAGCATCAGCCATGCTGATGGAGGGAAAGGAATTTTTCTCTGTGGCGGTTAAATGATAGCACTTTAATTTGGAAGGCATTACAGCTTACAAGCCATTTACTGCTCGATTTAACCACTGATTGTATATCCTTTTCAAGAGTAACGACCAGGTTAACTTTGTCAGCGCTGGCAGATTTATTATTGAGGCAGCAGTAAAAGGTAGTGTCGTCTGCATAGATGCCTACTTGAGAACTGGTGACATCAGTGAGATCATTGATGAAGATCAGAAACAGGATAGACCCTTGGGGAACTTCGCGTTCGTATGGAAAGAAATGGAAGAGAACCCGTTCAGAACGACTTCATTTAACGATTTGATAGGAATGATTGGATTAAAACATATAATTGTCCTGTAATACCATAACCCTGAAGCGTACGACTTCGAAATATCTAGAGTCACAGTACGATCTTCACCGTTATTATCAAGAGTTTGATATACATATACAGTTATGGCTGTAAGCACATCAGTGATAGACCGGGGCAAACGGAATCCATATTTTTTAGCAGAGAGTAGATCGTGAGAGGTAAGATGTTTAACCATTCCGGCATTGATTAAGGACTCGAAGTCTTTGCCGAAAAGCGGAAGGAGACTGATACAGTGATAGTTAGAGCGGTCAGAATGTTCGTCAGAATTCTTAAAAACAGAGATAACAGAGGAGGACTTCCAACAAGCTGGAAAGCAGGAAGAAGAGAGACAATAGATGTAGAGTTTGGAGAGAACTGGAGCTAGCCCAGGAGCACATTTTTAGGACGATGACTGGTATCCCGTCGCCTCCACTTGCCTTATGCGAGTCTAGTTTAGAAATGATGCCCGAATTCATCGACAAAGTTATGCACATATCACTCAGTAGAGCCTCAGTACGAGATGGGGAGTCGTATGTGGGCACACCGGGCGAGTCAAAAGTTGAGCTGGATGAGAATTTTCGAGCAAAGCATTCATAATTATCTGCTGTAATATAAGGACTTCGAATTGACTGAATAGAAAAGGGATTGAGGATTTGCTGTTGTTCAGCAGACTCTTGCAGAGCCATCGATAATCTCTAGAACCAAACTTGCGAAATGCCATACGATATTTCATTCTAACAGCAAACAGTAATTTTGCTTCATTGAGCACACTCTTGCACTCGATTTCGACCAGAAACAAAGTGACGTCTATTACAATCCAAGTTGTCCCTCTGGTACAGACGGAAGAAGTGATTCCTGTGGACTATAACGGCAGGGAGAGCGGTGGAGCTAGGTATTTTTCTTGCTGGTATAAATGCCGGCTTTTACCTAGGATGAGGCCTCAGACGCACGTTTTTGAACGGGATGATTAAAAACTACATTCCAAGTGACGTCACAAAGGAAACCTGGGAGCGAGTCCCCATCCGCTCGTTCATATCAGAAAGATATTCTGTTGGTGGGGGTGGGGGGGGGGTTCGTGGCTCGTGGGGGAACGGAAGAAGATTTTATCACACACACGCACACACAAACACACACACACACATATATATATATATGTAAATATTGTTATAAATGTCGTGTGTTTAATATCGGAGTAAGTGCGTTTGTAAACAGGGCGAACATAGAAATCCACATAGCATTACGAATCAAGTGACCTTCAGACAAATTTCGGTGCCTGAAACACTCCTTTTCTCCACCTCACCTTGATAGCTTTGCTGGTTTCAATTTTCTGATTACGCCCTTTTGATCAGGTACATTCGTGACCCATCAGCAAAGAAAAAGGGAACCTCTGGTTTATTTCCCAACTGTGTGGGCTTAATTTACAGTTACCTTAGAATAGCCCTTTATCAAGCATAAACCAAGTCAATGCGCATAAAATTCCCGTCAATATTATTTGCAATTATGTACTGGTAGTCTTTGAAGGCTTCTAAACCTTTTTCTCCAACGAATTTAACTCAGAAAAATCGGATCAATCTGTAGTATGGTTTTAGACACAATGGTGCCGCACGCTGAGGACGTCTTTCCAGTCGGAATTAACAAGACATAACCGCCTTGCCAAATTGACCTTATTGATATTTGAACATGACTCATATGATCAGAAAACTAGCATTCTAATCACTCACCCACATATTAACACACATTATATTATGAATAACAGCAAATACTGCGTTTAAAACTGAGTCATCTGATGCATAATGCTTGTTATTTAAGTAGCCATGTTAAATCCAACGATATATATATTACGTTGGTGCAAAAATAATGTCGTTTTTTGACGTTCAACTTCATGTGAGAAAACAACATTATTTTTGCACTAACCTAATATATATATATATATATATGGCATATTGTGTCCGCATGATGTTGAACATTCGTATTAAAATTGTTGCTATCAAGAATTTCGATTCGAATATACAATATCTTATTTGAAATTAAAAAAAAAATACAATAAAAATATTAGACAGTCCTTATCGGTTGAATTTTGCTAAACATTTCTGGCTCTATTGAGAAAATGTTTATAAAATATTTAGTTATTTTTATATTTTTTCCATTAAAACATCTGAATTGAAAGTACAGAAAAAAAAATCCAGGATATGCTTTGAAAGTTTTATGAACATCAGTTGTAAGAAAAGAGAATGTCTGCTTGTCAGAAAAATAAAAATAAAAAATGCCGAGGATGCAAACTACGAATTGAAGATGTCAGTATCAGACAAGTTCAGAATTTTAAATATCTGGGAAGTCTTTTAACAGAGGAGGAGAAATGCAGCACTAAAATCCGAACAGCGTTGTAATAACAAAATATACATGCCAAGAGCTAAGCACAATACTAAAAAAAAAAAGGAAAAATTAATTAGTAACAAAAAGATTTGAGCTGTTATAGAATATCCATTCGCTTTTATGCCAATGAATGCCAAACAATCTTCTGACAGATGAAGACACAACAGCGGCCAGCAGTAAAAAAGGTTCTACAGAAGGATGATGAGATTACCCTGAATGGAGTGAGTTATCAACGAAGAAGTCTGAAAAAAAATAAGACACTTATAATCAAAAAGAGAAAGCTGAACATTTTCCGGGCGCATTATGAGGAAGGAGTTCTTGGAGTATTCGACACTGACGGGATATATCGAAGACAAAAGGGGCAAGGTAAGGTAGGGGAACAGCTAACTGAAAGGTTTACTTACATTATTTACATTATTCGGTCTGTTATCCTCATTGCTATATACATGGCCGTTGTACGCTCTGGTCTTCTTCAGGTGATTGGAATTTCGAACTGAACCCTTTATGTCGTCCACCAGAGTAGATTGTGCCATGCCTTTTCTGGATGTCTCAGTTATTTCCCTTTAACTCATCTCCGCCAGTTTTGGTTCAGCTCTGCTGTAGCCTGGTATTGAACTCACAACTATCTGGGTCTAGTCACTGGATCTAACCAAAGCCTTTATCCACTGGGCCATATTTCCTTGGAGATACCTCATCTCGGAGATATAGACTTATACATGAAATGTTTGTTCAAATTAATTCCAGAACAGGGGCTTGAGAAAAAGGCGAGTGCTTCGTAGTGATACACCTGATGGAGAGCTCAGGTCCTGAAAGGTCACAGTGCATAGAGCTGAAAGTTCACAGTGCATAGAAGATCAACTTCAATTAATATTTTCTCATTTTAACGATGTTCGAAATAGAAAAGTTATAGCTCCCATCTTAGTTAATCGTGTGTGTCTTTTAGATAGTTTATCAACTGACTAGTTTAAATGATAAGTTCACTTGTAAAAATATTATAAAAATAAATTATGTACTGTCTAATTGAAAGAGTATATTTTTTTCTGTTTCGTGTTATTCAATATGCGATTGAATTATACTTTGTTGTATTGCTTTTTTTTCCCTCGCCTTACAAGGTTACGTTAAAATAAGCCCATTACCCTAAAATCAGATAAATATTGATAGGTTTATTATAATGTCGGCTGTCCCTTGTTTGTGTATCGATCGAATGACCCAAATAATCAGACGTATTGATTTAGTATTTTAGAAAAGAACTTTCGTCAATCAGAATTACTATTTGCGAATGTGTTTTTTAAAAGCAAAACGGTTTTTTTAGCAGCCATGTTTTCGATAGTTTTTTTTTTCGCTAAACCCGATAGAAGCCAGTCGAACATTTTTTTAAGCCGGTTCAATTGTGTCACATGTATTTACTGTCAGCATCAATGGTAAATGTCCAAGGGAACAAAGGAAACTGAATGAAGCTAATAAAATTAGTTCTATGAAAATAGAATAGCGAAAGAAAATTAGAAATTAGAGAAATTGAACTGAAATTGGACCTAATTACTGGCTGAAATATTTGCCTTCGAATACGGGGACGGCTGTACGTTATTTGAATACGGTAAATTGAATAATGATTTTCAAGGTAAATTGGCCTACCCAATTGATGAATCGCATATTTATAATTATTCCTTCTTTCTTGGTGCCAAACTGAAAATTATTTAACCCATTAATATCCACCGTTAAATCCGGTATTAAATATGCAAGTCAAAATAAAATTTCTGTATTAATTACAGGCTTCTAAAAAAGCCGGTAATGATTTTAGATCTATAAAAAGCTCCGGTAGCAATTTTAACTTTATAAAAATTCTGGTAGCACTTGTAGAAATTGTAATAATTCCGATATCAATTATAGATTTATAAAAATTGCGGTATCAATTATAGGTATATAAAAATTCCGCTATCAATTATAGGTATATACAAATTCCCTTATCAATTAGACATTTATAAAAATTCCGGTATCAGCTATAGGTCTATAAATATTCCGGTATCGATTATAGATTCATAAAAATTCCAGTACCAGTTATAAGTATACAAACATTCCCTTATTAATTACAGGTACATAAAAATTCTGTTGTCAATTAGAGATTTATAAAAATTCCATTATCATCTATACATCTATAAAAATCCCGGTATCAATTATAAGTATATAAAACCCCAGTACCAATCTTAGGTTTATAAAAATTCCGTTATCAATATCGGCTTTTACATATAACTCATTAATTCTTATATGATATTTTTCAACATATTAATGGATTAAGTTAAACTTATGAAATACATATATATTTAAGTGTCATATCATTCAATGATGTAGATAATAATGGCGGTTCCCCAATGTTTCTTCTTTTTATTTTCTGTGGATGCTGATATCTTTATAAAGATAGATGAGTTATTTTTCATTGCCTTCTCCACGGATAGTCCTTTTCGTAGACTGGCTGCCATCCAATGATCGAAAGTCTAGTCTATACTGCTATTTAAATCCTGGATGGCGTGGGTTGTAGGGAAGAGATGGAGTCATCCCCAGAGGCATTTGTACGAAAGAGAATGGAACAAACAAATGAAGAATTCCATTTTTTTTTTGCGCCGGTACATTGCTATCGTAGTATTAACTTTTTCTAACAAGAAAAAAAAAGGCATCCATTGACAGAGCAGACAGAGTTACTTCACTCTGAAATTTTAAAAATCTTTCTTTTTAAAACCTTTTTTCAGGAAAATAGGTTTCGCAAATTCAGTAACTGTTATTGCTATTTCCAATATGTCTCTGGACTTCCTTGTTAACCATTTATTTGAAATAGTGTCAATATCTTTATTATATATTTTTTCTCTCATCGATTTACATGCGAAATCCATTTTAGTTTTTAATGCTGTTGAAAGTACTTAACTTTTTTTAAAAAATCATTTTGTCCGGTTCTTTCTTTGTGATTCTGTAGTGTCAGTCAACAGGGTTCGTTAAGACGTACTGGCTTCATTCACTCGACGCCATTTTTAATCATTGAAATGTGAAAGCGGGTTTATACAGCTGACAGTTTAAATATTTCTGAACGAGTTTGGCGTCATGCCATCTGAAAGTCTAGATTTGTCGAGACTATTTAAGCATTTGATACGAGTTTTTAGGTTAATGTTTTGGTTTTGTAGAAATAGTGGTGTTGGAATTTACTACCCACGGCGCAGTCAATACTGTTCAATTTCCTTACCTCCTATACAAAATTAGGTGTTTAACGTGTTTAGTATTTCTTAATTAACTCAGTAAACTGTCATACGCGATACACGCTAGAGCGATCCTTTCACTTTCGATTCATGATTGACTAGGCAGGATATTTTCTCGCAGTAGGTTGCCATTTTTTTTCTTCGATAGACTGGTTGCCAACCAAGACTAAAACATCCGGCATGTGCTGTTATGAGGAGGAAAGAGATGAATTCATACATTTTCCAATGGTATTTGCATAAAAGTGAATGCAATTGACTGGATTAATCTTCTTGGACTAACACTCAGTTTTATTTACATAAATGATCTGCCTAAGAATATACTTTGTAAACATATATACCAATGATATGATGATATACGGGTGTAGCACTAAAACTCTTGATGATCACAGATTGGCAGTCATCCCATCTAGCACTGCCATCCAGTGGGTGAAAAACTGGCTGGTTACATTCAATGCCTCAAAAACCAAAATAGTTACATTCCATCATAGTCAATCGGACCCTGAACCAACGCTAGTCACGATGGACGCATGTCCCCTTGGGGAGGCACTTGAAAGACGGACCTTAAGCTCACACCTGCCCTCAAGTGGAACTCGTACATACAATCCATCGCTAAAGATGCAGATAAAATGGCCGGCTTACTGTATCACACTAGTAATAGAAAAAATACAGAATTTACGAAGAGCTATAAAGGACAATAAATTCTGGAGAGCCATGATCGCTAACGTCCTGAAGGTGGTGACACATAGACGAAGAAAAAAAATACTTTCTTCTGCTTCATCGTTCTTTCGCCCCACGTTTTCCCTTTTCCCATTTATTTTATTAAACTAACAAATGGTGTTTCACTGTCTTCTCACTCTTATCCGTTTTACTTGTCTGTGTTAAGTTCGCCTTCATAAATTCCTCATGCTATCCTATATCCTATAAAAGAGCCAGATCAGGCCGAAAATGGAGTACTGTTGTCATATTCGGGTGGGTGCTGCCCAGTCCTTACTTTACAGTCTCGATATAGTTCAAAGGCGTCTCCGAGTCGTTGTCGGTGACGAAGTATTTACCGACCTTTTACCTCTCTCTCACAGGCGGGATGTGTTAAGTCTCTAATGGTTTATCTCTACTACCATGGAAAGTGCTTGGACGACCTACATTCCTTCACGGTTAGGACCCAACATGCCACTTACATTTTAGTAAACAACCCACATTCCATCTGTATTCTATTGGTGAGAACTTAGTTCCACTCGAACAGCTTCTTCCCCCGAACCAACTCTTAAGAGGATGTTTCCACGATCACTACACGCTTAACCTGTTCAAGTAGGGTTAACCGTTATCGTCCCCTACTATCCGTATAAACTTTCCTACAAGTTGCCCCCGGACCTTGTACAGGGTGAAACTTACGGTAAATAAAAAACGAATATAACGGAACCAAAGGGAATTGGAACTCTGCTCTCCGATTAATAATTCTGAGCCATTATCCATCATACCACCCACCCATCCACTTTTACGCCACTGGATATTCTAAAGCGGTCATCTATGTAGGTACTGATCAGGACCAACGTTGCTTAACTTCGGTGATCGTTCGGGGACCGGAATTTCAACGTGATGTAACCGTAAGACTGACTGAACATGTGAGAATGACATAGTTTTAGCGAAAATTGAAACAGAAAGGGCATTTACACTTAACATTAGAATGACACAGCTAAAATTTTGAGGGCAAATAATGAGGAAAGCTGGCTTGGAAAGTTTGACACTCACAGGACAGACTGAAGGCAAGAAAGACAGATGAAAGGGTTGGATTCACTACTTGAGTGTGTAAATGGATGACAGAACATGGTTTAGGAGAGATAACAAAAATACAGAATTCACGAAGAGATATAAAGGACAATAAATTTTGGAGAGTCATGATTGCCAACGTCCTGAAGGGAGTGACACATAGGCGAAGAAAATTATAAGCCGGCCTAAATTTTCGCGATGTTAATGCTCCATAGAGTCAGGTGTGATAAATATTTAGACTAAAATAGGGAAATAAACACAACTTAAAAAGATAATTAAAAATTCATATAAATATATATAAAAAATGCATCTACATGATGTTCCAAAAATTGCACTACTATTGAAAAACTTTGTATATTTTATATTTATTTATCAAAATACATAACTTTTTTGTATGTGACAATATATTATTTGGAAATTTTATTGGTCTGATTATGGAAGATGGTGTCATGCAATATTCCTCTGGTTGCTATTTCACAGGTTTATATTTATTTTCCCAATTGCAGCGGGACTTTCTGGATACCATTTATAAAAAAACGAAACACGTTCTACTATGAATTACTAGAAATATCCAAAGGGGAAATAAAATTTTAATATTTTTATTCAAACTAATTATTAAAAATTAATTGAAATTAATTACCGTTTATTCTTCGTTCGTTTTTCTTCCACTCTCTTATTTTATTTCAAAATAATTTTCTTTTTTTTTTAAATTACTTTCTTCTACTTCGTCGTTCTTTCGCCCCACGTTTTCCAATTTCCCATTTATTTTGTTACACCAAAGAATGGTGTTTCACTGTGTTCTCACTCCTGTCCATTTTTCTTGTCTGTGTAACTTCGTCTTCGTAACCGATGTCAATAAATTATGAAGAGTTCAATCTTTATAGGCTGCTTTCCAAATCGTTTTAATTCAAATAATTCACTGATGAGAAATATGTTCTGAGAAATAATCCTCTTTTGTAGGATAATAGTTACAAGATTGAAATTACAGTAAGGGAAAACAGAATCAAAAGATGGGCGCTTGAAAAAATGTTTTAAAGGAAACTACGTATAAACAAGTATAAGGAGGAAAATAGTTTTATTAAAAATGAAACGATAGAATTTTTCCATCCGAATCGTCAATGTAGCTAACAATTTGCGAATATCTTCTTTTATCTGTTGAAGCCGCATTTATTGATTTCCTTTCCACTCTCCTACCATTCTTATCTGTTTTGGCTGTCTAACGACGCATAAATATATGGAAAGCTTGGACGTAAGAAAGAAAGACAGAAAGAAAGAAATAAAGAAAGAAAGAAAGAAAGAAGTGAAGAATGTAGAGAAATGAAGCATATAGTGAGAAGGTCTTGATAACACTCGGCAGGCTTTTATATGCTTGTGTTTGATAGAATTCGAAAAGAGGAGTAGAAATCATATAAATAGGCATTTGTGAAAGAAAGTAGGAATTATGAGAGAGATGTAGGTTGAAATATAGAGAAAGAAAGAAAACAAGAGAAAGAGAGAAAGAATGGAATGGTGAGGACATATATATATATATATATATATATATATATATATATATATATATATATATATGAGGTAAATTGAAATCCAAAGACTTACAGAAAAGACCTGATAAATGAATGAAATATACAAAAAAAAAAGAAAACAGGAAGAAAAAATCCCGATGATGATGGGAAACCAAAAAGATACCATTTCGAAAAGTAAAGCAGGAGAAATCCAAGAAATCAAAATAGATATGAACAATGACAAGAGGAAGAGCGTGATGCAAAAAATGCAAACAATAAATGCAATATAAAGAGAAGACAAACAGCAATTTAAAGAATATGGTCTACTAGGAAGACAACGAAAGACCATTCCAAGGTAAGGATATTCGACAAAATCCTAGCTTAGCTTAGATAACAAGGGTAAATGAGAAATTCAAATATGGAGAAAAGTAAGAAAGAAAGAAAGAAAGAAAGAAAGGATGGAAGGAAGAAAGGAAGGAAGGAAGAAAGGGAGGGAGGGAGGAAGGAAAATTAAAATGAGGAGGAAGATGAATTATTGAAGTGTTTGCCGAGACAAGAAACGTTAAAGAAAATGGAATGAACAAAAATAAACAGAAGGAGTGGTAAAAAGAGTAGGAGGCAATGCTGAAGCAAAAATGGAAGGGATTTTAGAAGCAAAAATGGAAGGGATTTTAGAAGCAAAAGTAATATAGAAGGAGATTAGAGAAAGCAAATGGAAGAGGAAAAGCAGTTGTAAAAATAAACCAAAAAGAGAAGTAAATAAGAAAGAGGTTGAAAGAGACAATCGCCGAAGGCAAAGAAATGGCGAGAACATTAACGCAAATAAGAAAAAAAAATCTCTGTAGTGTCAGAAAAGAAAAATAAAGCCAAGCAAAAAAAAATTATTAAAAAAGAAATAAAAAACATAGGAATTGAAAGGAGGAGAGAAAAGATAAAGAAAGAAGAAAAAGAACACAAAGGAGAAAAGTCCGAGAAGATCTAGAAAATTTAAAGAAATAAAAGAAAAGAAATATATTATGAAAAGAAAGAAAGCAGAGTAAGATTGGAAGGCGAAGGGGTGATAAAATAAAAGAAAAAGTATGAATAAAAAGAAGACTTCGGAAATGAAAAGAATGAAGCGCAGAAGAGAAAGAAAACTTAGAATGAAAGAAAGCAGAGAAAAAGCGAAAGGCAAAGGAGGAGAGTAAAATAAACGAAAAATAGTGAAGGAAAAGAACGCAGAAAAGAAAAATGGGAAAAAATAAAAGAAATAAACACGACAGAGAATAAATAGAGAAATAAATAAATAAAGTAATTTGGGAAAAGTATAAAATAGACATAAATTAGGACATTTAGTAAAGAGAACATTTTAGAAAGTAAGAAGCAAAAGAAAGATGAATAAAAGTCAAGCGGGAAACGATAAAGAATTCAATGAAGTGCACATCGATATCAAGTGTAAGAAGGGAAGCTAATAAAGAAACTAAACGATGGAGAAAAACACAAATGAAAAGTAGAAACACTACGAAGAAATAAAATTAAGAATGTATGATTGAATAAACAAATGAAAAATAAAAGAAAGTTTAACCAAAAAGAACATTTTTTCTTTAAAAAAAAAAAGAATGATGTAAAGGAATAAGGAAAAAGCAAGTAGCAAAAAAAAAAGAAAATTAAAAATTTGTATTTTAAAAACAAACCCAAAAATCTATCGACTAAAAGTCGAATTGATTTGTTCTATCGATGCCAAACAAAATCTGCCAGCTGCCAACATTACAGATGGCTGCGAATTTCAAAAGCTTGCCTATTGGCTAAGGTCAATTCACCATTGGATTCATGCCAGGATTTTATTCACTCACTTTTATTATTCACTTATTTATCTACTTATATATTTTATTCATTCAGTTATTCTGAATTTAAAAAAAAAATCTCCTCGATTTGCATTTTGTAGTTTTGTTCTTTGGCTTATTAGGAGTTTGGGCCATTTTTTCACCGATCTGCAAATCTTGAGTTGAAATTGTAATATAACATTGATTCAAAACATTCACATAGCATCTCGGTCGAACAAGAGAACACCACACGTTATATATAACAATTAATGTGATCTCATTCTTGTAAGAAACCACCTGATATTATCATCATCATTTGTTCTGTTCACGCATGTTTGCGTCACTCTGGCTACCACTACCCTCCATCCCACAATTATAGTCTATGGGGACATTCAAGACCGGATACTGGAATGGCTTGACGGTTCCTTTTCCGCCAATGATATTGAGTATTAGACCGTTATTTTCACCCCAAGCAAGGCGATAATGCTACGAAGATGCAAGTTCCTACTGGGAGAGAACAAAATGAAAAGAATTAGATGAAACCGGAAGCCAAATCGTAAACAGGAAACAAAGAATAAACCTCTACTCTTGTTCAAAAGACAGAATATATAATGCAAGTGTCTGGCAAAAAATATATGAATTATATAACAGGAAATAGAGATATTCAGAAAAAAATGTTTAAACCGAATAAAATTCCGATGAACGTGTCTGTATTTGTATTTAATACAAAGTGACAGTAACTTGATAGATATAAAAAAGCTTTCATGAGAAAAAACATGTCTCTGAAAGTGGGTAAAATGTGGCAATTGAAAGTAAATGCCACTATAATGTCGTCTAGCATTACGGATTTAACAGGGGGAAACATGGGAACCAAAGGAGGAAAATACAGTATCTTTTACATTCCAGTTATTTCAGTGTAAGTAACAGTTGCCACCCACAAGGTTGGAATTGGTCAGACAAAGTGAAATCTCATTCTTTCAATATTCTCTTTGATTAAAGTGAGGTCTCTCAGACAATCAAGTTGTGTTGCATATTTCTAAATTCTCGCCTGAACCTCACCTTCTATTACAATATCTTGAAACAGACGTAATACAGCGGTAAATTTTACATATAGTTATCCGGAAGATAATCATTATTAATAGCAATTAAAAACACCTTCTATGCAATTAATTAATTTAATTTAGTAGAAGTAAACTGGAATTTTCAAAAAAGATAATTATAATTGTTTTATGAGTAAAATAAAACCTCGCTTGTTTTGTTAACTGCCTGTCATCAGCATGGCTGATGCTAAACTCTCGGAGAGCAACAGTCTACGACTTCCCGGGCTTATGTATTCCTCTGACATGAAGTGGGGCCAACATATCGAATCAATCGAATCAACTGCTATGTCTACTGCTCGGAAAGTTAGTTCACTGTGTCATGCCAGAATTCTTTTCTCGTCTGAATCATCTTACACCTTTATACATCTACCATTTATCCGTACATTAAATACAGCTGCCATATCCGGTCTGCTGCACCGGATGTATACCTCGATATTCTTGACAAAATTCAAAGAGGGTTGTGTAATTTAACCGATCCTGACCAGGCATCTGAAATTCAAGCAATTTCTCACCGACATGATGTCATTTCTACAAGTATTTTCTTGAGAACTGTTCTGATGAGCTTTTTCCCCTGGTGTCTCGAATACATTAATTTAAGCGTGCTACGAGATTGGCAACTAGGTGTCACCTTTTTACTGTTGAACTTGCCAGATGCAACCGCCACTTCTGATCTAACAGTTTCTTTTCTCGAACATCTAATTCATGGAACTCCCTTACGATTTCTTGCTTCCCTGCTAACTACAATCTTCAAACATTTAAATACAGCGTCATTCACCATCTGTCCTCTTGAACTTCCGTTCTTTTATTGTCCATTTTTCGGTCCTCTTGAACTTCCGTTCTTTTATTGTCCATTTTTCGATCCTCCCCACTAAAGTCTACTCATTCTCTTTCACTGCCTTTAACACTCTGCGTTCTTGCTTTGGTTGAAACGATTAATACATACATACATACATACATACATACATATATATATATATATATATATATATGTTTATTATATTCAGTATATAAATGAAACTGACTTTCTCTACATATTAATTGGTGTAGATTCATTCTAAATACAACAGAAACTCAAGACAATAAAATGAAACATTTCTCAAAGCGAAAAGGAATATATTTCCAGAATGTAAACAGCAAATTAAAAACAAGGTCAATACTGAATCGAATATTGATTAGCTGCAAGCAAGCATTTCAGCGTTACTGTTACCATTTTTATCTGGGAATTGTCTGATGGGCAATGTAATGTTTTGGAAGCAATACAATATGGAAATATGGTGTCCACAGTTTGCCTAATTATCTCCATGATCAGAAAAACAAGAGCTCCTTTTAGAAAGCTGATCTCCAGTCAAATTCTCTTGATACATCGCCTCCAAATCGAATACGCATTTTTCATTTCTTTTTTTTTTTCTTTTTTTTTTTTTTGCTACGGCGGTAAATGAAGAATTTTTGTCAAATAAAAACGAAAACACGAGTAGAATGTTGCAGTCAAACAATTCTTACCAAGACGGAGTGGTACGCTTTTCTGATATCAGTTCTTTTTTCTGTGCTATATCACTTCAGAAATGGTCAATCTTGGCTCTCCCTAACTTCCTGTTGTAGGTAAAAGCATTGTTTGTCTTTTAACAATTCCTCTTATTACATATTATGTCATCCATTTTCAACAAGGTTACTCATCTAGACAATTTAATAGACATTTCTCTCTGTTGCCTGAATGCTTCATTATTTCTTGTGAGTGTCAAATTCTCCAAGCCTTGTTTCCTCATTATGTGCTGTAGAATTGTCTACTTGGGCTTTATGATCCGAAGTGACCTTTCTGGTTCCATTTTCCTAAACAGTTCCTCTGTGTTTACATACTAGGCCGGCGGTATTATCAGGATCCTTCTTTAGGGCGACATCTCTGTCACCTGAATCTGTTCTTTACCTGAGATGAAATTGCGCAGTGTTCACTACCATATAATTCGGTTAATATTAAACAGTTTATTTGTTTCTAATAGGATTTTCAAGTTTCCTTGCCCTTTTTTTGTTTTATTAAGCTATTCCGGACATTATGCTCACCCCCCCTTCTCGAATTGAAGACTGGTGTAAATGAATTTTTTTCGATGTTAGCTTTTATAGATTTTCTTATTTGAAAAAAGTAGCTGTGTTCACGAGGTTATTGACTAACCTCTTCACGGTACCAACGTACGAGGCAAAGTTATTTTGACGTGGCACTGCCAATCCAAAATTTGCCCAGTCACGCTCGTTTCGATATTCAACGACACTTTCTCGTTTAGGACAATGATGGAGATGCTGTCGCATGGCTGCAATCGCAGGAATCGAACGTTTTCTCCATTAGTAAGGAGAACTGATTCCACGGTTTCATATCGGCCCGAAGTCTATGATACGCTCACCTTTATAGGATTCACGCTTTACATAACCATTTTTATGTATTTACCTTCTCGGAAAGTAACATTGTAATTTTGATACCTGAATCTGTGTGTCTTCAATCCTAATAAAATTTAGTTTCCAAAAAATAATCATTATAAGCGTGATGAAAAAAGCCGAACTGAAATTCTTTTTTTATTCGTGATGTTGATTATTTATAATGAGTAACGTTCAGAGAATTTCGAACTAAACTCGTTTTATCTAGTCTACGGGGGTAGATTGTTTTTTGTTGTTTGCTGTCAGTGACTAGGGTTATATGCTTTAGTTCTTATGCAGTACAGCTAAAGCAAACGCTAAGGAGAGTATTAAGAGACAGAAACATTTTGTTGCAAACAAAGAAAGGAATACTGAAATGTTACGCGATATCTGTTCTTCTGTATGGCAGCGAATGCTAGACAATATCCTCAAAGATGGGGAGTAGTTTTGAAGCAACAGAAACGTAGTTCTACAGAAAGATGCTGAGGATACCATGGACGGAACATGAGAGCAACAACGAAGTTTTGCAAAAAATGCAAACAAGAAGGAAACTTATAGTTAACACCAGGAGAATACAGTTGAAATTTCTGGGGTACGTAATGTAGAAGGAGGGTTTGGAAAATATGAAGCTCACGGGATAGATTGAGAGAAAGAGGGACAGAGGAAAGCGGTGCGTAACATACTTGATGCGTCCTATGGATGATAGAATAGGCTTTGGGAGAAATAAAAAAGGACAAAACTTATTAAGTGCTACACTGTACAGAAAAATGATCGTCTACGCCCTGAAGCGACACGACACGGAAAAGAAGTTAATTATCGGCGTATTTCCACTTAGACTAAGTCTCCAATCGAAATGGAAATACACCGGTAGACTGTGTAAAGCCTTCTGTACAAAATTCCATGAAGGTCACACGGATCGACATGGACGGGGAAAAGCTCGAGGGGCATTAAGGGCTGGAACGTGGCGATAACGACGATTGGGGAAATTAGTTCGAATGTAAATACAAGGTAACCAAAAAAGTTCTGTCTGTTTTTAAAGGAAAAAAAGAAATCGCTTCACAGTATGTGTAACTTATATTTAGTCTTCGAAGTAATTGCCATCGGCATCCAGCACCTTCTGCCAACTTGTCTCCAGCTGTTCAATGCCCTTGCGGTATAACTCGCTTCATTGGTGAATGATTTCCCACGAAGAGAGTAGAAGAGGTGGTAATCGGATGGCGCAAGGTCAGGTGAATAAGGTGGATGGCACAAAGACTCTCACCCAAATTGCTGTATGGTATCCCTGACCACTCGCGCGACATGCGGCCTGGCGTTGTCATGGAGGAAAAGCACACCTTTGCGATTCACCAGTGCTGGCTCCTTCTGGCACAATGCCTGTTGCACACGTTTCAATTGCTGCGAGTATAGATCTCCAGTGACCGTTTGGCCAGTTGGTAGCAGTTCATAATGAACCACTTGACGACCTGTCCACCAGACACAAAGCATAATCTTGCGCGGGTGCATAGGCGGTTTTGCGGTGTGAGGGACAGCATCCTGAGGAGACAACCAATGTCTAGAACGTTTGGGAGTTTCGTACAGAACTCACTTTCCATCACTGGTAAGCACTGGATTGAATAAGGATGTGGTACGGTGGCGAGAAAGCAGCGATGCGCAAGCTGCCACTCGTTGTCAATTGTGGACCTCCAACAGCGTTTGCGGAACCCACTTGCTCAGTTTGTACGTCTTACCTAGGCGGTGCAGGTGAAGTCTAACTATTTCATTGGAAACGTTGAACTGTCTTGCAAGTTCACCACACGTTAGACTACTGTCCTCTTCAATGGTCGCCTTCAGGACTCCTCCATTCAAGACCTGTGGTCGTCCAATGCGACGCTCATCATGGAAAGACAAATCTCCCTACTTGAATTTTCGAAACCAACGCCTTGCAATACATTCAACTACAGCACTATCCCCAAACGCTTGACATATGCGGCGACTTGATGCACCTGCTGATAAGCCCACTTTGAAGTCGTAAAGCAAACAGCCCCGAACGAGATCTCTAGACACTTCCATCCTTCTCACAGCTGTCCGGCTTATAACTGATGGCCGGGCACGGTGCGCGTTTTTTTATATAACGTATGATGTTCCTACTTCCGGCTGTCCAAATTTGAAAACAATTGCTACAAGCATTTCGTATATATTCCAACTTCATTCAATGACTAATCAAAAAACGCACAGAACTTTTTGGTTACCTTGTAATAACAATTGCTTTTCACAGACATACAAACTAAAACTATAAAGCGGGCCGTGATTAGAAAAATATATAAAGCACATTTTGAAATTATAGAGTAAACAAAATATGTCGATAATTTGTTGCTCTCTATTCTGTTTACTACGTTTAGTGCTATTATTACAAGAGACTTATGAAAACTACTTGGGTGACAGGGACGGTATTTAAGAAAGAGTAGGAATGGTCCGCTTGTCGTTCTCTGTGCTCATAAAACAGAGAAGAATCGAGGTACAGATTATCAAGCTTTAATTCATCTCGTAAGGCAGGAACAGGTTATTTACGGTAACTTAACAAGATACTATTGGTCAGTTGTAAGGCTTCTAATCTCATCGTTTCAGAAGCGAATTGGTACATTATTGATTAAATCTGCAATTTGAAATGAAGCGTAATATTAGACGGTAAAGTCGGATCGTTATCGAGATGCTGTTTAGAAGAAAACATCTAATGTTTGAAATATTTTTATAATTTTTTGAGGCGTGCGGGTAATTTTTAATAGGACGCTAAACAGAAACATATGCAATAATCGCATTAATCTTCATATAAATAATGCATTATTAGAAAAGAGCCAAAACCTTGGGAAGAATTCGGCACAATTGTAATATACAATGTTATAATTCTCAATCATACATACAGCATTAAGAATCACAAATCATTGCATTTATTAGTATAATTATCAGTAAATGGCTTGCCCTCATATATATATATATATATATATATATATATATATATGAAGGCTTCGTGCAGGGCCATCCACACTTTTTGGAGGGACGAATACAGGGACCTGGTGCAACGGATGCCACAAGGTCCCCAAATGACCCTCCGCAGGTTTTGAATTCAGAGTTGTCTTTCTCCTAGACCAGTTGCCATCCACGGCTATAGAACCCAGTCTGTCCTGCTATTTACCCATAGTTGGAGGGAGAAGAAGAGGATTCACACCTTTCCCAAGGGTATTAGCACGTAATTACGGATTCGACTGGAATTCGAACTCGGCTCTCCGATTCCTCAATCCAAGCCGTTATCCATTACCCCACCGTGCCTCCACTATAATCAAATCCTGTGCGGGTGTCGGGCTTTCAGTTTCTGGGAGCTGATCTGTCTGACCCTCATACGTCGAGTTCGACGGGAGAGTCCATCATATATATATGCAAGCATATATGTATACATACATTTATTTATATATATATATATATATATATATATATATATATATATATATATATATGAATATATACCTACATATATATATATATTTATATACATACATATATATATATGTATATATATATACTTACATATATACATGCATATATTTATATGTATACATACATATAAATATATATACACATTTATAAATTATTCGTTTGGGGGCACCAAGTGAAGAGCGAAAATTTAAAAGTGTATCTTATAAATTCGTGCTGAAAAAAATTGTCGGGCAGTTGAAGAATGGATTCAAAAATGATATCCTAATCCTTTTTCCTCCTCCAAGCTTTTATGTAGTGAGTTTGGTCGATAACTTTTCAGCACCTCATTCTATATGTTTCCGCTTTTCTTTGTATCGAAAAAGATTCATATTAGGCGGCTAAACGCGTGTTAATTTGCTGCGATCTTTGCAAACAGGAATTTATTTAGGTTTGGGTGCCCTCAACTTGTAGCCTTGTGTCAGGCATAGTATATACGAATAGCAACATTGAATCTGGGAAAACCGTCATTATTTTTGTTGTTTTAAATTTTATTTTATTTTATTTTACGAGATTTTCTAAATCCGATAATCATATTTTTTCTGGAACTCAAACCGCCTGATTGGCAATGCAACGCCATTAAGAGGCAGGGCTTTATAACATTCACTGTAAATAGTCAAACTGTCGGATTGTTATTCATAATGAATTGTTTTTATAGTTTTATACGAATTTTGGACAAGAGATTCGAAGACTATTTTAAATTTATTTTCACTCTTATTTTTGGTTAAACATTGTGAATTGGATAACATTTTATAGAAATGTTAACAATCAAGTTACGATCTGTTTCTTTTTTTGTATTAAAAAAAAAACTTTGTCGGTTTTTGTTCTTTTTTTTGTTTTGTTTGGTTCAGTGCTTCAAAATGTTTTTCTTCAATATTATGAAACACTTGAGAATATCTGATCGACTTTTGGAACGCTGCAGGTGCGAGTTTCGAATTATTCGCCCCATATTTTGAATTATTTATAAATTGTGCGTCGTTTCCAAATTCTCTTTTTCTCTTTTTGTCACTCACAACGGAAAGCATGTATCGATCTGGTATTGCAAAATGTTGCGTTGTAAAGCCAAGAAGGAATACGGCATATCATGTGTATTCAAGTGATGTGTGGCAGACACATCTACAAACGAAATAAAGGAATAACTTTGTTGAAAGCTGTTCGCCATGCATAGCTAATGCCTTTCATGGTGTATTTAAATCTTACATTTAGTAATTCAAATATTTTTGCTTGCCCCAGCTTATAAAATATACATTAAAAAATCTTGGAGCTACACAATCACAGAAAGCAAATAATAGAAAAACTGAAAATTTTCAAAAGCAGCAACAACAAAAACGGGTATCAGATATAACTAGAAGATGAAATAATAATAATATAATAACGAAAAATGTTTAAACGAAAACTGCTTTCCATATTTGTTGAGTCTTGACTCAATGTTGAATCTCGCCTATTGCATGGAATAATAATGCAACACAAAATGTACTTGGAACAAGAATGTATTATAACAAGGAAGTGTACACAATAAGTACATATAGTATTTCTGTATATTTCTGGGAAGACGTTCCTGGAGAATGTGTTGACTAGTCGCAGTCGATCAGAGTCTCTAGTTGGATCTCGTGATTCCTTTCCTCCCTTCTCCCCTCGTCTTCCGGTATCAACCATTATTTATATAGTTGGTAGTCACCTATGCAGATTAGGTGGATCCTACACAACAATATTAGAAAGAGCTATTACATTTAGCGAAACTACAGTTATGTGCATGCGTGATACACGCTTAGGCGATCATGTATCATTCGATACATGACTGACGTGGCAGATTCTTTCTGCGCTAGACCAGTTGACATCCAAGGCTATAGAACCTGGACTGTTCTGCAATTTACACATAGAAGTCGAGGATTCATACCTTTCCCAAGGGTATTAGCACGTAAGTGAATGTAATGGATTCGACTGGAATTCGAACTCAATTCCTCAATTCGAGCTGCTATCCATTACTCCACCGCAAAAATAAAATTCCTTATTTTTTTTAAGTACCGTATCATTGAATTACAAGAACGAGAAAGCTAAACTCTTGTTAAACTGTTTAAATCAAAAGATTTTATAAATTTCAGTCGATAGTAAGACTTCGTTCCATGAATGATAACAGTACGGAAAAAAGTTACTTTCATCAAGTGGTTTGGTTTGGGTTATTTAATTTTACGGCATATCAAATGCAATGGATTATTTAATGCCGATAACATTTTTAGGATAGGCTCGTATGAATAGGATATATATTCTTTGTGAGAGATCAGTTTGTAGATCAGGTTTCATTGATGTATTTTTGTAAATAATGTTTTGTCGAGAGTCAAATCTATAGCGGTAATATTTTTTTCAAAAATAGTATTGCTTGTATTATTTGTACTATATAAAACTATTTTAATACTTTCAGAGTCTTTTGATTCCAGTTTGGGTTGAAGTATTTGTCCATAGCTAGAACCCTAACACTTACTACCACACCGGTTCAGAGTGGGCCTGTAAACAACAATTAAAGGCGTTTCTATCCTCCTGAAAAACGTCCCGATCCAAGGCTTGGCTGCCGGATGTAGTTTACAGTCATAGCCAGGACGGTTCAATAAGTGACTTCATCAGCTTTTTTCCCGCCGTGGGTGACTTCCCTCTATTATTTTTTAGTCATTTCACCACATGGAAGGCAGTAAAGTCACTAACACATAAGTAGTGACTGAGTGTGAAATAATAAGTAAAAAGTGCAACATTAAGAGAACAATAAAAGGTAATCAAGAAGACAGCTGATAAGGATTGACATTGAATTTACATTTTAGAAGATCAACGTTTGCTGGAAATAATGGTGCCGAAAGAGATGTCCACAAGCAAACAGTGCGAATAAAGAAACTATCAGCATAGAAATTACGGTTAACCTAGCCAAATCAGTTGACAATAGATCAGACCTTGTTGCCAATGCAGTACTGTGCATAATGTCATAAAGCCGAGGTATCATAGCAGTGAATTCTTTCGAAGAATTACTATGAAATTATTTGCAGAAAAGGCAGAGGAAAGCTACATTTTGTTGAGACGCCGCGTCAGCATTAATAATATTGCAGCTTTTTCTTTGGATTTTCTCAAGAATCTCTAAATATATAGCAGGGGCACCGGACCATATGTGGAATCACTATTCAAAGCATATACGTATTTTCGGCATAAATCTGTAAGATAGATTCTGGAGAGAAAAAAACTATCTAGTACGATACAGATTAAATAAAACTAAGAGTTTACTTTCAATTTCATGTCAGCCGAGAACGTTAGTCCGAAAAGGCAAAACGAATCACCCTCCTAGATGTTAGCATCAGCCATGCTGATAGGAGGTAGTAAAGGATCTCTCGGACGATTAATACAGAGTCTTGTTTTGGGGGCATTAAAATTAACAAGCCACTTATCTCTTGCCCCAGTTAACAGCAGATTGGAGGTAATTTATTAGATCACGAGCCAATTTTACCTGATCAAAATGATCACATTTACTAGTGAGACAGGAGTAAATTGTTGTGTCATCAGTATGGATAACAAGTTCAGAAATTATGCCAGCAGAAACATTATAGAGGAAAATTAAGAACAAAGAAGGTAAAAATATAGAGCCTTGGGGGCTGCCTGCATTAGTACAAAAAGATCAAGAAGAGTGGCCGTTCAAGACAACTTTCATTTCGCGATTTGATAAGTAAGACTGAATTAGTTAAAGAAGAAATTCGTCCAGAAATACCGTAACTTTTTAATTTATGAAGAAGACCGTTATGCCAAACCCTGTCAAATGCTTTCGAGATGTCCAAAGCAAAAGCGCGGTTTTCAGCATTCTTATCTAAAGCTTGATAGACACTTTCGGTAATGACCGGTAATATATCTGCAGTTGACCTACAGAAGACAAAGTCATATTGCTTGTCTGAAAGAGGGCCTTCTTTTCTATTAATAATTTCATAACAACAATTCAAATGATCTCTCCTCCATGATAGCTAGACTGCATGAATTTAAGCGTACTAGTAGGTTGGCAAATTAGGTCACATCATCGTGCAAGTTATATTCTAATAGTTTCTTTACTTGCACTTCTCGCCTGAGGAACGTTCTTCCAATTTCTTGCTTCCCTGCTACCTACAAAAATAATCTTAAAAAAATAAATATAATAAAATAAATATAATAATAAAATAAATATAATGTTAGTCGTCATCTTTTGTCTGCCTGAACCCAGTTCTTCTATTGTATTTTCCCTCGTTAAGTTTATCATTGTCATTTACTTCTAGTAATCCCTTGGATCTTAGTGGGATTGTCTCCATGAGTGGCGGGGAAAAGATTTAATACAGCAACTGTTTTTAATACTAACTTTGAATAAATTCCGTTCGCATGTAAGGTTTCAAATGTTGCCTGCTTTTAGGAAAATGTTTTTATGCTTTTAATATTCTTCAAATTAAAAGTAAATCGTCGTGTTATATCTTCAAACTCTCCATTAATTTGAAGTCTTACTATAAAAGCATTTGATTTATATGTAGATCATGACTAAAGAAGTAGTATTAATATCTGGGTAACTATACAGGTTTTTTCTAAATAAGCAGTATAATATACATTTCAAGTAATCAATATTATTCTGTTTAATTCAGGTGATGAAAAAATTCTAAAAAAATGTACGCAAAGGACTGCGAGCAATCAACAATGGGCGACAAAGCCTCTTAAATATAGTCCAAGCTTTAGGCTTGATTCTTATTTTTGTTACTTTTTGTCACATGCATTTACTTCCATCCGTCTGTAGATCTGATTTTGAAAGGTAAATCAGATCAATCTGTCAGGATAAATATAACTTATATTTGAAACACATCAATAAATCCGTTTCTTCAGATGGACATATCTGTACAAAGTGACTTCTTAAGAGTTGAGTGTCGTGCATTCAAACATAGTCGATCGCGTGACCGTTCTAGCTGTAATATGCAAAATTATCAATAATTCTGTCAAATAGATATCGACGCTGATTTATTTATCAGGAAGATAGAAAAATGTATTGTCGACATGCGCACTCATGTAATACACCCACAATTAGTTTTGCGGTGAGCGCAACAATTTATCGGCACAAATCGAAGTGTGAACTTCAACATTTGGTGGATTCTGTTTCGTTCACTTCATTCTAGTACACATAGAAATGATTTGAATCACGGTATTGTGTAAACGACAGGGCTGCCTGAGTTCCATACCTTAGCTTACAGCCAGTGAAGGAGAAGGACAATTACGAATTGAGACATGAAGACGGCTTATCAGCGATTCGGAATAATGTTTTATATTATTAAATCATCTCTTTGCGTAATATTGTTATCAGGGCGATCTTAATTTAAGGCCATGACATCGTGCACCTCTTGCCCAGAAGTGGAGGCCTACCTCAAATCTCGTGTCTCTCGGAGTATTTTTATTTTTTAGTTTCGGTTTTGGTTTGTGGTAGGTCGCTGATGTAGGGAGTTTAAGAAATGTTTGCTTTTTACGTCTGAAATAAATATTTATATTTTCCTTGCAAAAATTTAATCCGATATTTTAAGATATTTTAAATGAAGTCTACAAAATGGTAAACCTAACCCTTTTGCTAAACCACGCATTTTTAAGAATCAATATTTTCTGCTTCTATAATCATAAAAAGTGACGAAATATTTATAATAAATTAAATCAATATAAAATATTACCTTTAATAATAAACTGTAAAATATATAAAAACGTAAAATAACGTTCATGTTTGTTTCATGTCATATTTTTCTTCCATAAAAAGTTCATATATGTTGTTTATTATAAATGTTATATCAAAGATAATTAATTTGAAAGATTGAAATACTTATACAATTTCGTACAACTTTGTTAACATAGTTGGATGTGATGACTCCATATATAAGCCAAATAATGTATTCATTTTCACAAAAAAACAATTACCGTCTACCTGAGGCATGCCGCCATATCACGTTGAAACACCAGTTCCCGTACGATGACCGAAGTTAAGCAACATCGAGCCTAGTCATTTCCTAGATGAGTGAGCGTTTGGGAATATCAGGTGTTGTAAGCTTAGATGGGCGATTGGTGTAATCGATAATGTCTCGCAAAATTTGTCTCATAATTGCTGTTATTCCGAAGTCGACCCCGATCCGGGTTCCTATCACCTGTTAGGGTCCGAACTATGGGAAAATAGTTAAACCCTAAATTATGGCCAAAACACTTTGAAAGTATAAAAATAGATTCCATGAATACATTTATGAGAAAAAATATTACCAGGAATACATTTGACTCTCGACAAATACATCAATGAAACATGATCTACGAAACGGATTTATTAAAAGGAATACATATTCTATTTCTACACAACTATTCTAAAAATCTCGTCGGCATTAAATAACCCATTGAGGTTGATATACTGTAATGCAAAATAAACCAAACCCAAACGCTTACCTGATGATCATTGAGTTTAGGTGTCTTTTTGTTTACACTGGGAAGTTATTATATATATATATATATATATATATATATATATATATATATATATGTATAATTAAGTAACGAAAATCTTGGTAATCCTTATGGATAATCCCAAGGAGAATGAAATCCAGAGAGCTCAATCTTAAGTCAGAGCGAATAATTTAATTTAAAGAAAAAATAAACCACTTTAAGGTTGCATTATTTATAATTTATTTAACCAGAAATTTTATTTTTCTCTGGATCTTCAGACTTCACTTTCAAATTTCAAAAAAAGAATTTAAAATTTACACTTTTGAAGGGCAGTATTAAGCTTATATATGGTGAAGAGTGTGGCGAAGTATAGTGTGAGAGACATGGTTGAGTTTAGAGTAGGAAGGGTGAGTTTTAAAATTTATTTTTGTTTTAATTTACAATACTTAATATTGAGGAGGAGGTGGTATGGGTCAGATATTGACCTATTTAATCGGATAACTCACCGGAAATGATATGGGGAAAAAAGTAAAGAAAAAAAAAGAAAATAGGGAAAGAAAAAGGAGGAAGTAAAAAGGTAAGAAATAAGAGATGGATGTATGGTTTTGGAAGAATGAGAAGGGTGGTATAGCTTTATCAATTTAGATAAACACAGATTTTAATGTTTGGTAGTAATTTAAATGTTTAAAAACTCCACAAATAAATTAGATTTAATGCTTTATATATATATATATATATATATATATATATATATATATATATATATATATATAAGGACATTTTTATGTTTAACATTCTTTTTTATAGATACAAGTATTTTAAGTAAATGTTCTGTTTATAATAAACAGTATTAAATAACATTTACCGGCCTGAATGCCCGAGAAATTTTCATAGAATTTGTCTGTAAATAAATGACGTCACACAAAGTCCGACAATTATTTAAAGACGAATTCTATGAAAATTTCTCGGTCATTGAGGCCGGTAAATGTTATTTAATACTGCTTATTATAAACAGAGCATTTACTTAAAATACCTGTATCTATAAAAAGAATGTTAAACATAAAAATGTCTTTAAATAATTGTCGGACTTTGTCCATTTCATAATGAGTGCAGTCATTTGTTTACATTTGAAACGCCATGAGCAGTTATGAATGTACGTGAGAGATTCATGGAAGATTGAAGTTTATAAGCAGTAAATTCGACCTTGCCAACCGAACGATCCTCAGTGGCCGAATCAGTTAAGTAACGTCAGGCTATATGACGGTTCCGTATAGGATACAGGTTCGAATCCTGTCGGAGGAGGAATATTTTCTATGAAAATTTCTCGGACTTTCAGGCCGGTAAATGTTATTTAATACTGTTTATTATAAACAGAGCATTTAATTAAAATACTTGTATCTATAAAAAGTACGTTAAACATAAAAATGTCTTTAAATAATTGTCGGACTTTGTCCATTTCATAATGTATATATATATATATATATATATATATATATATATACAAATCTTACTCTGCGTGTTGACACTGATTACCTGTTACCGCCAACCTCAATACACTTATTTATTTCAATGATAATGCTTCTTTCCTTATCATATATAAAGCAAAGTAGATACATGCCTTTTGAGTTTCCTCCGCATTTCATATCTTCTCAAACCTTCTTGACTCATTAATTATTCATTAGCTGATAAGGTGTATCTCATTAAATACGTTTATCACTCTCCCCATATCATCGACATTTGATACTGACATAACTAAGTAATAATGGAGATTTTTTTCAACATAAATACACCAACAAATATAGGATCATGTTAGATTGTCCGAATCTCGAGACACATAGGAGTATCTACTTAATCGAAGCAAACGGGTAAAAACTCAGGGATGCATTATATAAACACTTAGTATGTACCTAAGATTTATGTCTAAAGCAGGAAAAATGGCCCCGAGAATATAACAATGAGAGAGTAGATCAAATGCAATATGACCAACGGAAGGTAGCATGATCAAAATGTCAGAAAATGAATAAAAAATGGAAACACTTTAAGAAAGGGCTGGTAACAGAATAATAAATATTGGAACTAAGTACGGTAATGAAAATATGGAAAACTATAATCGCCAAATACTTGAAATAAGATAGCAGACAGAATCACGGCTGCCATGATTAAAAAAAAAGAAATATAAACATATGACGAAAATATAAGATATAAATTTTAGTTAGATTATAAAAAATCAAATTACTGAAAATTATATAAAAAGAGTTGTACTTAGCTTAGAGAGTCTTTAGATTTTGTAACATAGAAAACGTTCCTTTATGTCTGTTAGTCTTATTATTTTCCTCGTTAGATCCACAGAAAACTGTATCAAACAGTTATAAAATAGCTGGCCTCCTATATGGTAGTGAATATTGAACAGTCTCCCTACAGTTAAAGCAGAGACGTAAGGCAACAAAAATGTATTTCTATGGCAGGATGTTAAGAATACCATAGACTGGAAGTGTGAATAACTAGGAAGTTTTAAGCAAAGTAGAAACCAAAAGGACGCTTATACATAGTATGAGAAAGACACATTTGAACTTCCTCGGACACATACTGAGGAAAGACGGCCGGGAGAATCTGACACTCACTGGAAATATTGAAGGCAAGAGAGAGTGGAAAACAGCAAACTACCTCACGAGCTTGTGTAAATGGGTGGCAGAACGGTAACCGGGAGAGACCTCAAATAGATAAAGCTTACGAAGGTGCAAAATGGACAGGAAGTATCGGAAAGCTTTTATCCCCCAAGTCCTGAAGGCACACAGCATATTAGAAAAAATGAGTTTAGCATTGCATCAAGAGAAAACCAAACATTAATGCTAATGAGACTATTAGATCAATTTTTCAAGAATCGAAAGTTAGCCTTTGAAATTGTGACTTCTAAATGAGGTCAATCCAAAACCTGTATAGCTGGTGGATAAATTTTCCCGCCCTTAGCTAGGAAAGTGTTCATCTGTTAGTGATATTATTCTGATATTGTTTCTAGGCTGATCAAATATATTCTAGAGATTGGAAACTGTGTTTTCTTAGTTGTAATTTGCTTACTCGGCTAAGAATATTTAATAGCAAAATACTAACTCGCAGAAATGTTGTAAATAATTTTAATGAAGTGACAGTGTGTCCGAAGTCCAATTTAATCTATGTAATTGGAAATCAATTCTCAGATTAATCAAGTACTTAGAAATCACGTATTTCTCTATTTAATAGTCTTTTTGACACTTGTCTTTATTAAATATTTATTGTTTTCGTTTAATATTTTCCACATACAAATTCAGTGAGGAAATAATCACTGCACTAATTGAAATGGGTGGTCTATTTTTTATATAAAAAAGTGTATATTTAACGAATATCTTTCAACATGACTTCACGCCAGTGAATCATTCCTATATGATACAACAGACAGATCGATGAATATTAAAGTATAGCACTCACCAAAATATATTGCTAATATAAAATTAATGTTCTATTTTAACCACTGCTAAACTTTTGTAACTCCAGATATACCTAGGTATGACTATGAACTACATTCGGCTGCAAGGCTGATTGTGAGATTGAAGATTTTGAGGATCATAGAACCCCCTCTTAATTGCTGTTGTTCAGAGATTCACCCTGACTCAGGGTGGGAGAACTAGTTATAATCCTAGGTATGGGCAAATACTAAACACCTCATAAAAAAAACAAAAAAAAAACAAAACATGAACGTATAAAAATACATAAAGTAAAATTCCCAACAATACTTCTTTATACGAATAAATACCTACAATACATATTTAAAGTCAAATAAGCTACAATAATATTTTAAAGCAAAATGATCTGCAATACATTTTATAGTAGAATTACCACCAATACATTTTATATCAAAATGACTAACAATACATTTTATAAGCATGCAATTGCGTTCAAAATGTATTTAGTTGAATCTATAAAATTGTGTTCAAAATATTTCAATTAAATTACTACATTGAATGACTCATACGGAGTTGATATGACAAACAAATAAGTCAGGGCAACCTTCTTCAGGTGCTCAGAAGATCTCCGTCCAACACATGACCGATTGCTTAAGTAGCCTGAATTAGATTTCATTATATTCTGGATTCAAAGCAACATAATATTTTACAAGTACACGGAATAACAGTATTGTACAAAAGGGTATCTTAATACAAGTGTCTACGGTTACAAATTTGAAGAATGTATAAATTTCTTTATGTTATGAACAAAAAGTCGACGAATATTGTAACGCAACTCTGAAATCATGGCCGTGAAATTGAGCATTGAAATATTCAGTAAGGAACTTCAATCGTATCAAATAAGTTAATCAGAAAAATAAAACCGATAACATAGTGTTGCTTTTGGTTTTGCTATGCATGCATTGATACCTCTATATCAATATATATATATATATATATATATATATATATATATATATATGTGTGTGTGTGTGTGTCTGTGTGTGTGCACGTGTGCGTGTTTTGTCATATCTACGTGCATGACATGCTTTACATTACGTTTTCCCCGTTAGCCAAATTTAAATTAGCTCTAAAACAGATTGCCTAAAGGCGAAAATAAAAAAAAATATCAGTGTTAATGAGATAGCACAAAAATATATTTTAATAAAGAATAAAGGCATTGGCAACGCATACATATACGCACTCAATCTCTCTGTCTCTTTCCGTATCTCAACACACACATATATATGAGCATATATATATATATATATATATATATATATATATATATATAGAGAGAGAGAGAGAGAGAGATAGAGATAAGTAGGTTGATACGGAGATGGATTTAAATAACAATATATGCACGTTATAAGATTTTACTTTTTCATTTTCATACATGAAAATCCTTTCAACATTGAAACATGCTTACTTTAATAATAGTATTTTCTGTTATATGTGAGATCACGCATGCACAAATAAGATATATATGATTGAGAGTCTTTTTATTTCTGTAAACGTGCGCATGCGAGCGTGTATATTTTCCAGTGTTCTCCAGTCTTGAAATCTCAACAATGTTCCATGGTTTGAGGTCCGACTGGATCTCAATTTAGTCTTCAATTCTTTAAGAAGGTCTCGTATATACTGGAGAACTGTAGACTTTCTGTATTGCTCTAGAAGGTATGTGACTTCTTTTTCCATGCTCCAAGTTTAGAAAAAAAAATTGAAATACTGCTGACATACCAGAGTAGCAGCTGCGGAATCTTTATTTTCCAGACATGACAGAGTTCAAATCATTTACATGGTCTGTAGCGTTGTAGTGGGAGTAACTTATTTTTCACACTTCAGCCTCAACCTACCGTCGCAAGCGTATCGTCACTATAGAAAAATATTTAAATACACCATTCTTTACTACACATGTTCAAAACTTTAAAGATGAAAACACGCATCATTCAGTTCAGGGAGTCGAAACAAGCTCATTTCCTCCATATTCCGTTGGTAAGGAGGCAGTTCCTTTCAGAGAGAATTTCCCCAAAACATCTATGCGGAAGAGATAGCAGCGTGAACGATTCCCCAAGCGCTACAATCTTAACCATTCAAGTCGATGATCAGTCCGTATCCTCGTAAATTTCACTTTTATTAGCCCTCTCTATTTTCATATCTCACGTTTCATCCAGTAAACATCTCGAAGGTGAAATTTAGTAATTTATAAAAAGTATATACATATAAATAAACACACACACACACACATATATATATATATATATATATATATATATATATATATATATATATATATATATACACGTTTGTATCAGATATTGTGAGACCAAATGGAAAAATGTTACTTGTGACGCGTTTAATTCTTTAGGTTTGGTTTGGTTTATTTAGTTTAAGGGCATATGAACCTCAATGCCGACAAAATGTTTTGATATTTTTTTCATAAATGTATTGCTGGTAATTTTTTGTTTTGAAAAATGTATTGCTGGTAAGAATGTTTCTTCAAAAATTTATTTCTGGTAATAATTTTTTACAAAGTATTTCTGGTATTAAAACCTATTTTTACACTTTCATAGTGTTTTGACACTAGTTTGGGGTTACCAATTAACCCATAGCTCTGAGCCTAACAGATGCTACAACTCCGGATCAGGGTGAACCTCAGAACACCGTGCAATTAAGAGGTGGTTCCACGCTCCTCAAAATCTCCTGATCAGAGGTCTTGCAGTTGGACGCGGTTTAAAATCTTACCCAGGACTCGGATGTAGCTTATGGCCATACCCAGAATGATCATCCGTTAGGATTTCACCTGACTGTGTTTGCTGATGTTGTTATGACTCTACATGCGCATGAACGAGAGACTCTGGTAGTTTCAAAAATTTTAAAGAATTTTTTAAAAGATTTTTTCATTTTTTCATTTTTTGCAAGCTAGACAAATTCATCCATATTCTCTTTCTTTCCGTCATCTTTGTTTTTAAATATCACACAATATGATAACAGAACATAAGCCAACAATGTTCAAAAGTTGGAAGAACCTGTACGTAAATTTACTGTGGCTGAGCTAGTGATTAAAGAACTTTCTAGACATTTTCATCTTAGTGAATAATTTTCCCTTTTAATTAGAGTAGAACTTTTTTTTTCAAAATTCTGGTCAGCTTCGTTTCGGGAAACAACCGCTATACATACATACATACATACATACACACACATATATATATATATATATATATATATATATATATATATATATATATATATATATATATATATATATATATATTTAGATAACAATATATATTTTTGCATAGCAAGTCATGAATCCTGTTTGTTTATTGCTCTTTTCCACACTTCTCACTAAAATCTTATAATGTTCTTTCACTGCTTGTAACACCCTGCGTTCTAGTTGCATCATCGCCTTGCCAGTGGTTAAATTATTAAAATAATAATGAAAATCGCTATGTAAGTGTGGATGATTATTCACAATAAAATATTATTACATTTTCGTATTTGAAATATAAATGCCGATTAATATTTTATGAAGGAAATTACCTTATATATATATATATATATATGTAATAATATATATATATATAAATATATATATACACATATATATATATATATATATATATATATATATATATATATATATATGTGTGTGTGTGTGCGTGTGAACACAATACCATGGGTTAACTTAAACCTTGTGCGTCAAACTGTTTAGGCTGAACTCTTAAGGGCCGTTGATAGCTGTGCTAGCACAAAGCCAGAAGTCATCATAGCTGATGGCTTGTGTATATGCTAGCCTTGTTCAAATAGTTGATCACTCCAGATAACACGCTCTCTCCTAGAAAATGTAACTAAAGTCTGCTCAGGATAGTTGCAGTATAAAACCACAGGTGGGCTCTGTGATTGTTGAGCAAACACATATGTGCTTGAGCGGGCGTCTGCAATAGGGATTGACTAGCTGCCATAGTATACGGGTATCCTCGAATGCCAGTGGCAAGCTATTATATATATATATATATATATATATATATATATATATATATATATATATATATATTTAAAGAAATTTTTATGTTCAACATTCTTTTTATAGATACAAGTATTTAAGTAAATGCTCTGTTTATAATAAACAGTATTAAATAACATTTACCGGCCTGAATGCCCGAGAAACTTTCATAGAAAATATTCGTCCTCCGACAGATTTCGAACCTGTATCCTATATATATATGTTTACACACACACACACACACACACACACACACACATATATATATATATGTGAAAATTTCTCAAATTTAACTTTTAGAGAAGACAATATTTGTAAATAAATGACAATAAGAAAACAGTAATTGCTGACGCGTTTCGTCCTAATGCGGACTTTTTCAAAGCAAGTAACGAAATGATTTTAATCAAACAAAGAAAATTAATAAAAACAAAAAAATCTACATACAAAATCATAAAAATATGCCAACTTATTACCAAGCAATGTTTCTTTACTTTTAATAACCAAAATTACAGACAGAAATTTGGTTTACCAATGGGATCTCCTCTCAGCGGCGTTCTTGCTTGTTTATTTTTAGAATTTCTGGAAAGTGACTCATTCAAAAATATTCTCCCTACAAACTCTTCATATTTCAGATACATAGACGACTCATTATTAATATTTCCCCAAAACACCAATTTAACCGATCTTCTCTCCAAACTTAACAACGTTGAACCTACTATAAACTTCACTTTCGAAACTGAAACCAATTACACTCTTCCTTTCCTGGACGTTTTGTTACATAGAAATAATAACGAACTTAATTTTGACGTTTACAGAAAAGCCACAAACAAAAATGATCTGATCAGTTTCTACTCAGATCACTCTTCAAAAATTAAATCTGGAATCATTATAGGTTTCTATCTAAGAGCATTAAGAATCTGTAGTATCCAATATTTACTTAAAGAAGAAACATACATAGAAAATACATTCAAAAACCTACAATACCCATATCATTTCATCCATAACGCAAGAAGAAAGGCACACAAAATATACAATCGAAACAAAACTAATAACATCATCCGCAATAGTAAATTACATGAAAACAGATACATAATACTACCAACCAACTCTGTTACGTCTAATATCCAGGATAACCTATCCCATCTAAATAATCTTAAAATAGTCACAAACACCTCGAAAACAATTATAGATATAATAAGATCTCCAAACAACAATAGCAATAACATTTCTGAAGCAGGCATTTATACAATAAATTGCCAAAACTGTTCCTCCCAATATATTGGAGAAACAAGCAGAAACATAAAAAAACGTATCAATGAACACAAAAGAGACCTTAGAATAAACAACTTAAATAATGCCTTAGTAATACATAGGAATAAATTCAACCATAATTTTGATTTTAAAAACTCTATACTTATAAAAAAAGAAAATAACTCACTCAGAAGGAAAATCCTAGAGAGTGCCGCAATCGACCAATACCCAAATATTAATCTACGCCCAGGTTTTTTCCCTATTTCACCTTTTCTAACAAAATTACTGCTCTCACAAACAAATGTACACAAAAACATATTAAAATCAAAAGAAAATGGTTGAATCCATCAACAAAGATTAATGAAATATTCTCCACACGTGACATTAACTGACGTCATTTTCAGTTAAAAATACGAAAATAGCGTTTCCTACATTCCCGTTGCTAAGAACACTGTTTTTTTTTTTTGTTTTTATTAATTTTCTTTGTTTGATTAAAATCATTTCGTTACTTGCTTTGAAAAAGTCCGCATTAGGACGAAACGCGTCAGCAATTACTGTTTTCTTATTGTCATTTATTTACAAATATATATATATATATATATATATATATATATATATATATATATATATATATATATATATATATATATATATATATATGTATGTTTGCATGGTGTGTGTGTGAGAGAGAGAAAATTGTAATTTATTAATTAATTCGTGATAAAGGAAGAAGATATGTAGATATCTATGGAAACAGTCAATGATATACAATTAAATATGTCCACATAATCCTAGACAAAATGATAGTTCGTATTTTATGGCGGGAATAATGTTTACAAACGTGATCTGTCAATTAAAGGATGAGCATGGCAAAAACCCAATCATAAAATGGAGTATCTTAAAAAAAGCAACCCAAGCAGAACAATTGGTAGTACTTGCAGGCTGTGCCAGGAAGCAAATCTGGTTATAGAAACTTATACAAACAGCAGTATGTTGTTATATAGCAGAACTGAGATAATGTCCAGGTGTAGATATATTGGTAAAAATATTCTCGGTTTCTACGACCCTGGATGAAGAAATATTTTCTCCCTACCCTTCCTTCTTTATTTCCGGTGGGATAGCTGTATAATTGTAGTATAGTATTAGGAACACTTATTGCCCGCCACCTGAAGACATTCTGATGTTCGAAACAACTGTTGTGTGCGGTCACATTTAAGATGTTTTTGTTCCTTTATTTATAACTTGGCCTGGATGTCCTTTTTCAAGGCACCTGCATCGAGCACATTTGATGTACATCCGTTTTCTGGTACGCTATTTTTCCGGTCTCTTAATATACTTGTTTTTAATGTTATATATGTAGAACGACATAACGATTCACATATAAAAAGAGATATCATTATATAAAATTTTATACACGCATATACCTACGTGTGTAGCACTCTCTCTCTCTGTCTGCAGCCCCCACGACCCCCCACAAACAAACATATATATATATATATATATATATATATATATATATATATATATATATATATCACGCAGGATGAGTGTGTGTGTGTGTGTGTGTGTGTAACGAATGCGCGGCCAGAATTTTCGACGGATTTGCACCAAAATTTACATGCACATGCTCCAAGTTAGTTGAAAAGGCCAAGACAGCCCTTGCATTTACCAACTCTAATCGATAGTGGAAATAATCGATTTTTTCATGCTTCTACGGTAGTTTTCATGTAGTTTGCGGCATTCTACTGGCCAGAGTGAGAGCCTCTAGCTGGCTGCCACGAATAAGCAGGAAGATTCTATTGGCCAGCGTGAGAGCCAACAGCTGACTGACACGAATGTTAACTAGCATGCTAGCACGCAAAAAATATCGATAGCTGCATTCGTCACAAGTGGGAAAAAATTAAATGTGCATGGCACCTTACTCCAATTGGCTCATTCGCTTGCTTGAACTCAACGTTGATTCTGATTCCGCAGAACTGGGTTGGGTGGGAAAACGTATTTGTCGTAAATATTCTTTTTTAATTCGTTTTTTCCAGTTACGAGTCCTTTTTTAAAGCTGATCGTTTTTTGTTCATTTTGTTTAGTTCTTTTTTCGTAACAGATTTAACGTTTAGTATAGAGCTTAGAAAAAATTTGCAGTGTGAGATAGGCATGAAGTAAGGCATAAAGCAACATCAGCACGGCAAAGGGCACTCCTTTAAAAGCAAGGAAGGGCAAAAATATTTTAAGTCAAGTGATAGCGATTGCTGTATGAGTCGTACGATTTTTGAATCAAGCACGGGCAATGCCGGGCCACGATGGTAGTATATATATATATATATATATATATATATATATATATATATATATATGTATGTGTGTGTGTGTGTGTGTGTGTGTGTGTGTGTATGTATGTGTATGTGTGTGTGTGTGTATTTGTATGTATTCTATATGTATACGGGAAATGAAAATGTGATCTAATACATGTATATGTAAGCAGACGTATATAATAATATAAATATATATGTATATTGCATGTGTATGTATACATATGAGTGCATGTATGCACATGTGTGTATGTATGTCTGTCTTATCCGTATGTAGGTATATATGTGTATACAAAAAATAATATAATATCAATGAATTATAATCCTACAATGCCAAATGTTTCTGATACAAATATAGATAAAACAAGTAAACACAGATGAATACAGTATCTCTTCATGTGTCAAGACAGAATGGTATAAGCGAGTGATTAATGGGATTTTCGACAACCAACTTATCCTCAGAGGTCCCAAGACATTCTCCTAACAGATAGTTTTGTCTTATTTATCCGAACTGATGACACCAATGAGAACATAAGCTTTTCTTTGGCGAAATGCGTCTATGATTAAGCAATTCCAAATTTGTCTCATCATGACTCTTTTGCACTTTTGTTTCAGATACTATTATATATCCTATAAATACATATATAAACGTACATAGCTATTTCAGAAACGGATATATATATATATATATATATATATATATATATATATATATATATATATATATATATATATATATGCGTGTGTGTATGCGTGTGTGTGTATAAAAGGATTTAGAAAATAGTATTTCCAACAGAAAATATACCTTCTACCAAAAACATCTGTCGATGAGTAATTCCCATTTGATATGTCTACATTTCTAAGATGAGGCATTATGTACACGATTTACGTTATTCGGACTATTGTCCTAATCTTTGTCGCCATATTTATTACAATGTTTCGGGCGTTTATGCTCCGGCCTTCTTCAGGTGGTTAAAATGTCGAACTCAAGGACACATGGCAGAGTGGATACAGAGTATGAGTTCAATACTCGGTTAAGGCAGTAGAGAACTTGGAGAGAGGAATTAACAGGAGATTACTGATAACTGACATCTATTAAACATGGCGCGTGGAACTAGAACAGTCTACCCCAGTGAGCGAAATAAAGGCTTCAGTTCGACATTCCAACCACCTGGACAAGGCCTGGAGCCTAAACGTTGTAATAAATAAGTCGATAAAGATGAGGACAATAATCCAAATAATGTAAATAATGTAAGTCCCATTTATCTGTTCATTCGTCGGACTGTTGATGAAGGAAACAGGCGTGTCCGAAAATCCCAAACTTAAAACCTTTGTCTCCGTGCTTTATTTCTGTCATGCGGTTAATAATTAATATTTAATAAATGTTTATCGTACTGATTATATTGGTACCTTTCGTTTGTCCCTGTTTTATTGACTAAATTATCTATTTTACATACATACATATATATATATATATATATATATATATATATATATATATACATACATACATACACACACACACATATATATATATATATATATATATATATATATATATGTATATTGATAAGAAGATGACGGAGACTTTAGTTATCCAAATGGATAATTAAAGTCTTCGTCTTCTTCTTATCATTATAATGGTCGGTAGTCTACATTGAACTCTCCCTTGATTTGCATTTTCCTCGGAATTATCCCTTCTAGTCACAAACAGGTAAAACGTATATATATATATATATATATATATATATATATATATATATATATATGTGTGTGTGTGTGTATTTAGGCAGCAATCCTTCTTTCATGCACATTTTGGTCTTTTGTTTATTGACTATAAGTATACCGTTACTTTTTTTTACATCTTTAGCCAGCCTTCCCTGACGATCCGCTTAGGGGAAACCTTGGTAGGTTTGTCTGGCTCTCTAGGTTTAACTAGTTCTGCTCTACTTACTGTATTGAGCACTTTTTTAGTTAGTTGCATACTCGTATCGGTTTTTTTTCTTTGGGCTTTGGACCTGCATGCTGAACGTTTGTTTTCGACAGGCGTTCATGTTCTCAGCTCTTTCTTTTTTTATACCTTTTTATCCTTCGATATTGATTTGATTTTTTCCAAATCAAGAAACCGACGGTTTTCTGAAACGAGTGTAGTTACTTATACTTATAAGATTACTACTATTACTATATATATATATATATATATATATATATATATATATATATATATATATATATATATATATATATATACGATAAAGAGGCGTTTATATCGAATGTGCGCCACTGAATTGAGAAGAAATTATAACTACAAACAATGTTATGTATTAGAGAAATGTAGTATATTCACCTCCCCCAATATGTAACTATGTTGAAATGTTAAAAGCAGAGAAAAAGCTATTCCATAACATCATCGTCTGCTTCGGACGCGACCTCGGACGCGACAGCATCACTTTCATCTTTCTGCGTCAGACTGGAAGCTGACAGGTTAATGCCTTCAATATGACTAATTGAGAAATGACAATGTTAGCATTTAGCTCCTGCCGCGTAAGTTTATTTCAGGTTATTATGTCTTTAGAACCTAGTGTTAATGTGTTCTGAAATGCCCTCAGCTCGGCGCACATTGGCAATATGCAAGTGTTTCACATACGTGCGCGCATCCCTCACATACATATAGACACACACATATATATATATAGGTGGCTATAGATATGTATTAACAAATATATACAGAAATATACATATAACCACTCTGTTTATCTTTCTCTCTCACACACAGACACTCACACACATGCATATATATATATATATATATATATATATATATATATATATATATATATATATATATATATATATATACATACATATATATATATATCAAAGTGAACATTGAAGTCAACACTCAGAGGCGACAGGCTGTTTCATGCTGGATGCAATCGTCAAGCCTGACGATTGCATCCGGCATGAAACAGTCTGTCGCCTTTGCGTGTTGACTTCAATGTTCACTTTTATATTTATATTTACATACGCTCTATCTCTGATAGTGAGCACTTTATCCCATAAACATAGCACACGTTAAAACTATATTTCTTCATATATATATATATATATATATATATATATATATTGATCTTCTAAGAGTAGCTTTGATGTGCCTTAAAGGCCAAAAGTATGGGGAACCCATTGAGGATTGAACTCACTACCCAGTCGTAATGATTGCTTATCATTACACGACCATTACACTGACGTGGTCACCACACACACACGCGCACTTACTCATACATACACACACACACACACTTACTCATACACACACACACACACACACACACACACAAGCACACTCACGCTCTCTCTCTCTCTCACACATATGTGTGTGTGTGTATGTGTGTGTGTTTGTTCAATTGTGTATGCCTGTGTATTAGGTTGATTTGTTTATTTCCGTTTTGGCGGGACCAATTTAAATGCCGAATGTATCATCATAGCAAACTTGGCATTTAAGAATAAATTCGGAGTGCACTAAAATACCATGGCTTCTGCACGACAGTCGCAGCATACACAGTGGATTAATTAATAAGAATTAAAGCATTTTTTTATCTCCCATTCTTAACTAAAGTACGCATGCAACAAGAATTACATAGGACACGGGACAATTTTGAACTCGGATGGTTTGTGATTCTTCACCCGTCATATTCCCCTGACCTTACACCAACCTATTTTTATATTTTATTTTCGCTTTGATGTGGAAAATCTTCGCTTGTGAAAATCCAGATTCATTAGATAATCGAAAAACTCTTGCACTTCAAAATCTATGAATTTTAGTCAAATGTTATCAAAGAGCCTGTCTGAAAGTGACAGTCATGTAAATTAGGATGAATTTATAATTGAATAAGATGTGTTTATACGTCATTTTTCTAACAAGATATTAAATAAGCAAAAACCGAAATTATTAATGATTAAACATATACTTTTTAATTAAGTCTTCTCTCGTGAGCAGACAGATAGACGAAATAAACATGTCTTTACACTATGGAGTGACTAATCATATATAAATGTCCACAAAATTAAAAATATGTGTGTTTGTCTGTGTGTATATATATATGTGTGTGCCTGTGTATGTATGTATATAATATATATGTATATATATTTATGAAGAAATATAGTTTTATGGTGTGCTATATTTATGGGATAAAGTGCTCAATATCAGAGATAGAGCGTGTGTAAATATAAAAGTGAACATAGAAGTCAACACTTAGAGGCGACAGTCTGTTTCATGCTAGTGCAATCGTCAGGCAACTAGTGCTGTTATTTTTCTCGGCTATTTATAACAGCACTAGTTGCCTGACGATTGCACTAGCATGAAACAGACTGTCGCCTCTAAGTGTTGACTTCTATGTTCACTTTTATATTTACACACGCTCTATCTCTGATATTGAACACTTTATCCCATAAATATAGCACACTTTAAGACTATATTTATTCATATATATATATATATATATATATATATATATATATATATATATATATATATATATATAATAAACAGCTTACCCTGAAGATCAATTTAGGTGAAAGCCATATATATATATATATATATATATATATATATATATATATGAGAGAAAGAGAGAGATAGAGAGAGAGAGATGTAGGGATACAGGAAGTCTGTTATTACGCCATAAATATATGTTATTGTCTAAACCTGGCTTTTGTTAAGTCGTAATAAAACTAAATTTACTACTTGACTTCTTGATCACACATTTCGAACAGCAGGTTTCAATACTCACATTTTGCAGACAATTTTCGTTTTTATTCGGTACAAAAGAAAATACTTCATATTGTTGATATTGTCTTTACTATTATATATTCAGTATGTCAGCCACCCACCAAAAACTGGAAATTGGGTAAAATTTTCTCCATTGTTGGAATTTTTGTTACAGTTATTTGAAACAAAAGCAAAGGGTTGAAATTCAGTAACATAAAACGGAACTAAGACACAAATTTTGGATATGGTGCTCCATCTAAAAAACTCTGGCAAAATCTCTTGGCATTTTTCACATCTCGCGTGGAATATTTGATAACTGCGGCATCCTAGACCATCAAATGGTTAAAAAATATATGTTTGTTAATTTTTTTATTTCATTCACATAGTAAAATACGTAATTAATTTTTTTATATGTTAGTTAATTTTTTTCGTCATATCGTAAATCTAAAACTTTCTGGAATTTTGTGTGGCACTCTGTAATACAGTCTATCAAATCCTCTCTTGAAAACAGTCTTTGAACTGTCATTGATCCCATATGACTGGCTTTCGGTCGTATAGTTATGCTCAAAAATTATTAGAGTCAGCGATATTAACGAAGTTAGTTTGATTCTAAATGCACATTAAACTTTCGGATTTGTCAGCATATACTAATTAAAGAGAAAATAAAAAGAAATTATGTCGAACAAGTGGCTTAAATTCTGGAATACTTTTAGCCAAGTTTTAGGATAGATAACAAAAAGACATAATTTATTAAGAGCTACCAAGGACAGGAACTTGTGAGAAGCCATAATCCCTAACGTCCTGAACGGATACTACTACTACTACAACAACAAGAGGACGACGAGGAGGAGGACGACGAGGAGGAGGAGGAGGAGGAGGAGGAGGAGAAGAAGAAGAAGAAGAAGAAGAAGAAGAAGAAGAAGAAGAAGAAGAAGAAGAAGAAGAAGAAGAAGAAGAAGAAGAAGAAGAAGAAGAAGAAGAAGAAAGAGAGATTGTCATATCTAATCACGCGTATTTGTGCCCCACTAGATCGAAGCTTATTAAGCGCCTCTTTTTATTGATTTACTATTTTATAAAATGAATTGTCGACCGTGTACTTTTTATTAAATATTCTTGGTCTTAGTTTTCATTTAATACAAAGGAATCTGGATTTGAGTGGGGAATATATCGATCATAAAATGTGTACAACGCGATACCCATATCAGTAAATCTGTCTTAGAATAAACTCAAAATAGTAAATAATCTATGGATGAGGCAATATTTCTTTGAAACTTTATGCCATAAATAAGAGCGGTTACTGTTCGCCAGGTCTAATTTTTTCCATGATAATTCTGAATTTTGAAAGATTATGTATTGATAAGTGGTTGCCGTCTCCACAGTTTTGAATTCAACGATTACCTTCTCCCACGCGGTTACTGAAGAATTGACAGACAAGTCTACCTGTTATTTAATCCATAGATGGGAAGAGATGAAATTATGCCAGGTCATTAGTGCAAGCGTGAACTCCCAGACTAAACTGGAAATTTAAATTCGGCTCGCTGATTCAAATCGCGTCGATAACCGTTATGCTACCGGAAGCATGTTACTACTTAACATAATTAACAGAGCGGAAAAGTGGCAGTTTTCATATTTCAGCCAGGATGCATGTTTTCCTTGTTTTAATGATCTTACGTATAAGCAGGACAATTTGTCTATATTTCCGAGATGAGGTATTATGTATGCTATTTACATTGCACGGAATATCATCCTCATCTTTATTGCCATATTTATCACAACGTTTCGGCCGTTGTACGCTCCGGTCTTTTTCAGGTGGTTGGAATGTCGAATTGAACCCTTTATTTCACTCGCTGAGGTAGACTTTTCTTGTTCCATGTGGCATGTCTAATGGGTGTCAGTTATCAGTTATCTCCTGTTAATTCCCCTCTCCAAGTTCTCCACCGCCTTAACCAGGTATTATCCTCGAGGACATATGGCACAGTGGATAAAGGTGTGAATTAGACCCAGTGACAGGACCCAAAGAGTGTGAGCTCAATACCTGGTTAAGACGGTTGAGAACTTGGAGAGGGGAATTAGCAGGGGATAACTGATGACATCCATTCGACATGACACGTGGAATTAGAACAGTCTAACCCAGCGAACGAAATAAAGAGTTCAGTTCGACATGCCAAACACCTGAAGAAGGCCGGAGCATACAACAGCCGAAACGTTGTGATAAATATGGCAACAAAGATGAGGATGATAGTCCGAGCAACGTATATATAGCAGGACGATTATTTTTATATGCCAGGGTAGACACTATTCCATGGAGTTGATAACACGTAATCGAAGACAAATTGCCATGTATTAATTTGGGAAGAGGTGAGACGCGTCTAAGTAACCGTCTTCATTCGAGAGTTGATATGAATGCAAGGTCATAGCTTTCGTTTAATTTCATTATCCGTCTACACTACGCAGGCTTGCAGAATACAAATACGAGGAGTTATTTTTATTAAGAGAGGCAGTAATTTATGATCGGCCATTTAAATGACTCTCATGATTATTAATTTTTGTATATTTACTCTCCTCCAGATATTATTAGATGCTCAGTGACTCTGATCAATATATTGCTTGAAATGTTGAAATAAAGTGTGTTGGGAAATCATTTCAATGTGGACATTCTTTTAAGGAAATATGGGTTTGATTCAATTAAGCTAAAATCTACATATATATATATATATATATATATATATATATATATATATATTACAGGAATCATTCATACAAAAAACAGATATTGAAGTTAATGATATAAATGGCGAGAATATATCTTCGCAAACAAATTTAATAAATGACATTAACCCCGAACCTGTAGATGAATGTTATGATTCCATTTGCGTAAGGTCTTTTTTTAATTTTTTTACAAGATTTCATCTGTGCATACAGACATCATCAGGTTTGTAAATATATTTGTATTTTACATCCAGATGAAAGCATGTAAAAAATACCTTATGCAACTGGAATTTATAAACAGGGGTCATAACATTCATCTATCGGTTCGGGGTTAATGTCATTTATTAAATTTGTTTGCGAAGATGTATTCTCGACATTTATATCATTAACTTCAATATCTGTTTTTTGTATGAATGATTCATTTAATGTAAATTGAACTGCACCACATACTTGATATATACATATATATATATATATATATATATATATATATATATATATATATATATGAAGAAATATAGTCTTAAGATGTGCTATATTTATGGGATAAAGTGCTAAATATCAGAGATAGAGCGTGTGTAAATATAAAATGAACATAGAAGTCAACGCTTAGAGGCGACAATCTGTTTCGTGCTAGATGAAATAGGAGGTCTGACGATTGCATCTAGCATGAAACAGACTGTCGCCTCTAAGTGTTGTCTTCTATGTTCACTCTATATATATATATATATATATATATTATATATATATATATCAGATTTATCTGTAGCATATATATATCATATATATATCAGATATATGTATCATATATATATATATATATATATATATATATATTATGTGCAATACGTGATAAACGCTTAGTTATGTGAAATACGTGATACACGTTTAGGCGATCATGTATCTTTTGATACATAACTGACGCAGCATGTTTCCATTCCTTTCCTTTAAATATTGAAATAAAGTGTATTGGTAAATCATTTCAATGTGGACATTCCTTTCAGGAAATATGGGTTTGATTCATTTAGGTTATTTAAGCTATAATATATATATATATATATATATATATATATATATATATATATATCAGTCAGTTATGTGCCATACGTGATACACGTTTTGGGGATCAAGTATCTTTCGATAGATGACTGACGAGGCAGATTTTTTTTTGCAGAGAGCAGGTTGTTATTTCTTTCTGTGCGAGACTACAGAACCCCGGTCTGTCCTGCTGTTTACCATAGCTAGGGAGAAGACTAAGAGGATTCATAACATTCCCAAGGAAATCTACACTCCGATTCCTTTGAGACACTATCCATTTACTCCACCGTACCCCCTATACACACACACACACACACACACACACACACACACACACATACACATATATATATATATATATATATATATATATATATATATATATATATGTGTGTGTGTGTGTAAATGAACTCCAAAATAAGAGAACATCAATTTTTAGGGCATTTTGATGTGGTGTAATGTTTAAAAGCCTTGTCTCACTAGATACATTACGACATGTCGGACATGTAATCTATGTTAAGTTTTTACAAGAATTTGTACGTGTAAGAAATGCATTAATATGTTTAAAGATATTATTCTGGGACATTAGTAGACAATTGTTTCTATGGTAACGCTGTCAAACATTATGGAGATATTTTCGATTTTGTTAAAACATAGAGCCACTCTGGAATATTTATTTCGTCGAGGTTTACAAGTCTTTTTTCGAATACTTTACCATTACCTCAATACCTAACGCTTCCTTCAATTCTTTTCTTTTTTTTATGCGTCATGTCCTTTCAGGACGTAGGCGATCATGGCTCTCCACCTCCGTCTATCATTTGTAGCTTTCAACAAATTCCTTTTCTATGTTACCTTCCCCAGACCACGTTCTGTCACTCAGTTGCTTAAGCCCACGAGGTATGTCATGCGTTGTTTTCCCTTGTGTCTCTTTCCCTCTATTCGACCTGTGCGTATCAGATTATCCAGTCTTTCTTTCCTCATTATGTGTCCTAGAGACTTCAGTTGACTCTTCCTGATGTTAAGTATAGCCTCCTCTTTGTTTGCGTCCTCTCCAAGACCACATCTTTGCTCACACGCTCGGTTCATGTTATCCTCAGCATTCTTCTGTAGAACCACATCTCCGTCTCCTCGAGTCTCTTTTTCATCTTTGAAGAGACCGTCCAACATTCGCTGCCGTAAAGAAGGACGGATGTCACGTAACAGCTCAGTATTCTTTTCTTAGTTACCAAAGAAATCCTACTGTTTCGTAATACTTTACCATCTTTTGAAATGCGTGCTTGGCCATCCCAATACGTTTACGGATCTCAATGTCGAACTTCCCGTCCTCTGTCAGAATGCTTCCCAGATATTTAAACTTCCGCGCCTGCTTGATTCTAGTGTTCCCGACCTGCAAATCGCATTTCAGACACATCCTTTTACTGATGATCATAGATTTGCTTAATTTCCCAATGAATTACTGAGATTTGTATTTATATATTATTTACATTTACTAGTCGGATAATTGTCCTCATCTTTGTTGTTTTTGTCACAACCTGGATTAAATAACGGTTTTGGTTCAGAATTCCCAGTAGGTTACCTAGATCAATATACACTTGAAGAAATCTGAAGAACACAACGGCCGAAACGTAGTGATAAAAAGAACCACGATGGGGATAAAAGTCCGAAAAGAAACAATTGAAATAGATTTAGTTATTTCTCAAACAACCCTTTATTAAGACCTCCGTTTTATTAGATAACCGTATTTTACCTATGTCCCGATCCATTAAGACATTTTTTTAAAATTTCACACCCCATATAATATGCATAATTTTTGGTGATCTTTCGAACTAAACGCAATGTTTAGCTGAAGGATGGAAATTAAGAATACTTTAAGCGTGTTCTTTTTTTGTAAGGTGTTTGAGGTATCTGTAAATCAACCTGTGACCGGGTCTTTAATTCACGCCTACCGAAAATGATCTGTTGTCTTTATTAAGGTCTAGCATCTTTGGCCTGATGCTGTAGTTGATAACGTCAGATTTGGACCTAGTGATAAGTATATAACTGACTTTTTGTGCCAAAAACAAGTCTACATAATAAATGTTGCTTTAGAAATTTACTTTCAGTTATTCTTGGCTGTTTGCTGTTTATAATGATAATGTGCGGAATAGTTTTTTTCTTATTGCGATCCACTGATTTCGTGATGGCTTCGAGCATTTTGCTTTGCCGTATTTCAAACTCACATTTACATATGCATATACAATACAGCAAAAAACATATAAAAATATACTGTGAAAATTAAACACATTAAGCATATAGACATTTCATATGGTTGTAACGACACAGACACACAAACACACACGCACACACTATATATATATATATATATGTATATATATATTAAATCCAAGAAAATCGAAGACAAAATAATTCATCGTGAGTTAAGTTTTGAACTTTTGAAGATAAGACGGTTCAGTCAGGTAAAGGAAACATGTGAATGATCCCCCGAAATTTTCTGTGTCTCTGTCTTTATAGCATTGCATTCAAGATCTGTTCTAAGACTTTATTTTGAAACTGGAAATTTCTACTCTAAATTATTGAGCCAGCTTTATGGGATTCAGTTGCGTTACTTAATATAACTTTTTGATGTTTTCGTAGATTCATTGATATGTATGTATATATATATATATATATATATATATATATATATATATGCATATATGTGTGTGTGTGTGTGTGTTTGTGTGTGTGTGTGTGTGTCTATACATATATATATATATATATATATATATATATATATAATAACAATAATAATAACAAAGAAGTTCAAGGTCAGATTTGATTTAAACCAGGAAAGTGTGATAAAAAGAAAGCATATATATTTCGTTTGATCCCTCCACCGATACATTTATTTTTTTATTGACCTCTCTTCTTCCTCGTCCTTCCTCGTTATTAATTTTTTTTTAAATATAGCGTTCATAAATTTAAAAAAATAAAGAATTACGAAATAAATTGACCGAAATCTCCTGAAGATACCGAAAGGGTGAAATTGGAATCGGCTGATTTCCGACCTTTCTGTTTCTGTCTGTCTGTCTCTTCTTTCTCTCTCTCTCTCTCTCTATATATATATATATATATATATGTATACAGAGAGAGACAGACAGAGACAGAGAGAGCTTTTTTTTATTAACAACAGCACTCATTGTGCGATATCTTACATATATATATATATATATATATATATATATATATATATATATATATATATATATATATATATATATGTAATTACTTTTTAAGCTTAACAGACTAATCATGAAGAAAATAATATGTTCATCATTAATTAATTGCAGCTAAGGATCGGATGCTTGTGAATGGTTGAAAAAAAGTTCAAATATATATTATTCCGGGATCATTTTCCAACTTATTCAACATATTCGCCATATCTAACTTTCTCTCCTACATTCTCAAACTTTTCAAGTACGATTTCACTTTCATGTCTTTTTTTCACTGCTCTTTGGACTGTCTTAGCTGAAACTCCTTCCTCACGTGCTAAACATCTTATGGATTGATTTGGATCTTTTTTAATTGATCTCTTTAGCTGTAAGTTGAAATGATGATCTCACTTCCTTTTGTGACATGATCCTCTATACTGTTCTCCCTACTTATTCACCGTCCTCTTGATGTTTCTTGAATATACTTTTAGATAGAAGCCATAGCATGAACGCTGTTACCATTACTGAAGTCTTGAATGATCTTTTCATCACACTATTACTCATTTGGGAAGACAGTGGATCTGACACAAAACAATTTTAACCTGTTCACTTTCAAAGTGTTCTTCAGTGATTCTTACGACAAATGGTGTCAAGATGGTTAAACGTCTTATCTGAGACTCCGGAAATAAGAAACTTAGTTTAGTTGTTTGCTTTAGATATTAAACATTTTGTGGGATGGACAATAAATGCTGTAACAACGATTTGAACAATTTTGCTGTTACACCCGGTATATAAAATCTGAACATATTATGTATATTTACTTTTATTTTAATCCTCTTAAATCCACGGATCAATCTCTTAAAGATGATTAAGGAAGAAGTACCTAGTTATTTACATATCTTTTATTCCCCAAGTACTTTCAATATTATACAAGCTCATCTTCAGGGGTGAATTGTTAAGACAAAAAAAATTAATGCAACTCAGAGTTGTGATTTTTTTGTAAATGCGCATGAAGCGCTCTCCGTTATAGTCAGTTTAAAAACAAAGAGTTAAAAATAATATATATATATATATATATATCGGATTAATGAATCGGAGAGCCAAGTTCGATTTCAAGTCGAATCCATTACATTGGGAAATGTATGAATCCTAATCTTCTCCCCCAGCTATGGGTAAATTGCAGAACAAACTAGGTTCTATAGCCTTGGTTGGCAATTGGTCTAGGAGAATGACGTGAAAAGTGCGGAGTGTTGTTTGGGCACCATATAACATGTATTCGGGTCATCAAAAATATGGTTGGTTCTGCACAAAGTATTCACCAATATAATCAAATCATATGTGCATGTATTGGCGTTTTACTATGAACTGATTTGTTTTACCCTTATACGTTGAAAATATATATATATATATATATATATATATATATATATATATATATATATATATATATATATAGTTTTATCAAGTGCAGTGTGTAGCAGATATTTGGGGGGTTTCTTGGTTGAGTTTAGAATTTCCAGAACAACCTTGTAATAAAATGTATCTTCAACTAAAACTATTTAGGTTATACATTATTTAAGCTAACATGTTGTACACGAGATCTGGAGTAAAAAAAAAATATAAAGGCGTTAAATTCTTTTGGGGAATATGCAGACGAGGCCTGTTCTCTTCCCTATTCATTGCATGAATAAAACGGCCTAGTTAACAAAAATAAACAGAAAACAAAATATCCAGTTTCTCGTTAATATGCATAAAACAATACTCACGTATAATTACTAAGACAACACGCGGGAATACATAGAAATTGTACATTACCATCCTACTTTACATTTCGGCAGCAAACACACAAGAACCTAGAAGAATTGTAATGGCACATGTAAGCCCACTAAGAGAAATCATTCGGAGCAGATAACACACACGCAGCGATGTATGCATTTTCTTGACATTTTATAAGTTTCGGTAAGGAGTGACACAAATCAGCAGTTTCTTTCAGCATAAGAATCAAACTAATTAACTATTGATTCAGAATTATTTTATTCATCATTGCACTGACAACCCGTAAACCATGTCCTCTTTTAATGATTCATTGATTTGTCTGATTAAAGTCCCATCAACTTATGGGACATTTAATGCCAAAATCTAATATAAAAAAAATATAAAATGTTAAATGTTATTCTGCATTCACAATTGAATACATTGTTAATGCACAAATTTTGTGAATATACATGGTTTGGACATGATTATGCGAGGCGGTGATATATATTTGTTTTATGTTGTAGCTTTGTTTAAATTAGTTTTAGCAATACAGATTGATTTTTTAAAGGTTATTGGAACCTCGTTCGGGTAGGTTGACCAACCCGATCCCGTTTATACGGGTTCTACGGGCATTTATTGGCCGCGCCTACAGGCTCGTAAAGCCCACATTAAACCGGCCTTGTGCCACATTCGACGCACGTGGGCGTGTTGTTGACCATCGTGTGAGTTCAGTCCTTTTTGGACGACTCGGCTAGACGGTCGAACTCTCTGCCTCTGGGCAGAGAGGAACCCGGACGAGGCTCCGCCGAAGGGCAGACCCTAGTTCGGGGAGGTTGACCAACCCGATCCCGTTTATACGGGTTCTACGGGCATTTATTGGTCGAGCCTACGGGCTCGGAAAGCCCACATTAAACCGGCCTTGTGCCACATTCGACACACGTGGGCGTGTTGCTGAACATAGTGTGAGTCAGACACAGAGTCAGTGTGAGTCAGTCAGAGACAGAGTCGCGTCAGACGATTACTGTAAGACATTGGAATAGTGATACTTGTCGAGACAACATAGTTCTCTCTAACCTAACCTGATTGTTATTACTAACACTTTCTGCTTCTTTGTACATATTCCTATTTGTAATATATCTGTGTTATTCCATACCTGTGTTCGAGTTATTCTTCATTGGTTCTACCTTGGACCATCACCGTCGTACAAGGAACCTGGACCATAACAGTTATTATATGGATTAATGTTATGAAATCTATTTCATGTTGGTTGTTTGGTCGTCTTTTAAATGGATTTCGGGGCAATTGTTAGTACGTGCGTATTGTTGGTAATTTTACGATAAATAGGAATTGTTGTTAACGTTTATATAAAATAAATTGCTGGTATTGTTATATTGTGTTTTGCTTTTGTTTGGGGGTTCAGTATTTGCTCATAGCAAGTGTTATAAGTCGTGCTACTACACCGGATCAGAGTGAACTTTGAAACAACAGCAATTGCGAGGTGGTTCCACGCTACTTAAAACTGACAAGATAAGAGGACATAGTGCCTGATGTAGTTTCTTGCCATAGGACTAAACTCTTAAAATATTACTATATTTAATATGTGCGCACTATAGATAGACTTGATATATTACTACAAGTAAATGTCGCCTATATACAAAGGACATAGAATATATATATATATATATATATATATATATATATATATATATTCATTTGCTAAGTACTATTATGGAATTTTTTCTTCTATGCCAAGGGATAATTTTTCACGTTCCTATGAACGCTCGGAAGATTGTCAACCGTTTTGCATTTAAAAGTACAATGAAAAAATTTACAGTAATGAATAACAACGTACATCTTTGTATAAATACTTATACTAATCAACGACATATAGTTTTGTACCACTTGCACCCCTGAAGATGATTTCGAGAAAAAGATCTTAAGTATTTAAATGAAGATAAAAGAAATTTAAACAGCTATCGCACATTTCTCTCATCTTTTAACATCAATACACGGAAGTATATCCGTGAATATGAACGGTTTTATTAGAAATTAGCAGACATAATGTTTGTAATTTATTAAGTCAGACATGTCTAAAAGAGAATTTGCTACCTAAATACACGCACACGCGCGTGCGCTCTCTCTCTCTCAAACACACACACACACATATATATATATATATATACATATATATATATATATATATGGTGGAGTCTCCCGTCGTATTCGACGTATGAGGGTCAACAACTCAGTTCCTAAGAACCGACAGCCAGACACCAGCACATATGATTTGATCATAGTGATGAAGGCATTGTGCAGAACCAACCATACTTTTCGAATCGCCGAATATAGAGACCTGGTGTACTACTTGCCACAAGGCCCATAAACAACCTTCCGAAAGTTTTGAATTCAGACCAGTAGCCGTCCAAGTCTATAGAACCTAGTCTGTCCTTCATACGTTTTCCATATATATATATATATATATATATATATATATATATATATATATATATATATATATATATATATATATATATATATGAGAAATAAAATGTACTGGAACATGTGGCATACATCTACGAAGAAAGAGTTATGCTATAAAAGCTAACAACTAAATACTCTTTAAAAGAATTTTCTACTTTAACAGTACGTGGGCTCATTCAAGTTTGCGTCTGTCAAAGTATGAACTTGCAAACAAAGGTGACTGCCTGCGTAGAATTTATATAAAAGATAAAACATTAATCCGTTTTAAAGAATATATCAAACATATAGACAGAAGCAGACGGTTTGGCACGGCAATTCGAAGGCGAATAGCATTAGAGAGAGATGGCTTCCTGGATTTAAACAAAGTATTAAGAGATAAGAATGTTTCGCCAGAAACAATGAACACGGTGCTAGACTTCTAATCTTGTATATAGCAGTGAATATTGGACAATATATTTTCTGATGAAGAAGAGACTTGAAACGTAAAAATGTGTCTATACTGGTGAATGCTAAAAATGGCATAGACTGAAGACATATGCAAGTGGAAATTTTAATGAAACAGGGAGAACAAAGAGACGAAGAGTGGTAGTTGGAAATTTTGAGCATACAATAAGGAAAGAGTGCTTGGAGAATTTAACAGTCACCAGACATTTTAAAGGCGAGTGAAGAATGTTAAACAGCCAATGTGCGTGAATGAATATCAAAAGTTGGGTGTAAAATATCAAATATTTCTTAAAGCGAAAGTAGAAAGTTTGTGGAACCCTGTTCGTCAGCATAAAGGAATATATTGGAATTTAGAACATACATCTTGGAAGTAAGTGTGATGTTATATATGTATTATATACCGTACCTATGAACACTAAAGGGTATGTACCCAATCTTCATAAATACGTTGGACACTATTGTAAGTGGGGGTAATATGCTGTCTCAGTAGTTCACAACTAGCAATGGTTTACCTACTTCACGCCGCTGGCGTGTATTGTATTTTGTTGACGTTAAAAAGATTAACATTTCATTTCCAACCTCCGTTTTGCTTATTCCTCATTCCGTAACCTTTTCTAGGTTAAAACAATGTTCTAAATGAAATACGTTTCTAAAGCGTTATTTCTTCAACGATGGATGTATTCAAAATACATTATTATTTAAACTGTTAATATTAATAATAATTGTAACCACAATAGGGTACGTCGAAATAAACAGAATACTATTAACTTATACTATTGTAACCAAATGCATAATGATTACAAACACAATGAAACAACACTCAAAAAGATAACAGAGAATGTTAAACCCATTAATAATAATAAACAAGTTAAGCTTAACATATATTATAAAAAAAATACAATAATTGACCAAATAGGATTTTATAACCCTACAACCACACAGCTAAATCCTGTACAACAAACCAATGTAGTGTATCAGTTTACATGCCAGTTCAGAGATTATATCTCTGATACTAATAATAAACCCACCACATATATTGGTTTTACTACAACCACGCTCTCCTGTAGACTTACCTGTCACCTTTCTGATCTTATTTCCATTAAACAACATTTCTTACAAAAACGTCGCCGTGTACATAATATTAGACAGATATTAGTTGATAACAAAACAATACACACACATACACACAGTAAAAATAATCTTAATTTATTGGAGGCCACTACATTAAGACTAAGCAACCCGCACTCAAAAATTGCATTTCAAACCAGTCACAGCTTATTGCAATGCATTGTTCTGTTGATAACATTTGTTACTCTCACGTAGTCATGTACAACGTCTTTGAACCGGATTACGAATTTGCGACCTGCGTCGCAGTCTTCTGTGTAAACATAAAAGGATGCAATCTTTGATGGTGAACATCTCTGTTGTAATGTCCATATAACTGATGAGGGTTCATGTGAGCCGAAAGCTTAGATCGAAGGAAAACAAGAAAAAAATATCCAAATGTTGGACAGTTTTTGTCGTTATTTGCTCTCGAAACTAAAGCCATTATACGAAGCTTAGACCCGCTCATGATCAAATATAATAGACATTCGTTGTCTGTTATATTTAACAATATATGTTTAAATAAGTATTCATGTATGCACACGCTGGTGAACACATGAACACACTTTCAAATCCACATGGAAATATTTTTAGAATAAGATTACAAACATAAAACGGACAGTTAGAAGTAAACTTTAAAGATAAAATATTACAAATGTTTACAGCTAGACGTGTATTCAAAACCTTACAAGTTTCTGGTTTTTAACCTCGGCACAATGCACAGTCTATAATTGGCAACTAATGTAAGCATAGCTTTTAATTAAAATCTTCTATTTATTTACATTTCAGAACTTCTCTAATGGAAGTCAATCTGAAAAAATCTTCATTAATTTTCATTAATGCGGAATTATTTAAGAACTCTGCTAACAACATCCTGCCAAAGTGTAATTAACGTTGTAAGCGCAACATTTTTTGATTGATAAGAGCTTTACTGTTAACTTTTTGTTTAAATAAACAGGCAATGTTTCTATGAGCATAAAGAAAATAAAACAAAATACTTATGATAATTAAATACATCAAATATAAAGTGTTATTAAAAATCAGACTGATTTCCAATTTTACTATGTCTAGAATACAGGTTAAACAAGTCTGAAACACTAAAAAAGAATTATCGAGTCGGATAACAAACGACAACAGTTGATTGAAGCTGACTAAATGTATTTCATTCATGATGTATCTTAGATATAAACTTATTCAGGTAAAAAACATCTTGTCCGGTGCCCCGGCTATTTGAGCTTGAGCTCCTTGATAAAATTCAAAAAAGAATCAGCATTATTATTGGCCCTGATATGGCGGCTCTGTGTCTTTTCTATAAAAGTTTTCATGGCAACAGTTCTTTGATATGCTATTTAAGAATTGTGAGGGGTTATATTATTAACATTATTTTATTTGGTTTAGTATAAATAGTTTTGTTTTCATATTGTAAATACTCATTGGGGCTAGTTTTCAAATTGTTGATTTATCCCCCTCCCCCACAGACAATGAATTTTCCATATGGGAACTAGTTAGGATTTTCATAGAGACATGAGGTATTATGGTGAATGAAGTAAAAATGTATTGTTTTGGTGTTAGAAATATTGTGCTCTTTGGGTCAGTGTTTGTGACTAGCTAAGTTTAAAGTTAAGACAGAAGAAGACCGTCCTTTTCTTCATTCCCCATTTTTGGCCTCGTGCCACATTTTCTATATTGAAGTGGAAATAAATATCGTTCTTTGACATTGCAACTATACTTTTTGAATTTAAGTGCAGTAATAGACTGGCGTCGAGATCTCATCAGGTTACAGTTGTGCTGGCTAGATATAACCGTACATCCTATGCTAACATTTTCTGTCTGGCATTTCTCTCTTGTGGAACCCCCTTCCGGCTCCATGCTTTACAGGCAAGTCTAATCTGCAAAAAAATAAATGCAGTGTCGATCGCTATCTACTGTCCCCCTGATTTCTCTTTCCGCTTTCCGCTTATTATTAATGTTTCTGCTTCTACTTTTTTTCACGCCCTATAGCCCCTTGGGTCTTAGTGGCTTTACGCTCTTCGATTTAGTGATACCGATTAAAATAAAGGAGTTTCGAATATTTCCGGATTGCTTTAATATTACTGCAGTTAAATATAACCGCCGGATCTTCATGGCTTTCTATAAATTACCTCGTCCCATTAAACCGCGGAAATTCATAAAGTACAAATGGGCGACTTAACAGTTTTGTCAGAAGAGCTACAATATGAAATAATGCAAACGTTTGTTGCCTTATTCATTATTTCCCTACGTCAGTCATTTCTACTTTTCTTATTTTAATTTTCTTTCTAAACTCCGAAATTTCTCCACTCAAAATTTAATTCCCAACATAATCAAATAATCAAACTATTATTTTAAATACTAATGTTGCTATTTCTCTTTATCGTTTTTTCTTCGCGGTCACTTTCATGACACGTTCAATCATGGATTTCAACTTCTTTGTTGCTCTTGGAAGATTTATCTTTTCTATATCCCTCCCAGTCCCTGTTCTGCCATCCATTTACTGTTAGGTAGTTTACTCGCTCTTAAACGCTGTCCCTGTTTCAAGCAGCTTATGATGCGTCCTAGAGATTTCAAATATATCTTTCTGACTGAATATAAACGTACTTTTCGTTACCATTTTACCTAAACTTTCCTTGCTAATGATATTGTAAAGCTGTGTATTCTCAGCATCCTGTAAAACATCGTTTATGTTGTCTTATGCCCAGCTTTCACTGTTATATAGGAGGAATGATATAGCATAACGTCTTCGCTCACTTTTCTCACTTGCTTCTACGTAAGTTGTCCCGTTTCTTAATACTTTTATTCGTTATTTTAATTTGTACAGAGCTTTGAGACCGCCTTTGATCTTGTGCCAGGATAACGATAAACAATTGTGGGCTAGTACAAATTTTTCTGTGGGGTGTGTGAAAGTTTGCCATTTATCCATTTTACTCAAATTAATATTTAGCGTGTTTTTTCGCTAGACATATTCAGTGATAAAATCTTTTGTTGTATAATTAAATTAGCTATATATATATATATATATATATATATATATATATATATATATATATGTGTGTGTGTGTGTGTGTGTGTATACTTGCAATTATGATACACATGAAATATTGGCAATTACTTACCTCTTAACATCTGTCTATATTTCTGAGATGAGTTATTTTAACTATTTACACTACTTACATTGTTCGGGCAGTTGTCATCATATGTTTTACCATATTCATAAAGTTTCGGTTGTTTTACGCTCCGGCCTTCTCCAGGGGATATGAGTTGGAATTTCGAACCAGGGGCCCAGTGGATAAAAGCGTTAGTTGGGTGATCTAAAAAGTGACTTGAATCTACAAAAACGTGGAGAGTCGATTTACTAAGAAGGATTAACTGAGATATCCAAAAAAGGCATGGCACGTGGAATTAGATCAATCTACCTCCGTGATCTAAATAAATGGTTCGGTTCGAAATTCGAACTAATATCAGCTGAAGAATGTCGGAGCGTACAACGACCGAAACGTCGTGAATATGGTAATAAAGATTAGGACACCATCCAGAACAATGTGAATATTATAAATGCTTACCTCTTATTTAATATCTGATGATTAAAGGGCGTAAAAGATTAATTATAGATATTAAAATCTTTTCATGCTGTCTTGGATTACAAATCTTACCCGTGCCCTCATGAAAGAACCTTGCTGGCATGTGAGTGATTCCTTTATATTAAACAAAAAAATCGCTAAAATATCACCCTGATGGGATGTATAAAAGGGAGATATCTGTTACGGTAATGTTTACCCAGACTCTCCTAGCAATGAGTGCACTTATCCTCATAATGCTCTAATATTCATTGTAAATAAGGTGGTCTTATATGACAACAGATTCAGTAGTTCTCAGTGAAGGCTGAAAATCCGTTTAGATTGCTTCTTATTGAAATATTTTCTGGCATATCTTTTGAGAGTCTGATGTCTTGGGTGTCTCCGAACATTAATATGTATATTTACATGTGAACTGAACAGAAAAGAAAGCCATTTTTTAAAGTGGCCAATTAAACAAAGAACATGGCTTTTAAAACGGAGCCGTAATGAATTCTGTATGGATTTAGTTTTGGGAAAATTAGCATTTAATGATACTTTATGAGAGTTTTCTGTTGTGAAGTTACCGGCAAGTACTCCGGACGCACGTGCGCGCGCACACGCACGCATGTACGCACGCACGTACGCACACACACACACACACACACACACACACACACACAATCCGGTGAATATTGTTTTCAGCAGTTACTTGAAACCAAATAATAATGCAAAAAAATACAAATATATTCAGCATGAAATAGAGAAAATTAATTTCTTGACAGCTGAATAATAAATGAAAGAATACTATATAACGTCTTTCGCCCTTCAAAATGCCGTTATGAAACTAAAACTACGCTTTTATTGATAGAATTACAGAAATATTTTTAATATTTTGCTTTGTCATCCACTCTGTTGCTACTGCTATATATGTAGAGATTTTTGATAAAAATCCAAAGAAGAATCTGCAATGTCCTTAGCCCTGATTAGTCTGACGAGTTTTTCTCTATGGTACGGCTCGCACTTCTTTCTTGTGGAAATCATTTCCAGAATCTTGCTTCCCAGTCAACTTGGCATTTAGTTGAATGCCATATATATATATATATATATATATATATATATATATATATATATGACTGAGTGGTTAGAACGTTCGTTTCTGGCAATGAGGCCCGGGTTCGAACTTCATTATGTTCGATTTGTCAGGAAGGAGACTTTCTGATGTTATCGGTCTGGAGAGGGGACGATCTCAGCATGCGGCATCTTTGGTAAGTGCCTGAAAACCATACCATGGGTTGACCCAAAACCCTCTGAGGGAAATTGGATAGACGGGACATTTGGGGCCGTCGAGAGCTGTGCTAGCACGAAGTCACAAGTCATCGTTACCAAGAGTTTGAATGTGCTGGTGTTGTTCAGATTGTTGTTCATTCTAGATAACACACTCTCTCCCAGAAACTGTAACTAAGGTCTGCCCAGGATAGTTTCCGCATAAACCACAGTTTGGCTCTGTGTGTGTTGAACAAACGTAAATGTGCCTGGGCGAGAGTTTGCAATAGGGATTGGCTTGCCGTCCTAGTAACCGGGTATCATCGAATAGCAGTGGCCAGCTATTGTATATATATATGTATATATATATATATATATATATGTGTGTGTGTGTGTGTGTGTGTGTGTGTGTGTGTGTGTGTGTGTGCATGCATGTATATATGTATGTGTATATATATATATATATATGTATATCAGTGAGAAAGAAGGAAGAAAAAAAAGAAACCTCTTTTAGAGTTCTAAATTGAGAAGAACGCTGAAAATATAGATAGGCTAAACTTTAAAATGAAATAATTAATATCTGGGGTCCGTTCTCTGCATTTACTTACCCAACGCTTTTGTTTGGTTTGATCGGTACTATTTACTGTTTATTTTATTACTCAGATAGAGACTTTATAAAGTATTTCTTTTCCATATTTATTCAATAACACTGCTCCTCACCTTGAAAACGACCTGCATATGGCTTTGTAATCGACTGCATGCCTGAAACTGGTGGTTTTCTTTTACGTTAAGCATCAAGATTACTATGGTAGCATACAACAAGTCACTGATTCCTTGAGTTGTCTGGTTTGACGCCATCTACAAGGACACCTCTGACGTAGTACTTAATGGGAGGGAAATTAGAAGAACTAAGTAGCAGATGCTGTGAATATGATTAACACGCATATTGGCGCCTTTCCACTCTCGGGTCATGAGGACTATGTGATAGAGCGAATAAACAGTTTGAATGCGTGTGGCAATCTACTCGATCCAGGGACAAACGATCGCGTCCAGCACTTCGATGCAAGGGTTTTCTTTGAGGTACCGCTTCATATGGAACGTTGCTTCTTTCATTTTATGTGCCGTGTCTTTTCAGGATGCAGGCGACATGGCTCTCCACTTACTCCTATCCCTTATAGCTCTCAATAAGTTTCGTCCCTCTGCAACCTCGGCCAGGCCACGTTCTGTCATCCACTTGTTCAAGCTCGCCAGGTTTGTAATGCGTTGTTTTCCCTTCTCTTTTACCCTCTATTCGACTTGTGAGTATCAGATTCTCCAGGCCCTCCATTCTCATTACGTGACCCAAAAACGTAAGCTGCCTCTTCCTGGTGTTAAGTATAAGCCTCCTCCTTGTTTACATCTTCTCCAGGACACCATCTTTGCGCACACGTTCGGTCCATAATATCATCCTTCTGTAGAACCACATCTCCATCTCTTAATTATCTTTGAGGAGACCGTCCAACATTCTCTGCCGCAAAGGAGAACAGATGTCACGTAACAGCCCGGTAATCTTTTCTTTGTTACCAAAGAGATCCTCCTGCCTCGCAATACTCTGTCCAGAATCTGGAATGCGTCGTTGGTCATCCCAGTACTCGATGTCGCATTTGCCGTCCTCTGTGAAAACACTTCTCAGATATTCAAATTCCGCACCTGCTTCAATTTCGTGTACCCGAACTGCAAATCGCATTTCGGTGTCATCCTTTTACTGATTACCATGCATTCTGTCTTCTATTTTATTCTTAGACACTTCTCGCACTCCTTCGCTATCTTCTGTTGGAGGTTTTGTAATTTATATTCCGTGTCTGCTATCAGTACTGTCATTTGCGTATCTTATGATGTTAAGATTGGGGCCGCTGTTTCTGAATCCTGGTAGGATTTCCAATTATGCTTACGAATCCCAAGACCATCATGACGGTACATCATTGTAGGTATCACTCTAGAGACCAGCATGGTCTCTAGAGGTTCCTATATAACAACTAGACTTTTTCAAGGAGCTTGCTTTCTCCGAGTAGTTTTGGTTTTCATCTAGTTCCATGAAAACGTTGTCTTTTCACAGAACGTGTCAGATTGGAAACTATCATGTTAATGCACTCGATACGTTTTGAAATAGAAACGAGTATACTAACATTTGAAACATGCCGCGTAACATTACATTTTCTTCTAATTATAGCTCGCTAAATTTGTGTTTTCAAATACTAGGCGCTTGCGGTATTTTTTCTAGTATATATCTGCCTTTAAACTTTTCAAGACGTTTTTAAGCAGTAGCTGTCAAAATACCTTAAATTGCTCTGATATAATCTGTAAAATAATAGCATTTATCATCTATTTGTCATCTATTCCATCGCATATAAAATAACGTTTCTATCATAAAACATTAATCATAAACTGATTGGACTTGATTTTGCTAAATTATAAACTGTTTTCTGTCGCAGTGATATTATAATTTAGATGTAAGAATTACATGTCGAAAATCACATCGAATAGTTTTCACTAAATATGCGCCATGATTATTGCTTTTGCTTGCGAACCACATTTGTATTAATGAGTTTTTCTCAAGAAAATTCGATTAAATTTAACTTGCAATATTTTAAGATAAATTCAAATCATATTGCGCATATGAAAACGAAAATAGTCGTATTTCATGATGCAAAGCCAGATAGAACGGCATTAAACATACGTGGTTCTAGCAAATGTTTCGGGTAATTTACACAATATGGGAAGAGCGAATATAGCACTTTTTTGTCACTACCCTTGAAAGCAGTATCTTTTTCTTTAGTATGACTTCTCTCCATATATATATATATATATATATATATATATATATATATATATATATATATATATGTATACACGCACACACATATATATATATATATATATATATATATATATATATATATATATATATCTAAGTGAACATAGAAGTCAACACTTAGAGGCGACAGTCTGTTTCATGCTAGATGCAATCGTCAGGCAGCTAGTGCTGTTATTTTTCTCGGCTATTTATATATACGGGTCAGTGGTGCATTGTGGGTTATCTATTTTGGCGGTTATTTTTACCGGAAGTCGTTTATTTGTTTATTTATTTATTTATTTGTGTCAAATTATTTTGCTTGTTTTTATTTGATTTTATTTTTATTTTTATCTTATATATTTATTTATTTTATTTTGATCGGTGTTTTTAATAACGTAGTAAAAATTTGTTTATATAGATTATTGTGGGTAGTCTATTATGGCCGTTATTTCACCGGAAGTCGTTTATTTGCTTATTTATTTGGGTCAAATTGTTTTGCTATATAAACAAATTTTTATTACGTTAATAAAAACACCGACCAAAATAAAAAAATAATAAATAATAAATAAATAAATATATAAGATAAAAAATTAAAATTAAAATGAATAAAAACAAGCAAATAAATTTGAACCAAATAAATAATAATAAATAATAATAAATCTATCTATCTCTCTCTCTCTCTCTCTCTCTCTCTCTCTATATATATATATATATATATAGAGAGAGAGAGAGAGATAGATAGATTATATATATATATATATATATATATATATATATATATATATATATATAGAGAGAGAGAGAGATAGATAGATAGATAGATAGATTTATTATTATTTATTATTATTTATTTGGTTCAAATTTTTTTGCTTGTTTTTATTCATTTTCTATATATATATATACATATATATATATATATATATATATATATATATATATATATATATATATATATAGAGAGAGAGAGAGAGAGATAGATAGATAGATAGATAGATGTATATATATATATTATTTTCAGATTTTCTTCCTATGAAGAAACATATATTTTTTATTATTTTTCGCTTACTTTTGCCTTACAACACTTTAAATTATGGCAACTTGTTATTAACATAAACGCGATTTTATTGGGTAAACGAAGTTGAGTTTTTAATCTCTGTGTTTTCTTTTCTATTAAATAGTAAATTTAATAACAACCGGCATAAACTGAGAAGTCATACTAAAAAAAAGAAAAAAGAGTTACCCCACGACAGGAATCGCATACCTTATTTTTGTACCAGGGAGATCACTTTTTGAGACAAAGTTTTTTTTCTCCCCGTTCAGCCACGGAACCCAGATTGATAAGGCAGGATTTGAATTACCTTTTAAAAGAAAAACATGTGTTATCGTTGGAATTTCTACGAATCTATATCGTAACGGAAACCTAAACAAAATTAATTTCTTTCCGACATTTTTTCTTGTTATCATAAACGTTATTTTGAGTGGGTGTTTGAGTTGCTACCACTGTGGTTTATTTCATTAAACAACCGTTCTAAATTTAGAAGTCGTTTTCGTTCTGTTTTCTCCATTCTTGCTCATCCACGGTATTCTCAGCATTCTTCAATTGAAACTCATAACCGTTGGCTCAATTCTCGCATTTATTATCATGTAAGAGGATGGATTTGTTGGCTTTCGTTAAATTTTCGTATCCTTATTCAGCAAGCGGCTTTTGAATATGTAATTTCATTTCAGTGAAATCTGTGAAACATAAACATATTTTACAAGTTAATATTTCAAGGCATCTTTCTATACGATTACGATGTGGATTGTGAATATTAACTGTTTTCTTTTTACCTTAAAAAGGAAAAATGGTAGAAAATACGATAAATTTTTGTCTTTTATTTCTGGAAAACATTAAAAAAGTAAAATACTATTTACCGTTGGCATAGATCGTGTCTTAGTGTCTTGTTCGTTAGCGGTTCGTCATTTTCAGAACGGAAAATGTTATTCTGGATGACCGAGAAGAATCCGGCCTTTCGGTCTTCGAGGAAGAGCAATCGAATATATAATTAAAAATAATCCATGTCACACAACACAGAACATCAGAGATATATTCTATAGATTTCATATACACATTAGAGGGAATTCAAAAACTGTTTGGTACCTGAAATACTCCGATGTTTGGCTGCCTCACGATTAAAAGGAACAAAATATTTATCGACCATATTACCATCAGCGATTCTTTCTTCAAACACAAGAAAAGCGGCCTATTTTTAAACGAACGATCAGATATAAGTATAACGAAAAATAGATTTTATACAATAACCTGGAGTGAAAATATTCCTAGGGAAAACAAAATGAGCCACTGTTACCTACATCAAATATCGGTCTTCATCTGAAGATGGTGTTTCTGTTGTGATTTTAAGGACATTGTGTATTACGATCACTTTTCGCAAAATCAGACTTTGTATTCAGGCAATTACTCTAACCAATTGGACCGATTAAAGAAAGCAATCAATGAAAAGCCTCCGAAATTTGTCAATCAAATTAATGTCTTCCATCAGAACAATGCCAGACCTCACGTCTCTTAGCAGAGCCGGCAGAAATCGGTGCATATTGGTCGTACTCACTCGCCATTGCCCCACTTTGTCTGACCGCTTATTCCGTTCGGTACAAATATCTTTTAATGGGAAGGACTTCAATTCTCTGTAAGACTGTGAAATTCACTTTGACCATTTCATCACCCAGAAAAGATATGAGATGGTGGGATCCTGAACGTCATTCAAAATCGTTGAAAATAAATGGAACAAAATGACACATATTTGGTCGGATAAATCTATTAAAGTATATCTAATTATTATATTTAAATCTCACATAAAAAATACTGCCAACCGTTTTTTTTTTCGATGAAAGATAATGCTTGTAAAATTAACATTACCCATAAAAGTACAAATAAAGTTATCAGTTATATAATTATAAACTTATGTATATATCAAATGTTATCTAGTGAGGAACATGATTACGAAATACCACAGATGTAATTTATGTTATCTTCTTCGTTACAACCGCGTCATAATGGAGAAGACATGATATCACATCTACAAACGGAACCCCCTGTTACCGGACAAAAGGGCTAGTTTATAGTATGCCATAACAATTGAGGAAGAAGAGACTGGACGAGTAAGCCCTTGGTTTAATGTTTCGCAAAAGGAACTTGTTTAAGTAGAAAGCTGATATAGGATTTGTCCGCTTTGCCAGACGCCAGACATTCATATCCAACATGTATGTGACATTTATGATACACACTTACTATATATATATATATATATATATATACATATATATATATATATATATATATATATATATATATATATATATATATATATATTCATTATTATATATTGTATATATATATACATATATATACACATATTTACATATATATGCACATATATATATATATGTATATATATATATATGTATATATATATATATATATACTCACAAGTATATATGTATACATATATATGAACACATATATACACACACATATATATATATTTATAATAGGATACACAATCTAGATTAAGTTTTTAAGAAATTTGACAAATGGAAAATGTTTCAATGAAAATAAAATAAGATCTGTTTATAATCAAATATATTTTCAATGAAAGATTTGTCAAGTTTGTTATGTGTGTGTGTGTGTGTGTAAAATTTCAGATATAACCGAAATATGTAAAAGATATATGTAAAAGATATATGAGTAAATATAAGTTTTATTGTTGATTTATTTATAGTTATATATTCTTATTTGACTATATGGAAGACATTTATTTTTCACCAAAAATTTGACCTAGAATAAACATTTATATGCTAACTGGCAGACACATTTATTAATTTTACTCACAGCACCAACTATTTTAGATGAAAATTTTACCCCAAACCGTCACTTCTATCTAGCTCACTGTCATCCTGGGTATGACGATAAACTACTTCCGGCAGCAAGGCTTCTGATCGAGGTTGTCGGTATTGAGTGGCGTGTAATTCCGTCTTAATTGCTGTTTTTCCCAGGTCCACTCTGACCCGCGGTGGTAGAAACTGTTAGAGCCTACTTATAGGCAAATAGTGAACCCCCAAACTAAATTAAAGGGTACATTTGTATAGTAAAATACACCAACAATACATTTTTATAGCAAAATTACCAACAATATATTTTTTATAAAATATTAACAACAATAAATTTTTGTAGCAAAATTACCAGTAATACATTTTATGATCTACAAATTATATATAAAGAACATACCTTTTATCCTGAAAGTATAAAATTATGTAAAAAATATATTTAATTCTCGGTATCAAATAACACATAGGAGTAGATATGCCACTAAACAAAATCAACCAACCTTCCTCAATGACATTATGATATTTACTAAGACGACATTATTATTATTGAGTCAAAAATAATTTCTGTTCTTGGTAAAAGTTTTGACAACGAATGTGTCAAGCTAAAAACTAAACATATGCGTCAATTAAGAATAAAGTAAGACTACAGGACCATATGGCATTTTTTACACGGATTATATGTGCAGTTACCTCACATAAACGTCATGTGATTTCAAGCAAGGGAATAACACCATGGAGTCATATAGAAAATATTTGGAATGTTTATGATCAAGGAGGCGTCAGTGACCAGTAATTACTAAATTGGTTTTGGTAAATTTCTTTCCGAAGAAACGTCGTTCGAAGTTGAACTCAGTCTGGACATTGATGTTGAAGCTCTAAAGTCATCAGTGGAGAGCAATTTCCGGCAAATTACTGGCAAATTAGCAAAAATGTTCGACATCGAAATCAACCGACATTAGAGAAAACAGGTAAAGTCATAATGCTGGGTGCTTGGGTTTCAGACGCTTTAATGAAAAGAACAAAACATATCCGCAGCGACAAGTTTCCTTTCACAACAAAGGAATGATCAGGTCCTTAAATATATATCATAAGAAATGATTGAAGCTGGATTAAATACGACAATATTCAACGCAAAAGGCATTTTATTGATCAATATAAATCTCTACAAATGATCCCAAAATATATGCTATATGGAAGAAAGGGAATGTGAGTGTGGTTGGTTGCTCGCTGTCTAATTCACTTAGATTAATTAAAACACAATGCATATTTGTAAGCCCTGCGTTTCTCGCCATGACAACGCAAGACCGCATAGAGCAAGAATAAAACAGGACACATTTTGGAATTCGTCCGTCTGTCCTACTTCACCCGCCGTATTCACCTGACCTTGCACCAGGTAATTATGAACTTTTTCGGACAATGATTTGATGACGAATACTTTATCTAATGAAAACACGATTGGGAATTAGTCGGAAATATTTTTCATATTCAAACCTGATGAATATTACACAAAATGCGTGGAAGAGCTGCCTAATTGGCAGCAAGTCATTGCAAAGAATGGGGAATATATAACTGGATAAAAGTAAATTGTACCTTATATTTTGAAGAAGGTAATTGATAAAAAGACAGGAATTATGTATGAGTCAACCTAATATTTCTATATTTACCGTTTTACAGGATGATACAGTCATTTATATTTTTACGTTTTACGTGAGTTTAGGATGGGTATTTCTTGGATCATATTACATTTAGATCGTTTTTGTTTCAGTGTATATATATATATATATCAAATATTGATATGTGTCGAAGGAAATACTTATTGTATGTCTCAGTATTCATTTTAGAAATAAGTGATATATCAGATACATAGGCATCCTGTCTTTTAATATATATTCTCTGTTGGTATGTATGCTACAGTTGGCGCGTATGAAAACCTATAGCAATGTAAACTTTTAACCTTCCTGCGTTAATAGCTGTTCGTGTTCATATCATTTGTTTTGTATTACTGTATATAGCCATGTAAGTATAATGGTTTCCGAGTACACCCGTCTACTAGTGATGTTAGCTAATCACCTGACGCAGACTTTTAATTGCTCCGTGAACTGAAGATTTACCAAGTAGCGATAACTGGGGATTTCCTGGTTAGAAATAGATATTTTCCACCAAAATTATTCAGTGAGAATTTTGGCTGAGGGTTTATCTCACTTTCTAACTCACCGTCACTGACAACATTTCTCTAATGAGAACAATAAAAATAGCAAAGACAGATCATGCGTTGTGCTATTTGTTGCTTAAAAATATATTTGTGATGAAGAAAAGACGATATATTTGGCTTTGTGGTGATTTGAGTAATAAAAATGTAAAAATAAATAAAAAGAAAACCCAAATTTCACCATATATAAAAATAGAGGGATAATAAAAATCGCCAGGCAAACGAAGCCATAGGTCGATCAACCAATCAGAAATCTCACAAAATTAGCTATTGTTTTTTTTCTAATTTTCCATGCGTATATTCCTGTTGATTTCCATGAGAATATAATTCTTTATGTTAAAATGATAAGCTAACCACCTTTTTTTAATTAGCTATGAAAACAACCTCGCATATAATGAATTTGAGATGTTTTCGAAACATCAATGATGTCAATATACTTGAAATGTCCCATGCAGACTTCAGTATGGATTTCAATTTAGACGACGAATCTGATAAGAAATAATTTAATAATTATTTTACTAACTACTAGATTGCAAAATCACGTGTGAACTGTAACTAAGCACTCTTAAATACGTTTTACCAGAAAAGATATAAAAACAAAACTAAGCTAAGTTTATTTAAATATTATTCACCAAACAATTGTAATCTCCTGCATTTTCAACGAGAAAGAAAGTTTTAGATTCGACATTTAAAGAAATAATTCTTTATCCAAAAAAGATTATTTCAAAGCCTCTTCTCAACTTGAAATTTCTGACATTTCTGAAATTTTCTTGCAATGGGAAAATAATGAAAATTGGTAGCTTTTAAACTTGGTGCGTATAGATGGTGTGGAAGACTGCCCAATGCTAAAGGCATAATTTTTCATGTGTGCCTTTTACAGTTCTGTTCCTACATTGATATGCTGGAAAATAACACCTTTACCTGTTTAACAAAACAGGACACTTCTATATAATACAGTGATGCTTCTAAAATGTCCCAGTGTTTCGTAATAAAAAAAACACTACTAATAATACACCAAGTACAAAGCAAAAATCTTTGTCGATGGAGATTTTCTTTGCTGTTTCAACTGGTTTTTGATATTATCAAAACCGATCTCTTCTTCGTTTTCTGGTGACATCATCACCTGTAACAATGCAATGCCAACATTTATAGGTTAGCATTCCGGGTTATACATTTGCTGCAGAGGATGGTGTTCTCTTATAATGGGGGTTCTCACGAAGAATCCAAATGAACTGTTTGTAAATCTCCCCAAGAAAACTTTGAAATGCACTCGAAGAGACACAAAGTCAGATAGAAAAAATAATAAACCAATTACAAACGAATTTATTCTTAGTTCTTCCTTGGTTTCTTTAACTATAATTCTTCGTTGTGGAAAGCGTAATTATTTTCCAAACACACTAATATTTTGATTTTGTGTTTTTTTTCAAATATACCCCGAATAATCGATATGCGAACAACAAATTGTTTATCAATGCTATTGGAAGGATATGCAAATGGCAAATTGTTTATTAGCGCGGAAAATGACATTTCTGAGTCGATTCCAATTTCTAACTCTCTTTTGGGTTCACTATCCACTGTTACACTTACAGAATCGTATAAATCGATCAGTTCTCTTAAAGGAACAAGTTAGGGTAGACTGCTGTGATACCACTAGAAACATCAACAGAGGAGATTAAAAGAAACGCATAGAAAAGCCAAACAAAAAAAAATCATCGATCTTTTTCAAGAACAGGCGTGGCAATGTACAGATTGCAAACATCGAAAAGAAAGGAAGCCGTAAAGAGTCATATCCGTCTACATCCTGCATAGATATAGTAGTTAAAAACTTACGAGACGTAGACCATAACTTCTGCGATAAAATCTGTTACAAAAATAAGCATGGCAATCAGAGACCATCATCTACTCTACGACTGCAATTCAGATGTATGCCAGACGGCACGAATTGTTGGATAATAAATTACGACATCCATCAATAACTTTTAATTATTCAGGACGGTGTGGGTGAGGCTTCAGCGTCAGGAACCGATATCATTTCAGTTTGTCGACTTCAGAATATAAATTAATATGTACATAAATGGTTTTTATGCGATATATAACACACTTGATTTTGATGCAGGGGAAAGAAAGGAAAGTTAGGGTGGAGATGCCTGATCAATATTAACTTTTTTAAACTTTCGTCTCGAAGTGGTTGTAAAAAATAAATAAAAAAACAGAACGCAGACTTAAAAAATCAAGAGAAAAAAGATTAAAAAATAAGATTGAAAAAAAAAAAATGCTGATTCAGCGAACGAACACAGAAATTGCTAACATTATTAAGAGACCATTGATCTCTTAACCTGGTTTATTAGCGCCAAAATAAAAGTTTTTCCTGAACTTAATCAGATATTTACTTCCGTTTAAGTAAACACAGTCAAACTAAAAATAGCACAGACAAAATCACAATAAAGGCATTGAACAGCATTAAAATGAAATCCTTGCTTTTGTCATTAGATATTTCTGTATTCCCTGACGGCTGATTTTACTCATTTTTAATTAATTTCTATGGAATATCGTTTTCAAAGATAATAGTATAGTGGAATAATCTGCTGTACTTTTCCATACTAAAAAAATAGTTATATATTTATATCACTTATATTCTCCTATGTGCCACGTTCTTTGAAAATGTGATGATCATGTTTTTCAACAACTTCCTATGGCGATTTTCTAAGCGTAGATTCGATCTGGGACAAGGCCGAAAGTATGGAGAACTAGATGAGGATCGAACTCACTAGTCTGTTGTAAATGTTCTAACAGGACAATCTTGGTAACAATTGCACCACATCGACGTGTTCGATCAAAAAACTTTCTGTGTTGCAGATCTTAGTAAAATTGTCAATTCACCATCGCTACCGTTCCCTGGCCTGCCATCCCTTTAAGCAAGCTTGTTATGTAGGTTATTCTCATTTTTTCTCTATCACTCTTGTCTTCAGTTTGTCATGTCGGTGTTATACTTTCTAAACCTTATATCCTCATTATGCATCCTATTATTTCAACTGTCTGTTTTTTTTTATTCTAAGAATAAGAATATTTTTGTTTCGGCTTACAGCCACAGCACTTTGAACGTACGACCATGAAGTTAAGCAACGTTGAGCCTGGTCAATACATAGATGAGTGACTGCGTATGAATACCACGTCTTATAAGCTTGGTGTAATGGCGAATAGCTCGGAATTTTCCATCGGAAATCCGTTCTAATTTGCGTTGGGATCGTTATATTCACTTACGCGCAAATACACTTGGGAAAGTTATGAATTCATATCATACCCCCAGATAGGGGCTAATTAGTAAGACTTGTATCAATAAGCCATTACTATCGCCGCCCAGAAAATTATTACAAATAAAAAAAAATATTTCTGGCCTTAAGTGACCTGTAATGGGTTGATAAACCGTAAAGATCTAATCAATCATTCAATGAAATAAATGGTCAATTGCATACGGTGGAAATTTGGATAGCGGCTCGGATTGAGGAATCGGAGAGTTGAGTTCGAATTCCAGTGGAATCTATTACATTCACTTGGGAAAGGTATCCTCTTCTTCTCTCCGCAGCTATGGGTAAATAGCAGGACGACCGGGCTCTATAGCCTGAGATGGCAACTGGTCTGCCGCAGAAAGAAATGGCAACCTACTGCGGGGAAAAATCTGCCTCGTCAGTCATGTATCGAAACATACATGATCACCTAAGCGTGTATCATGCATGGTACAAAACTGACTGAGGTAGAAAACTATAGAATGAAATTTAATTTTAATATTTTGGTAATAAATACGTGTATGGTTATGGAATTATTGATCTACACTCGTAGATGCGGTAAACGATAGAAATGTCCTGCTACTGGTCGCTCCGCAGATCTTTTATTTTCAACCGATAGCAAAGCGTACCTGATAAATAATTAGCGTAGAATAGACACTGAAGCTTATCGTCCACATTATCTTCTTTCGTTCTCTAATTGCTGTCTTGTCTAGAGAGACAATATGGAAACTTCGAGCACTTTATTTAATATAACGAACTCTAATTTGTTTTTTGCTTTCTTATTCTTTGTATTTGATCAGTCTAAGTTGACGTGAGAAGTTTAATACTTAGTGCCTCCCTGCTGATAGATCTAAGAAATCCAGATGCTAAATCCATATCAGGGTTAAGAAGAATCGATTGTTCACAAAAAGTAACTGATCATGAGATTTAAAAAAAATGTAGCAGGTCGATATTTACATTAGAAATGAATTTAAAAAGGTGAATTTTTCTAACATAAAGCGAAATACAGGTTAGCGATAATTGAACCGCTAGTAACACTCGGTTTATTCACGAAGTAGATTAGAACATTTATTGGGGGAAAACTGTTTGTATACAGTTAGAAAATATATAGAAGAAGTAGAAAAAAATCCAACCCAAACCCAGAAAGAGCCGAAAGACACGTTTTATAGAATGATTTGTTTTTTACGGTTTACCAACCCTTTTGTGAGTTATTTAAAGCCTAAACATATTTCGGTTTGTAAGGGGTTGCTTACAGTTCCCGTATACTCAAGTAGTACCTCATCTAAGTAGTGATCAGACTCAACAATGCTTAACATCACTAATCGAACAAGAACCGCAGGATTTAGTATAATAAACGGAGCGCAGACTTAAAAAAAATTCAAGAGAAAAAGATTAAAAAATAAGATTGAAAAAAAAATGCTAATTCGGCGAACGAACACAGAAATTGCTAACATTAAGAAACCATTGATCTCTTAATCTTATATATTAGCGCCAAAACTGTAAGTCGTACGGCAAAGATGTGTCGTCTACTCGGTCCTATTCCACCTATGTAGTAACGCGATCCTAATAGAACTTGAAGTTGTCTTCTCTGGAGTATTCAGTTTTATTTTTTCTATGCATTAGGAGTACTGGTAGTATTAATCGTCGACATCTTTATTACGCGTGGTATCATGTTGCCAGAGAGTAATTTTAAGTGCCTAATTACCAAGTCCACCATGAAGTTCATGAGTATAAAGGGCACTGAAGAAGAGTTTATATTAATTTTTACTAGCTATATAATTTTGGGTGTTTCGTATAGAGAGGGTTTTTGAAGATGATATGTGCAGATACGCCCAATCTAATCTTTTGTAGCTCTGGGGTGTTGATGCATCCAGGGATTATGATTTGTATTTACTCACCCAACCCCCTCCACGAGGTCAGGTGGTGACACAGGGTCGGTTTAGTGCGTACACCCGCGCTGGGAACAAAAATTGCTCGTCGTTTGTGCTGACTTCGGTGCTTGCACCGATCCCTCTCTCTGGTGCAATGAGTGGGCGCAGTTTCGGGCAGCTGTTCCCTAGAGTTGGCACCTTTAAATATAATTTTCCTCAGTTAGGACTTTGTCCTTTGACGGGGCCGCTCCTGAGCGGACTCTTCCCAAAGACAGAGACGCAACTGAGAGATGATAAATAGTCGTGTTACACACCACTCGCCAGAGTAATTAACACACAGGTTGTTATAATTTGACAGCTTTTGAAATTTTGTTATTACTATTATTATTATTGCTTTTTTCCAGATAAAAATGCTACTACTTAACCTAAATCTGGCAGGAGATTATTTCATGTTTTCCAACTTAATTTGTGTGGAAATGAACGAACTCGACTGGATTTCGAACTCATTTCTCCGATTTCTCATTCCAAGACGCAATCTATTACGTTATCATCGCACACCATGATTAAAAATTGCTGTTAAATTGATTACAACGCTTAATAAATAGGAATTTAGTTTATTATGAACGTTATGAAAAATAGCCGAAGTATTTTAATATGTTCAGACTAATCTGATAATGACCAGAATAATAATTATTAGTTGCAGTTTTGTTGGCGAATAATCAATTAACAATCATTTTAGGGCAGCCACATTTCCTTTTACTAAACTTCATTTAGGCCGTCGATAGTAGCTCAGTTAGTTAAGATTAAACTCACGACACGAAGATTATTTCTTAATTATTAAACATAGGTTTACCACAAATTACCTTCTTTGTTAGAACTTAGTTTTTGATTAAATTCACACGTATAGGGTTCCCACTGAGGTTCGAAATCAGGACTCAGCATTAATGGTTCAAATAATTAGTGCTAATCTTTACACCAAGCCGTCGTGCCAAACAAAATTCAATTTAATGTAGACAATATGTAAAGGTCATTACTTTTCTCTTCACAAGAAAAGAGTAATAACTGAAGATGCACCTAAACAATAGGTCAAATATCAATCAGTCTAACACATTTATTTGCTTTACATCGATCTGAACATTTCAGTATAATTTCGATGTCTGTGATTAATGAAGAAACATTGGTAAAATGCACTGACAAGTAAAACACGCATTAAATAATTAATGTTTTCATCAGTAAACATAAACACTACTGGCGTTTCTATATATAGAGAGAATACGTTTGGAAATCTATTTTGGTTTGACACTTTTGTATAAAATGATTATTAACACAAAATGTTAGTTATTGATAGGAAAATGTTTTTGTTGCAACTGAGAAAGGAAAGAGGGAAGAAAGGAATAACCACCATTTGTAAGTAGATAGCATATAGGATTGTCAGCGAGGTATATACTTGGTTTATTTTGGGTATCTCGAGGCGGCGTAATGGTTAGCAGGGCTTATCTCGCTAGAATAATTACGACTGAATAGTGAGTTCGATCTTCATTGGGTACCCCATACTTTCTTCCTCGTGCCACATCTAAGCTACGCTTGGAAAATCACTATACTTAGTATAATTTGGAGAAATCAAAAAGAAGTAAATTTTAAAAATATATATATATATATATATATATCTCAATGGGAATTGTTGTAACAGACGACGGAAAAGGTGACATCGAAATCTGAAGCCGTATTGGAATTAAGAAATACAGTGTATCCCCCCCACCAAAAAAAAAACCTGACAAAATTTAAAATGTGAATATCTGAGTAACTAAATGTACGAAATTATTTATATTGATCAATAAAATATGTATTGAGCAAAATTCGGATAATATATTGAAAGGGATTTTATATCCATTTTCACAAAGCTTTACAAATATTCAATATGCACGCCACCTGAGACTCAACACAAACACGCTGTAGCGTGTCTTGCGTAACATTCTCCTGCGAATCAATCGGGGCTTATCTCAATGAGTATCTACCAGGAAGTTGAACTGGGTGTTCCAGTGATAATAACAAAGGGCTACTGAAATGGCTACTACGTACAGCTGACAAGATTTTTTTTCTCTGGTGTTATGGGATAGGACAGGTCCATATCATCCCTCTCCCTGCAAGCCTAGAATCAACGAGACGCTGGAGAATGTTAGGCAAGACATGCTACAACGTGTTTGGTAGGAGCTGGACTACCCAGTTGACGTGCGTCGTGTCACAAGTGGTGCGCATAGTGAACATTTGAAAATGAAGAAACAGGTTAATTTCGTTAGAAACAACGGAAAGAGTGTAGAAATGGTACGAGATATCAATACATTATCAGGGTAGGGAATGGAGAGGGAACTTAAGGTAACAAGAATGTGGTTATACAACTAGAATAGGATGGACGGAGAAGGTTAGCAAGTATGACGATTTCAGTAAAATTAAATAAGTACACTTATGTATCAAATCAGAAATAGTGGAAATTACTGCAACACATAATGGACAAAAGAGGTTTTGAGAATTCGGTACTCACCTGGATATATAGAAGTCAATATGGGCAGAGCTAAACAGCTAGCAGAGACGTAACCATCCATGTCATGACGGTATACAGTTCATAAAAACATATTTTTAAATACCAGTTGTTACAGCAAAATTGTCCAAATCGTGTAACAGCAAAATTGTCTAATTGTTAGATTAAAATCTGAACTGTTGTACCTTAGAAATTATTAAATATATCTTACTGGAATCCAACGAGTTTTTTTTATAACCCTATTGTACTATGCTTTGAACAATTACTCTCTAAGCTTAATAGAAGTATCATGATCAAATCGATCATAAACGAAACTGACATGTTCATCATTAATTAATCCTAGCTAAAGATTGGAAGCTCATGAAGTATTGAAATTGAGTTCAAATATCTATGTATTATTCCAGGACATTTTTTCCAACTTATTCAAGACGATTTCCATCCTCTCTAACCTTCTTAATTTCCGTCCTGGAGAAACAAGTTGCCTCACACGTTTCACGTAAGATTTCATTTTCAAGTCTTTTTTCACTGCTCTTTGGACTGTCAGATCTTAAACTCCTCTCCCATGTGCCAATCATCTTATGAATTGAGTTGGATCTTTTCTAATTGATCTCTTTAGCTAAAAATGAAAAAGCCAACACTGAATAATATCAACTATAAGCATGGTCAGAATGTACTGACCGTGTTTGGAAAATAAAACATTTCTATAACTCTAGATACAGTTATAAAACAGTTCATACATTCAGTTAAATGTAAAAATAAAATCATCCTTGATAATGGCTAAAAGTATAGCCGAAAGAGCTCGGACATACAAGATACTCGAACAATGTCTGCATAATTTATATCAAGAAAAGAAGAGAATTATAAGAACACAAGAAAAATTAAATAAATATTTAACCGCAGTACTCTGTCAGTCGTTTTTAATGAATATTCGTGTGTGCGTATATATATATATATATATATATATATATATATATATATATATATATATATATAGTCTTCTCTTTCAACTCACTATATCTGTCCAAATTACATATGCAAAGAAAGGGGAAATGAAAGATGAGGAATGGATTATTGAACTGAATGTTGATGACTTTCTTGTTTTCTTTGTTCCTTTTAAGCAGCCCTCAATTGAAGCAGTAGTCTTTTACGTCTAATTGCCAATTTTATTACCAGACACTCGAAATCAAATATAGAATTTAAAGTGCTTTTAAATTAGGAGCACACATTCCGACTTATATATCTACTATTGGAGTTAATCAATAATGGAACTGTCCAACTTATGATTCGGTAAAAACTCCGTACATATTCTTTTATTCGTGCGCTATCCAATGCAGCGGCGACCATTTACATTAAATTTTACTTAGGAAACTCACTAGAAATTCTTTTTCAAGGTGGGAATTACCTGCAAAATGGGTTGACAAAAGGTTGCTGCTTTCTAATCTAAAGGATATTGAAGATAGAATATAGAAACCGAATTTAATTTTTCGGGCACATATTCGTAAGAATGCAGACATATTTTTCTGTTAAATTATTTGTATGTATGCAGGATATTTGCAAAGATAAGCTAGGTCGGTTCTTCTCAATACCTTGATGAGTGGTTGTTTTGTAATATCAGGCAATGTAAGTTTGGATGCGCTGATAGTATAATGGATAATGGATCGGAATTATTAATCTGAGAGCCGAGTTCCAATTCCAGATAGGTTCGTTATATTCACTTACGCGCGAATATCCTTATGAATCGTATGAATCCAACAATTAACTCACAGTTATGGGTCAATTCGTAAGACTTGTATCATAATAAATAACTATTGTCGCAAAAAATTATTACAATGTAAAAATATTTTCTGGCTTTAAATAACATGAATAGTGTTGACAAGCCATAGAAAACGAATCAATCAATCAATAAAACCATATCGTTGTCAAGAAATGGATCAGTGCTAGAAGCGAACAACGAATTAGGGAAATACCAAAATCAAGCGAGTGAAATAATTTAAATATCCAAGAATTGTCTTAACAGATTTAACAAAAAATTCGAATACCTTCCAAAATCTAAACAATGTATTAATAAACAAAGAAAAAGGATAATGATAAGTTTTCACTTAAAGAAAAATAATCTGCTAAATATCAATGTAGAAATAAAAAAATCTCACTCTCTCTCTCTTTCTCTCTCTCTCTCTCTCTCTCTCTCTATATATATATATATATATATATATATATATATATATATTTAAAGACATTTATAATATGTTTAACGTTCTTTTTATAAAAAGAACGTTAAACATGTCATAAATGTCTTTAAATAAATTGTCGGACTTTGTCCAATTCAAATATGTATGAAACACCTCACAAATAAACTTTTACAATTTTGTCTTACAATTTCCTATTCTTTCCTCTCTCCTCAAAACATATCTCAAAGAAATCGTAACAAAAAGAAATAAAACTTAACCAACTAACAAAAAACACCTACCCCTCAAAATCTTTCGTTCTCCATTATTCGCGGTATCCGTTCCAATATCCAACATCTGCATCTTTTCTCCTGAAAAAGTCGCCAGATATCTTTGCTCTCTGTGAAACCAAATCAAATTCTTCCATTGCAACCAACAAATTCTTGGTTCCAGTGTATCTCACCCTTTGCAGAAAAGATCCCAGCATTCACATGCATGGCATTGTAGTTTACAACCTGAATAATATTCCAGTGGCCAGGGAATTGTCTCTCGAGGCCGCTGACTACTCTTTCATGTGCTTCCGTCTTTCACTACTAAACTGTGTCAGGATAAAATGCAGATACAGGATATTAGACGCAATAGCTGACAGTAGAGAAAAGGCACTTTCCCTCCATTCATCTGCGAACATCTTTTTCTTCCGTAAGTTTAATGTGTACCACAACATTCTAAAGTTACCGATGTTGACGGTATACATACATATTTTCATTGCTCAATCCCTCATTCAAGTCGTGAAATTCCCTATTCGTTTGCTTCTCTATTGGGTCTCTTTCTTACCTCTTCTTCCCGCTCTTGCCAAAACTTCAAAATACACTCCTCTTGGTAACTCGGACCACTTGATATCTCCTTCCAAGCATCCATTAATTAGAAAACCTCAATCCAGAAGATCACTTACCGTTAATAGCATGATGATTGGGACTCATTCCGGTATTTTCTATGTAATGCCTCTTAAACTGACCCAAATTAAAATTGCGCCACAGAGGTTTCTTCTTTGGTGAAAACCGACATGGACGATTTCATCCCTTCTCGGAAATACAAGGTGAAACCTCTATCCTCTCCACGGTTCACCCCAGCATGGTCGGATGCGATAGCTCACAGGAACCACTATTTATTGCTATACAAGCGCAAGAGCTCTCGTTTTAACAGGTGCTTATTTTCCACTGCTCGTAACAAATGTAAGCGAGTCTTCAAAGAAGCTAAGTCCCCGTTTGCTGAGAGAATGAGGCACCATATAGCCTCTACAAATATTGCATCGCGTGACTACTGGTGTCTCTGTAATAGGGTACTAAATAAGTGCAATCTTATTCAATCTATTTGAGGTGTTATCTTCCTCTGCAAAAAAAAGCTCAATGCTTTACCTGTAAATTCTCCTCAAACTCTATTTCTGATTCATTTCGAATATCCCTGCACAATCTTCTACTTAGAACAGATTCTCTGTTGAGTGATATGCATATAACCTCTTCCATGTTTTCTGTCATCATCTCTAACCTTGATCCTCTCAAAGCATGTGAAGCGCGATGACATCCTTGTAATAGTTATTATTAAGAAGTGTACTCTCGGACTATCTCCTGTACTCTCTAAACAGTATAATAAATACCTTGCCGCCTCCTGCTTTCCTGTTGCTGGATGTCATCGTCTGTTGTTCCAATTTTTAAGAATTCTGGTGAACAGTGTGACCGTCTGTCTGTTAGCCTTTTAACCTTCTTCCACTTTTTGAAAAAAACATCTAGAGGCCCTAATCAATACTGAATTGCTTCATCATCTCTCATCGCGTGGCCTTTTCTCAGACAAGCAATACGGCATTCGTTTCTCCAGATCAACTGCTGTTGTATTAACGATAATTGCGGAATGAATATGTCCTGCTCTAGATAAAAACACTGAAGACCGGGCTGTAGCTTTGGACATCTCGAAAGTCTTTGACAAGGTTTGACATTAAGGTCTACTCCCTAAGATGAAAAGATATGGTACGTTTTTGAGGTGATACAGCCATTTATATAAAAAATTGTGAAACGAAAGTTGTCCTGTACGGCAACTCGTCTGAATTCTTTCGTACTAACGCGGGTGTCCTCCAGGGATATATCCTTGGTCCTATTCTGTTTTTAATCTTCATTAACTACTTTCTCGATGACATCAACTCTCAACTTGGCATCTATGCTGAAGACACAAGCATTTACTCCTGTCTCGATTGTAAGGCTGATCAGCCTGACAAGATCAAAATGGCAACTGTTGTACAAAACGACGCAGATCATCGTTAACTGGGACAAAAGATACCTTGTCAGTTTTAACGTCTCCTAAAATAAACTCCACTCCATTAATCATCTGAGAGATCTCCCCTATCTCTTCCATCAGCATGGCTGATGCTATCCGCCAAAAAAGTGACTCATTGCGCCTTCTCTTGTTAATGTTCTCAGCTGACATGAGGTAGAAAGACTACAATGAATCCATCGCTAGATCAGCTGCTAATAAATTCGGTTCACTGTGTCGGGCGAGAAATTTTTTCTCTTCGGAATCTATCATTGGCCTATGCTTAGAATATCGTTGCCATATATGGTCATGTACTTCAGCTATTTTCATGGAGCTCCTTGATAAGATCCAAAGAAGAATCAGTAATATTAGTGGTCACTTTCCTACCACCGTAAAGTGCCCTGGCTGGTCCTTATTTTATAAATACTTTCGTGGAAATCTTTCGGATGTGCACTTTACTATGGCACCTAGACTTTATAAAATTTAAGCGCAATACGAAACTGGCGGCGAGATCTCATCCATTTGCAGTTGGGCTCGCTAACGGTTCTATCTTGCACTTCTCTGGTGGAAATCCCTTTCAGCTCCATAATTTCCAACCAACTTGAATCTGCAAAAAAATTCATATGCAATGTCAATCGCTATCTACCGTCCCCCCTGATGCGCTTTTCTCTTTTTTCTCATTACTAATGTTTCTGTCCCTAATTGCTACACACTCTGTAACCACTTGCGTACTAGTGGCTGAACTTCCTTGCTTGGGGTCATACTGATTACCTTTGAGGTCATCTCAAAAGTAAGCTCTACGCCAACAAGTCAACAACAATTCAACAACTGAAGGATGAGATAATAAGGCATATTTGTGAGATCGAGGAGCAGCTATGCAGAGACGTCATCAAAAATTTTGACTATCGAGTGGAAGTGTGCCGCCGAAGCCTTGGTGGAAATTTGGGCGATATTATTTTTCACACATAATTGCCATGACTTAAATAACATAATCCAATAGAGAAATAATTTATTTACTGCTGATTTTAATCCGTCTTAATGAAACACCCTATATGTATGTATATATATATATATATATATATATATATATATATATATATATATATATATATATATATATATATATATAATGCAGTTTATTTTAAGGATCCAAGCAGCCATTTATCTACAAAGAATAATATTCTTATTATGTCACAATTGCCGTGCAATTTTGGAAAGGGTTTTGTGTTGTTTTTCTTTCAACTGAGTTGGATAGAGTATACATATTGATTAGAAGTGTTTATAATGTCCAGTAACAATGCATTTTCTACAATGTAATATTCCTAATAAAGAAAAGCAGCATCAGTCTAAAACAAAAATAAAGGAAGATGGATTTCACTGTCGTAACAATGTGACCCGTTCTTCTCAAACAATATAATTAATATGTAAAATTTTCTCAAAATTAACCCGTAGAAAAAGACAATATTTATAAAGGAAAAAAAAGACAGTAGGAAAACTGTAGTTTTAGCCGACGCGTTTTGTCCAATGTGGATTTTTTCAAGTTGAACATCTGAATGTATAATAGCTTTTTTAAATTCTTCTAGTTGCTAACGACATTTTATTTGTTATTTATAGATAATTTGTATACCTTGTAATAAATTAATTTCGATTTTTGCTTCGAAAAAGTTAACATTGGACAAAACGCGTCAGCTAAAACTACAGTTTTTCTATTGTGTATTCGTAATATAATTAATGCATGATTTTCATGTTTTGATATAATTTTGGAAGTGGGTAAAAATTTATGATGGACAAAAGTAATATTACCGTCGAAAACTTTAAGAAAAACACGATTCTGTATTTTTCTTTTTTTTTTCATCATTTTACCACGAGCAAGCAATAAAGCCACTAAAAGGCAAGGAGGTTGCTAAGAGTGAAAGAATATGAGAAACAGAAATCATTATTAAAGAGAGAGAACACTGATAGAACATATATTAAGAGAAATGATAAGGATTGACAGTGGATTTAAGTTTTTGAATATCAAAGTTAATAGGCCGAAAAAGACTTACAAAGATGTGAATTTCACGTTAAGAAACTGTGAACATGAACAAAATTTATTATCAGTATAGTAGCAAAGCTTTAAAATGCATTCGAATTTACTATCATTTAACACCATTTTGAAGTTTGTAATTTTGCAATTTTACAATCTCTGGTTATTGGATTGGGTTAAGCAAAACAGTTAATGTTAACATAATACATAGCAGAGCGCTTTCGCGTATGTTTGCACAATCACTATCAGAACGATGGCAGTTATATTTAGTTGTCTTCAAAATTCACCCCTGAGTATGATATCGGTAGAGCTCGAAAGTACTTAGGTTTACAAAAACTTTGGCACATTCAACTTTCAACTTAACATCAAGGAACTAATTAGAGAACTAGAAAGAATTATTATAAAACTAAATAGACATAATATGTCCATATTATATAATGAAAATTCCTCGAATACATACATATATATATATATATATATATATATATATATATATGTATATATATATATATATATATATATATATATGTACACACACACACACAGAAAGAGAAGAGAGACGGAGAGAAAGAGAGAGAACTGGTGTTAATAAAATAGTGTTCCATGTAATAGAATAGAGCCATATAAAGATATATATATATATATATATATATATATATATATATATGTATATGAAAATATGCATATATATATATTATATATAAATATGTACATATGCTTATATGTATGCATATATATATATATATATATATATATATATATATATATACATATGTGTGTGTGTGTGTGTGTGTGTGTGTGTGTGTTAGGAATTAAGGTTACAATAAGTTAATGATCATTTCCACCTTGTAAATAGGAAAAGAAATTACAAGGAATTTTCAAACCAGTCAATAGATGAAGAGCTCTATGTCTGAATCAATGTTAATATTCAATATTTAATATTTTATGTTTTATTAGTAGTATTTACTTGGGTTATATACCAACGGGTATTACCCCCACCCATATATATATATATATATATATATATATATATATATATATGTGTGTGTGTGTGGGTGTGTGTGTGTGCTTGTATGTATATATATATATATGTTTGTGTGCTTGTGTGGGTATATTTTATTCTTAGGACTGACATAAGAATACTTCTATGAATTAAAAAGAGAAAATAAAAATTATAAAAATAATTTTATTTAACAACAAACTTCGAAAACTTTCAAGAAAAACCTTTTTCTAGTGTTTTCCGACTGCAAGTCACAGAAGAGTGTGCGTGACGGACAGAGAATCAGATCGAATTTTATTATGTAGAGTACTGATTTTTTTTCAAATTCATTCCTTTTTCTTTCTCATACTCTACAACCATTAAATAATCAGCGTTATGGGTTGGAAAAATAATGATTTAACGTATTTTATGAAGCGAATCACTGAACTCTGTCCGACAATGTAGTTTATTTAAAAATTATCATTTATACATACTTTTTTGTTTAAAAGTAATATTGCATTGCGAACCAATCATCTTTGTATGATTAGAGTGAAAAAATTGAATGGTTCATTTCCCCTTCGACTCTTAAATATTTTCAATCGTATGTCACCGATTATTTAAATGCTTGTTTTGTAAATAGTCATACCCGCATCAGTGATCAAATAAATTTTAAACTGAGCACTTGCAGTTAACATGGTCTCTAAACACCTGATAATCAACGGAAACATAAGTTTAACAAAATTGCAAAATCAAATTTAAACCTTCATCCTGTTTTATATTCCTAAGTAGACATGTGCATTGGTACCTTTAAGACGTGGTGTTGAAAACATCACGGTGTTTACAATAAATAAATCAATGAATAAAGAATTTTACTCTTTGGCTCAGAGCGTCGAAAAGAGAATTTTCAGCACCCCCTCGTATATCGAAGTGTCATAACATTATGGCCATTCGCATATTAATATCATTTCCTCTGGCATCTGGTGCCAGCTTGTTAGAAGATCCCGCAAATGTTGCTAGGTACGTCGCAGAGATCTCAAAGCGAACTCGATCCAGCACAAAGTGTAAGTGCTAAATAGGGATCTGGGGAATATCGTAATCAAGACGCCTTCCTGTCTTTAAATCGATTCGCGTATATCTCATGTCATTTGTAACAGCCCATTGTCCTGTTTGAATTCGCTATTGCCATTTTAGAAGCTTCTTGATATAATGTGTTTAATTGATATTCACTGTAGTCCAGAGAGATGATGCTTTAGAAAGTACTTTCCACATGAACGATAAGAACCATTGTTTCCCAGACGGATGTTTGTCTAAATCATCATATGTCTCCTTATTCGGAAGAAAGTGGGTTGTATTAAGAGAACGTCAGGTTTCGAGTTCCTCGTGGTCTTTCAAAAGGCTTCTATGTTTAGACAATGCTTTGACCTCAGAAGTCTGAGCATCATGTGGATATGAAACAGTATTCACAATAAGGAACGATATTTAATGTGTGTCGTGATGCCTTCTTTCCATCTTTCCCTCTTTCTTGTTTACCGTTCTCTAGAATCTGTTTTCTCGCTCGTTTTTTGAAGGGAAGCCTCTGCTCAATTCTTGCTTCGGTAAATCATGATTGCTCAGTGACATATCGGTGGCTGGTCTATACTTTTTGTTCGGCTCATTAGCGAAAATTACCCATCAATCCACATGAACATTTGTGTCATTTCAGAAATAAATAGATAAATTGACTCATATCAAAATCAATAGTTGCACTGTATATATTCGGATTATTGTCCTAATATTTATTGTCGTTATCACAGCGTTTCGGCCGTTGTGCCCTCCGGCCTTCCTCAGGTATATATTGATCTGGGCAACCTACACAGAATTCTGAAATGAACACTTTGTTACGGGGGTAGACAGTTATCGTTTAACTGCTCATTCATAGAGATACTATTACTTTCTATTTTCATAGATTAAATAAAATGTTCAGGCCAGAATTCCCTATCGTTTACCCTGATCGATGTACAAATGCGGAAAGCCGGAGACCACAACAGCCAAAATACTGTGATAACAGCAAAAAAGAAAAAAGAAAAAAGGAGACTAGTCGAATATAAATAATAAATCCTCATCCAAGAAATTCAGACAAGAACTATATCAAAATACGTAAAATCTTTATTTTTATCAGTAAACGCGTTATATAACATAATTAATTACTCGGGACGGATATGCCCACTTTTATATCTGTAACCTTAAATGTTATAAGACAGTAGTCGTCATTCATACTATATGCCGATGGCAATAATGTTTTCTTTCATCATTCTATATGTATGCATCGGGTGTCTGTATATATACAGAAAATTACTTGCATCATTTTCTTAAAGTGCTTATTTATCTGAAATAATTACATATCGAATCATGCTTCTTGTACGTTTGTATCCAAGATAGACAAGAAATGATTTTGCAGTTAATTTCTCATTTAGCAAATATTTCGAGATCTGAATATTAACGATTTGGCAGATTTCTGTCTTCTACTTTCGGATACGGCATTAATCGCGCCATCGGAAGTCTATTTATTTTAAAATAACTCCAGTCGAAATTATGGATTTAAAACTCCAAAGGCAACTGAGATTAATTTGCATTAACGAGAATCAGAAAGTGAGGGACCATATTCTATTACGCAACATTATTCTGATGAATGGGGGATGATATTGGAAAAAGGCGCCGGGGAAATTTATGGCGAATATCGATGGATTAAGGTGAAGAAAGGCACATAAGCAAACCGGCAATTATGATGGGGAATCTTCGCACTCAACGCGTCGAAAAGTAGGAGAAAATATTATTCTCCTTGAAATTTTACAAGGCAAAATGAATCTATAAACAATAAAAAATACATTGAAATTAGTATCTATCTATCTGCTTCACTATTCATATATTTATCTATTTCAGTATCTACCTATCTATTTCAGTCTCTCTCTCTCTCTCTCTATATATATATATATATATATATATATATATATATATATATATATATATATATATATATATATATATATATAATTGACTCTCCCGTAGGTTTCGAGGTATGAGGATCTGACAGCATAGTTGATTCAGTTATGAAATTTTGTGCGATAATCTTAAGTGGCACTTAAGACCCACTAGTGATTTACAAAAGAGGCCGCATATGGAGCAAGAGTGAGGATTGTGAGATGAGATCACTGTTAGATTGGTTGTCCTTTTAGATCTTGCTCTCGCTTTTTGAAGATGATTCAGAGAAGCTGATTGAAAACTGCTGAGTCAACTAAAACACGCTGATCTCCATTCTACCCGCTCCAAGGCTAAGTGCTCAAGGGTGATATGTGGTATATTGACAGCTGACAAGTAATAAGAACGAATCAAGGTAAACCGCGAGAAAACCCACACAAGGGGTTTGATTAAAGTGGTAAAATCAGTCTATACCGGGGTTGAATAAAACTGACGATTTCATCAGTTGAAATAAGCCTATTCCCCATATGATATAATTTTCGATTTTATTATCTACTAATTATTTGCTCTGTAACAAGGGATGTATGTCTGCCTGTCTGTCTGTGTGATATCTTTTGTCTCGCTATCCATCAAACCAATTTTGACCAAATTTGGCACATATATTGTACTATGTAAGAGATAGGTTCTTAACGAAAAAAATTGATAATCTAAAAAAATCAATAATAGATACAGCTAAAATAAATCGATAAATTCAAATTAAAATAAATTTAAATTTTTTCCTCCGATTTCGTTCAAACTTGGTATACAGGTTACTTACACCATGACGAGCTCAACGATACCTCATTTTTATTTATTTATACGCCATTGCGTTTAGTGAAAAAACAATCAAAACGAAAAATCAATTAAACACAAATCGATTTTAAAAAAATTTAAACTAAAAGCTCCCTCAATTTCCAAGCAATTTAATACAATCTTAACTCAAATGTAGCCAACAATAAGTTGATTGTTTAGCCGTCATTTAACTTGAAAGTTGACTCCACCAGAAAGTGCAAACGCGTGTAAATATTTTTCGTTCATCTATCAACCAATTTTCATCAAACTTAAAAATTGCTTTATAAATGTTTTTTCTTTTACATTACTGGGAGAACACTGACAAATTGAATTTCAAAAACTCCAAAATAATTGTGGTCTGAAGTGGGTCTTCAAGTTGCCTGTTTTTTGTCCCTTCATGTCCTTGGCTAACTTCGATTGAATAAAGACAGACTACTTCTGTTTTATCAATAACTATATTAATTTAAAATGTTTTTAATGTAAGTACTTTAAAGTAATTGAAGATAGACTCTGTTACATCTAAACATAATGCTGTTTTTGCTCCATTCTAATTGAATGCTTTTTCTGATCGACTAGCTGCCAGCAATAAATACTTTTTGTGGTTCTGTTTTAATATTTTATACTACTAGGAACTTCTTGGTTCATATACCAACGAATTATTTCCATTTACTATATATATATATATATATATATATATATGTATATATATATATATATATATGTATATATATATATATATATGTGTATATATATATATATATGTGTATATATATATATATATGTGTATATATATATATATATGTATGTATGTATGTATATATATATATATATATATATGTATGTATGTATGTATATATATATATATATGTATGTATATATATATATATATGTATATATATATATATATATATATGTATATGTATATATATATATATATATATATATATATATATATATATCCTTATGTATGTATCTATCTATCTATCTATCTATCTCATTACATATCTATGTATGTATCTATTTCAGTAATTATGTATGGGTGTATCTATTTACTTCAGGATCAATCTATTAATTTCAGTATTTATCACCCGACCTGACCTGTATATCGATTTCATATCTATCTCGCTATCCATGGCAGTATATATCTAAGTATTTATCTATCTAAATAACTATCTCAGTATCTAAGTATTCACATTTCAGTATCTCTCTCCCTCTCGATACACACACACACACGCATATATATATATATATATATATATATATATATATATATATATATATATATATATGTATATTAAAAAGAAGAGAGAAACCGCAAACTTTTTTGGTTGTAATGTGGATTTTTTTTTTTAAATATTATACTTTATTTTCCATAATTTTGCAAAATTATGGAAAATAAAGCATATTAAAAAAAATCCATATTACAACCAAAAACGTTTGTGGTTTCCCTCTTCTTTTTAATATACACACTTTTGTCTCGTCGGAACTACTACAAACTCTTCCTTTAATATATATATATATATATATTTTATATATATATATATATATATATATATATATATATGTATGTATATTACGGTGGACTGGGCATGTCTTGAGAATGTCTGATGACAGGATACCCAAGATCCTAATGTACAGCCAGGTTAGATCAGGGCTACAGGAATGTAGCACGCCCATGGCTGAGATACAAAGACAAGCTGAAAAGCAACTTGTCAGCTCTCAATATACCACATAACACCCTTGAGCGCTTAGCCGTGCAGCGGGTAGAATGGAGATCAACGTGTTTTAGTGAACTCAGCAATTTCAATCTGCTTATCTGAATCATCTTCAAAAAGCGAGAGCGAGATCTAAAATATCAGCCAATCCAACAGTGATCTCATCTCATAATCCTCACACTTGCTCCATATGTGGCCTCTTTTGTAAATCGCTAGCGGGTCTTAAATGCCACTTAACATTATCGCACAAAATTTAATAACTGAATCAACTATGCTGTCAGATCCTCATACGTCGAAACCGACGGGAGAGTCCATTATATATATATATATATATATATATATATATATATATATATATATATATATATATATATATATTTATGGATCTCAATATCTATATACGTCTGTCAGTAACTTCTCTCTTTCTTTCTCTCTCTCTCTCTCTCTATATATATATTTGATCACTCGCTGATTAATCAAATCAAATTAAGGCAAAACTTCATGTAAGCGTTGTTTTGGGAGTGCACCAACTTCTAGTGAATGAGTAAATGTTCTCAACACGGCACACTTACCGAAACAGACAAAATATTTTGTTGTGATCGGTTGTGAAGTTTCTGAATTCCATCATAGAATTAAGAAGAATCATTTTTTTCAGTTTATCATTTATTTAATTAGAATACAACACATTTGAGTTTCGATTTAATGTACTGATGGCTGGTAATTTATTTTTATAAAAAAAAGATTATTTTCAGTTGAATATCCGGAAAAAAAATATTTTCAGGTGAATATCCAGAAAATATATGATTTTCTATGGAAGTAAAATTATATTTATTACTGTATATAATATGCAATAATTGTGGTACATGGCCAAAAAGGGAAGTAGGGAGAAGCTGGTCTTCGCTAACTAACCTATTCCTAGTTAATCACGATCATGTCCCATTCATCCAGTACATTTGCTCCATTTATCACAAGAACTCATTCAGCGCCATTCAATCCTACATATAACACAATACCACATATTCACCGAGGGAACCTAAAAAACACCCCATGATATAGACATTTCAAATTTCTAAATACAAAAATATATAAAAATGAAGCAAGAAATGAGGGGGGGAGGGAATGAACCCTGAAAACAAACTAAAAATGGAACAAAAACAAAATAAAACAAAACAGATGTTAGTAAGACCCGTCATTCCCTCAAAATAACTAGAGTGGTTGCTGTATTCTGCCGATAGACAAAATCATGTAGCACACTAACTAATGAAATGGGAGGGTAAAAATAAATGACGGAATGGGAAAAATAAAGTCTGATCCAGCTGAGATGAAAACGGATACCAAAAACAAACTGGGGAAGTAAAATTGTATAAAAAACACACGAGAATTATATACCAATATATTTACAAAATTACGTTATAAACCTTTTCGGTTGTATGTAGTTCGATATCATAATTTGTTTGTGAAAATACAGATAAGACAAAAAATTTTCAACAAGGAAAATAGGATTTCTTATTTTCTGTTAGAGTTTTTTTTTATCTTCACATTTCGACCTTCTTTAATGAAATAAATGTTTCATTAATTTCGTAAAATATATAATTATTGTGCAAGATACTTTAGGAGACTTTAATTAAAAAGAAAGAATGTTCAATGACTGTTCGTTGTTATCTTTCATTTTGATTAAAAAATGCAAAGCTAATTTTTCTGATACTGCATCTCCAACTGATATTAGTGAAACTAGATTCATTTCATATATGTGCCAAGTTCTTTTCAGGACATGGACTGTCATGGGTCTCTACATCTCATGTTTTTCTTTCTCTAATTAACTATTGATCATTTACCATCTCCTTTATACTTCTTCTACCATTCATTCCAAAAAATATTTAATTAGATTTCTCGCTATTTAACCTCTGCTTCTTATGCCTTCAATATGTCCCGTGAATGCCAAATTATTCTGTTGGACTTTGCTCATTATATGTATTGAACTCACACTCTTTGGGTCCTGTCACTGGATCTAACTAAGGCCTTTATCCACTGTGGCAATACCCGGTTAAAGCAGTGGAGAATTTGGAGAGAGGAATTAACAGGAGATAACTGACATCCATTAAACATGGAACTACCCCAGTGAGCGAAATAAAGGGTTCAGTTCGACATTTCAACCACATGAAGAAGGCTGGAGCGTACAACGGCCGAAACGTTATAATAAATATGGCGACAAAGATGACAACAGTCCGAATAATGTAAATAGTGTGCATAATACCTTATCTCAGAAATATAGACAGATACTCAACAAACTTTTATATAGGAAAATATTGCTAGGATATTTAACGAGAATTGATACCTCATCCGATGCTTTGCTATTTCGTTATTTCAAATATTGCAATCCGTTTCTTTTGCATCTAATCGTCTCTATAGTCCGGGAATGTGATTTTGTTGGGATAGATATTATAACAGTATCAGTAATTATTACTGTTCTATCTTTGGACATCCAAAATTCAGTTAGTGCTACTGTTGGTTAATACTTATAATTTATTTCTGAAATTCGAAACAGATTTTTTTTTCGAAAAATGACATATCATCTGTCCATTAACTGTTACTGTTTTTGTCTAGTACTGATAGCCGGTTGTATTTGTTCAGCGGCACATAAACATCTGTGGGTTATTTAATGCCGAAATCTAAGTGATTTGCACGCAATTTTATTTATTTTTGGAGATGATAATTGTTTAATGATACATCTTACTAATTAACCCATAGCTGGGAGAGAAAAGGTGTAATCATACCTTTCCTACGGGTATTTGCGCGTAAGTGCATATAGCGAACCTAACTGGATTTGGAACTACGGTTAAAAATATCGAACCATTATCCACTACACCACCCGCATTTCCTAGCTTACAGCACCTGTTATTCAAAATCGGTCACTAGGCCATTTAATTACTGAACAGGATTGAAGTTACTTACCTTCGGTGATCTTACGTGAAACGGTGTTTAAATGAGTGATGTAGCCGTCACCCTACCAATGTTAGACATTTCCTTGAACGCATTTTGTCTTTGGCTGTGTGGCGAATTACCATAAAAATTATATCATTACTTTATTTTCAAATCAGATGTGATACGCAAATTTTTGTTGCTATTAGAAGTGTTCATAGTATGTGATTTTTATCGCCTGTGTATTTGGTGTGATTAAAGAAATTATTCTCTCATGTAAAAAGGATTTATTTGCATAAGACATTTTCATAACTGAACAGAGAAAATGGTTTTATATGGATAATAGCTTTCGACCAGGTTCGATGACAATCCACATAATTAGTAAGATCTGGCAAGAATGTATAAGAATATGTTTTATTTTTAGGTGGACGTATTCGTTTTGTAGAATAGGCCAAGCTAAAAGGGCGATGATGTGAATTTTGTTTCATATCCCTCCGGTAGGTCCAAAGTATGATATAGAAAACTAAAATACGACCTGAAGTAACAAACGAAAATTAATTTTGATTGCTTGATTTAAAAGAAAACAAAAGGAAAAAAAATGCGTTTCACTTAAAATAGAAGCTACTAAAATTCGGGCAAATCTAAAGAAATCTATCATAAGAAAAATCTAAAAAAAAATAAATATAGTATTTGAAAAAGAAATACAAATTTTCAGATTTCCAAATGAGGCGCTGCTTCCATAATAATCCTTTTTCCAGAAGAATTCATATTAACGAATTTAAGCAAGTGTTCACTGAAAATAAATAAAAAACGCTCTCGCGATTTGAATCCTTTTGTTTATGATTTTTGTACAGAAAAAGATTCTGAGTTGATTCGAGTGGGTGGCTCCGTAAGAACCATCTCTTTGCTAATTTTATTGACATTTAAGTGTAGCGAACTGTGAATTACATCTTTTACTCTCTGTCATCCCATTAATCGAAGAGGTTTGCAAATGTTCTTCTTGAGGTGCACGCATTAAAGAATTTGCTCTTTGGCAAAACAGTGAAGGGAATGGCACAGCTTCTCTGATGAAGATAACGTGAAGTAACATCGGCTGTATTTCGCATCGGTTAACGTGAATGAAAAAGAAAAATAACATATTGCATGACATTTATGTAATAGTTTAAATCAAAATTTAAAGCATTTATCATTGAATGCATCATCTGTTTAATACGTAAGTTATTTTTACGCTAATCGCCAGTCTTATCATCATAGTCCCGTAACCCATTTGGATCGTAGGACCACCCCATGTACTGTAGCCACAGTAGCTGCGGTGTTTCATGGGCAACAAAGCCTGACATAAACCAACATTTTGAATTCAGAGATTTTTTCTTCTAGACCGGTTGCCACCCATGATTATAAGACCTAGTCTGTCTTGATACCTACCCATATTTGGTGGAAGCGGGGAGAGCGTGAAATTTATAAAATTCCCAAAGATATTAGCGTATATGTGAATATAATGTAATTGACTGGAATTCGAACTCGGATCTCCGATTATTGAATCTGTGATGCTGTCCATTACTCCCCCGTGCCTCCTCTCTCTACAATATACAAGACAAATTATTACCCTAGGTAAAAGGCAAATGAATGCGGTTGTTTTATTGACGTAAGAATTGCAGATAATGAAGATATGTCGTATAGGTAACGGCTGAACCTAGACTTGAAAAGTTAATATTGTAGTGGTAGTGAAAGCATCCTCTTGGGAGCTTTTTCCACATAGTATCCACAATGACCGAATTGAAATTCCTTCTCCACAATGGAATACGAAGAGTGTAAGGATGGTTGGCCATTTCTCTAAATTATATGGCGGGTCTTCGCTGTAAAATGTTGTGGTTTGGAACTGGGGATTTTAGCTCGTCAAAACATTTGCCACTGAAATAGCTATAGAGTAGCGATAGGCTTGCGACGTTGCGTAGGTTATACATTTAAAATGAAACCGTATGTGTGTAGACAGCAAATCGAGCTAAACCAGATTGACACCATTAAATAGACCGTGATTATAGTTTCTTGATGTTGATGAAATTGGTTCTCTATTCTTAAAATCCCAACGAAAAGAATCATAAAGGTAAGTACTTTTCACTGTATTTCCATAGGGAGATCTGGCAGACCTTGATAACTATTATCATTTCAGCCGTTATTCTGTGTCCTATTAAGATTTTGTGCTACAGGAATAAAAAAAGCCCAGATTTGTCATTGATTTTGCAACGTATTTGATATCGATGGCAGAGATCAGGATTTAAGCTAGTTAAAATTTGAGATTTCAAATACAGAACAATAAAACAGGTTAAGGTGTACAGTTAGAATATTTGCTCAACCCAATTTTTCTACTAGCACTCCAACCATAGATCGTTGATGATTCCGCTTTGCAGACTTGATATAAGTCAAAATAGCTTACGCGTTCTTGTGGGAGATAACATATTTTCCTCTCTGAACCCCACCCCCCAAAAAAATACACAACGTTGTAATCCTGACACTATTCCATAATGCTGAAATCTAAATATTTTGTATGTAATTGTATGCCTTCAACTACAGATATTTTGTACATAATTTAATACTTTCAGGGTAAAGTTATATTTTTAGGTATATATTTTGTATATCATAAAATGTATTGTTGGTAATTTTAATATAAAAATGTATTTTTATATTTTTTAATGTTGCATTTATTACCATT
>OZ038475.1:105823020-105830520 GCA_964036315.1 Acanthosepion esculentum
TTTCAATTCACAGCAAATTTACAGTTAGCTGAAATTTGAAAAAAAAAGTAGTTGATTTACAATTTCCAAAGACTCCTACTTTTAAAAAATTTCAGGAAATAAAAAAGTTTCGTGCAAAATTTCATGATAAAGTGGGGAGTAGCATATTTGAAAAACAAAATACCAACATTTTCTAAAAAGAAAACATTTAAAAATAATTTCATTCATTTGTGAATAAGTCCTGAAAATCTCATTAAAATCGGACAATTAGTTCATTTTTACAAGAATTTCCAAATCAATGTGTTTTCAAGGTAAAAAAAGCATAAAAAACAATGTTATTTTCTGCCACCGCGATGACGTAAAAAAAGAAGACTTTAACCCAAAATTTGAACGTGTTAGAAAGGATAAAAAAATTTCAAAAAATAATTAAAACATACTTTGCTCTTTCCTCGTAATAATAACAAACATTTTGACGATAAAAAATTATTTTCGTGAAGTTTGTGGCTTTTTCATTACGGTATCTGTTTTCCCGCGAAAAAGCGGAGGAGCTTAATTTAATACATACATACATACATACATATACATATATATATATATATATATATATATATATATATATATATATATATAATTTCACCCAAAGCAAGGCGGGTATACCACTATTGTAAGCAGGCGGTTACAAAGAGTGAAAGTGAGAGAAAGTCTACGTATAGGGGGGATTGAAAAAAGGACAAAAGATTAACAGGTTTCAAGTAGGTAAAAAATGGCGATTAAAGTTGCATTTAAATTTTTGAGGATTGTAGTTATTAGGGAAGCAAGTAAACGAGAGGGCGTTTCACTGCCGGGAAGTGCGAGGAAAGAAACTTTTAGAGTATAAACGGCGGTTGAATTTTGCTATTGCAACAATAAACCAGTGGGACATAGATGCAAGTCTCGTAGCACGCTTAAATTCATGTATTCGGGACACAAGGGAGTAATGCTCATCAGAACAGTTAATATGAAAATATTTGTAGAAAAGACAGAGGGAAGCCACCTCACTCGGTGAAAAAATGACTGAAGTCGAATTGTCAAATACAAGTATCAGAAATAGCAAACGCCTACTGTATTACGAGTGATTGTAACCACGTCTGTAAATTTTTTTGACTAAACGAACTCTCATTGACACTTGTGTAATATCAACGAATACTCGTTTTCACTTTCGTAATGCTCGTTGATACAACTATAGGAACGCTGTTGAACAATACTGGTGTCAGACGCCTTCGAATAACACACGCACTAATAGTACTTGCTCGATAATAGTCGCTCGAATAGTAACGACCGAATAGTGATCAGTATAGAGAAATACTATAGGGAATAGAGTAGAGAATAGCGGCGTGTATAGTAATAGATGATAGAATAGAGGTAACGATCAATCCCACACACGTTACCTCCCATATATGTGTTTCCTTTATGGTCACAGGTAGTCTACTTAATTCAGTAATGGGATCTCCTGTGTTTGCTATGTTTAAACTCAAGTGTCGGCAGTGACACTTTATGCCTATATAACATAAACCAAATAATGACTATAGGTATATGAATATTGCATATAAGTTGCCTGCAACGAAAATGTATTCAGGCTTCCTAGATTAAGTTCTTTCTGCGTTTCATGCGTTAAATTTTCAATATTGTCCTTGGAAATACCATGGTATATTGGGATCTCTAGCATTGGGTAGCAACTTGTCTATGATAAGGACTGGACTGAATTAAAAAAAAAAACCTTGGATAAGAGAACGTACAAACATTTCACTATTTTTCTCAAGAGATCAAAGCAATTAATCGATAATAACGAACCGGAAACCATGCTCGCTTGTAGCCTAATATGACATGACATTAAGATGTTAGTTTGATCAAAATTGGGAGTTCGATAATATTCTGTATTCGTGCTAGAGTGATTATAATGAATTAAAGAAAATAGAAACCGTGTAAACGGGGCTCGGTTTTCTTGAGTGACACGCAACCTTAGAAGAACATGAATTTAAAACAGATATATGAAGATAACAGGGAACAACGCAATATCTTTCTCAAAATGGTATAGCCATTTACAGGTAACGAAGAAAATATCTGTTGGATGCCAAGATGAACATGTTATTAAAAGTAAAGTGTATCTTTTTTAAACTGGGGCCTAGTATTTTCTGGAATCGTACTATATCGTCATGTAAAGAGCCACATCTACACCAACAGATAAACGAAAATACATATACGTATGTATATATCTCTCTAACATTTCGTATAGCGTTTATTCTAATCTCTGCTTTAGTCAATGTTTTGCTCTCTTTTCGAATCAGAATTTTTCCCTCTATCTCTTCCACTTGCTTTCTCTGTTATTTGTTTCTTTGCAGTCTCTCCCGTTTTCTCGATTTTTCTGTGGTTAATCCCTTCATCTCTGTCTCTTCCAAAATACCTTCTGTGATTATTAAAGCTTTCTAAGGCCTAACGCCATTTCGAAACGGAAGAATGTGTTGTTGTTTGCAGCTTAAATTATGTTACGCCTCGTTGAGCGATTTGCTCTTTAATTTTTTTCATTTTATTTTCATACTTTTTTTATTGCAAGTTGTCGTTAACATGCGACTATTTACAACACTTTTTTGTCTTTGTCTTCAGGATACACACTTCAATTCCCAACGTTCTTAAACGCCCTGACGTTTATTTTATTTATGTTTTGTGTACACCAAATATTTCCGTTCATGTTCGTTGCGAACATTCCACTTTCTTTTATCTACCAAGCGTTTTTTTCTATAAATATATTATCTTTAGCTGTTCCGCGAGTTGTTTTATTTCCTTTATATTCTTAATGGCCAAGCATTTGTTTTTCTATCTCCGTCCAAATAGTGTACGCGTACAGATTGTGCTTTTCTTTATTTATGTAAGAGCGTGGAAATACTCAGACGCATTTGAAACACTGCATTAAATGAGGCGTTTTAGGAGAATTAATTTCTAATTTTCCGGAATAGACATCATGATAGAATCACGACGAAGAAAATATATCGTGCTAAAGAAAGGCCAAAGATACGAATCTGTATACGATATAACAATATCCCCCAAAATGAAAAGAGTCACAAGCACAATTTATACAAATATATCTTATTATTGTCGTAGGTTATTATGTTTAGATCGATCGTAACGTAGCTAAGCAATGATATATATATATATATATATATATATATATATATATATATGTATATATATATATGTATATGCATATATGTATGTATATGCATATATGTATGTATATGCATATATGTATGTATATGCATATATGTATGTATATGCATATATGTATGTATATGCATATATGTATGTATATGCATATATGTATGTGTATGTATATATATGTATATATATGTATGTATATATATGTATGTATATATGTATATGTGTATGTATATGTATATATATATATATGTATATATATGTATATATATACATATATATATAGATACTAAGGTGTGTATATGTATATATATATATATATATATATATAGATACTAAGGTGTGTATATATATATATATGTATATATATATATATATATATATGTATGTATATATATATATATATATATACTAAGGTGTGTGTGTGTATATATATATGTATATATGTATATGTATATATGTATATATATGTATATATAGATACTAAGGTGTATATATATATATATATATATATATATATATATATATATATATATATATATATATATATACTGCATAATAGATCATTGTTGAATGATTGACTGCTTCCTTATTCTACAGCATTGCAGTTTATTTAAAACCAGAAAACATTTTTAGATTTTAAAATATTCTTTTTAGATAATAATGATTCATTGGTACAGTCAGTCAGCTATGTGCCATGAATTATACACATTTAGGCGATCATGTATCTTTCGATAAATGACTGACGAGGCAGATTTTTTCCGCAGTAGATTGCCATTTCTTTCTGCGGTAGACCAGTTGCCATCTAAGGCTATAGAACCGCCGTCTGTCCTGCTATTTATCTATAGCTGGGGGAGAAGAAGACGATTCATATATTTCCCAAGGTTATTAGCATCTAAGTGTATGTAATGAATTCGACTGGAATTCGTAATCGGTTCTCCGATTCCTCAATCCCAGCCGCTGTCCATGAAATAATTATATCATATTGTGGTGAAGTGTTAGATTCACGCCTTCCCAAGGTTATTTGCGCGGAGGTTAATATAACGAAACGAACTGGAATTCGAACTCGATTCACCAATTAAAAATGCCGTGCCATTTTTCCTTGACATCAACCGCATATCAAATCTTACATTACCTGGGATTCCCAAGCAGTCAGCCATCAAGGTATAGACACAATTCAATGTTGCTTAACTTTAGCGAGCTTACGGGAACTACTGTTTGAACGTAGTATGGCCATAAGCCACTATTTAATTAATTTGATAAAGAAAGAGATTACGTTGAAATTTTTTTTTCATTATGAGCTTTAGGGAATTTTATTTGCATCTACACACGCAATATGTTAGATGTTTAATACTTTGGGGATGAAAATCCATCATTGTTATCATGTACCAGAGAGAAAAAATGGAGAAATTTAACTAGAGTTTAAGAGACATCGGAAATTGTGACAATGAAATCTGAGGCAGATACAAATAACAAAAAAATGTTTTAAAAAACTGAACATGGTATTATTGGATTCGGAAAAAAAAAAAATAATGTGTACGCGAACGTTATGTATATTATGTAATCTCGTATACAGCAGTGAAAGAGAGAGATGTTCTACCGACGGAAAACGAAAATATCATGTTCAGAAAATGTACGTAAAGTGTAAGAGAATAGTTATTGAAAAGAAATACGAGTTTAAAACCTGCTGCAAATTATATCCTCTTTGTTTAGAATTTGCTCGAATAGGTAGACCGGTAGAACTAAAATTTACATTGTTTAAAACAGGCATGATCATAATATTTTGCAAGCAGTCGGTCGCGTGATTTATGGCTCATAAGGCGGGACAAACTATTAAAAAAAATTCAAGTTAATTTTTCGTAGTAGGAACGTCAGCTATTTTCACTACAGAAGAACATATACGTAAGCATATATCTTAGAAATAGGGGAATTTTTTAAAATTTTATTTTTAAGAAAAAATTTATCTCTAATTAAAAAATGGAAGTTTTGGTATAATATTATCACTGCTTGCGGTGGGATTAACACATGTCGTTGTCTGATTTATTTCTAATTTATTCACTTGAAAATTGTTTAAATGTATATTTTTCTCCAGTGAAAAAATATTATATATATTTCCTGTTTTAAGAGCAAAATACGGTTGCACGTATGATCTTCTTTAGTCAAAATCGCCAATGGAATCATGAAGAGATATGATATTCAAATAATAATTAATTCACTCGGAGAGTAATTTTCAATGTCAAAATTGATATCCTTTTTTAACTGTACGTAAAGGAGACAATCCATTTCATATTTAGTATTCACACTCATTTAATGAGTTTAGAATGGAGTCATGTAAATACTATTGCTATCATAACACATCTGTAATGACCTACATATAATTTTGACGACTGACGAGGCACTGCGTTTAAGATTTTTATTATTTTTTCTTGCAAGTAATTTTTTCTGGACATAGTGTAAAAACTGTCCAAATGATCTGTGGATACGAGACATTTTGGTTAAACTAGTAAACATTGTCAAGGGTGTGTATTTTTTTGTTCCTAAATATTCAGATAAACAAAAAAACATGATTGATGATCTCCCCAATGTCGATAACGTGCACACTACATCCACGAATTAAATCACTCGTACGAATGCGGGAAATATTTAATAAAAACTTGTCAGTCTTCTTTAATGAAATGTATATAAAAGATCGATTTCTACCCAAATGCACAATTATATAATAATAATAATAATAATAATACAGACACAAACAAAAAATTCAGTTTGATCGTTTATATGCCGTCACCTTGGGTAACTTGAAATTGGATCCATCAAAATTGAGAAGGCCGGATTTAAGAAGCAGTTGCATAACTACACAATGGGCAGTCTTTGAAAAAGATGTCGCAGTATTCTAAAGTCCTCGGTGCTCGCTGAAAAAAATCTAAAAGATAATATGAATTTGGGTAAATTGACCGATAACACAAAACAAAGCCGTGAACATGAAAATAAAGATGAGGACAACAGTCCGAATAATGTAAATAAACAACTTATTTGGAAATTTGAATAATCTAATAAAAAAATTTACAGACAGAAGCTGTTCATATTATTTAACAGACCCCCGACATATATATATATATATATATATATATATATATATATATATATATATATATATGTATATGTATATAAATTAATTAGAAAACAGACACTTTAATATTTGCTCTGATTTGACATTGAATGAAAGGACCATTAAAGTTGTCTGCTTTCTAATTAAATTAATATTTGCTCTGCTTTGACATCGAGCTCTCTGGATTTCATTACCTATATATATATATGTATTATATATATATATATATATATATATATATATATATATATATATAACTCGGACTTATTGGTAATTTTTTTATCTGATTGCTGAAATGCAGGAAATACATTGTGCAAAATCTATCCTGGCCGTTTCTTGCAATTCAGTTAGAAAAAGGCCAGCGAAAAACGCCAGCGATATGGTTAAGGGAATTTATGGACAAAGTGATAATATCTTTGCTCATGAAAAGGTTATTACAGATTAAGCTTTAATATTCATTGATTCGACATTGAATTGATGGAATCCGTAAAATCTGGTGACGCATGTGTTTGTGGGGGATAAAAAAGTCAGCGTTATCACTGGAATAAGCGCCCGATAATATCAGCGTTCCCCCCATCTCCTACGCCAAGTGTCCTTATTTCTATCACCTTCAATCTAGAAAACGAATAATTGTTATCGTATCCCGCCGGCATTTTTGGTCAGCTTGATCTTAAAAGTTTTTTTTTTTATTTCACTGTTTCGCTTTCTTTATGCATGTGTACGTTCTTGTATTTCGAAATATTTGTAATCCTTAAACACTAAGGGAACAAGTAAGCGTTTCCGGGCGTGGAACTCTCTCATAGTAGGAATAACAAACTAGAATCGCTAGTTAACGTTTTCTTCCGTACCGGAATGTTTACGAAAACATAGAAAGGGTGATTTCATGATATCAGAAAGGACAAAAGGTTATGGTTAAGTAAACAAATGGTTGGCTACAAAAGATACGGCTTGATATGTTATCCATTGTATTATTGAAGTCAAAATAAAGATAGAGAATGTAACTACTTTGGGTAGTGTACTATCAGACGACGGAATATGTCGTAGAGAAATTCGAAGTCACATAGGGAATGATGTCCTGCAGTAATATGCAAAATATGAAGGGATTGGAAAATTTAGTTAGAAACAGAATAATGTGTGCTGAAATATCACTGGGATAATCTCATATAGATATGTTTTGTACTTTTAAAAATTTGTCATGGATTTGTGTTTTCCAATCTATGAAAAAT
>OZ038475.1:105833020-105838020 GCA_964036315.1 Acanthosepion esculentum
TATATATATATATATATATATATATATATATATTTGAATATTGTCTGTTAATTCATCACACGTAACCAATAAGAAATAAGCAAGCAGAAGATGCCATTAAACTGCGTCTCTTTGCTTTTTATCAGTTCTTATCATTGCTATCTTGATATCTGACGAAGCTTTAATAAAGTGAAACATGTTAGATTAATTTCTGCTCTTTATCCTATCATATTTATTTAGCTCGTTATCATTTCCAAAAATGCTCGTTATATTCGAGAGGCCGGTACCAGCGATACTGGTTAAAGTAGTAATCGCCAAATAGTATAATAATCAGAAGAGAATCGTAATCCGAGTAGTAATAGAAAGAGTGAAAGTATAGCAATAGTCGATAGACAAGAAGAGTGAACAGTGAACGTATAGTCGTCAAGCTGATTCGTATTCATTCACTTTATTTATGATCACTTGATCTGCTTAGTGATGGAATTGCCATCGTTACTCACTCGCGATCTAGTTTCAAACCACAGTGTCGTTAATGACACTTACTCTTATACAACACACACACACACACACACACACACACACACACACGCGCGCGCAATTTATTATTGAAGTGTAGCAACAAAAAATCCTTGAAAATACCTAGCATTATAGAAGAAATCTGTCGGAACCTGCAATGTTTTTATAACTTTGACATTCATTAAGTCCATAAGTAAAGGTAATTCTCAGTCCACAAGAAAAAATAACATCCCCAAAAGTATAGAATAGTACATTGCACACACATACACACAAATATATATATATATATATATATATATCCATGTATCCGCCTGGACACGCACACACAGACACACACACACATACACAAACGCATATATGTGTGTGTGTGTGTGTGTCTTCAGGCGGGTAGCACGTTGTTGTTACCATTTTAGTTACTGGAAAGATAGTTATTTATTATATGACTTCTGATACATTTGTCTCGCGGAAAATATTTGGCGAAATCTTGTGAGTCTAGGTAAAAAACAGAGTGTCAGAAAACAGCGAATTCAGACAAACATCAACTAGTAAATATTTTAACAAATCATGTTTCAGAAAGGTAATAAGTTCAGTTTGTGAAGTGTTCAAAGCAGCTTTCAATGTGTGTCTCTGGAGTACGCACATAGCTCTCGTTTCTATCGCAGAGAGAAAGAACTTGACTTGTCGCTTCTTCAGTCAGAGGAGAAAGAGAAAGGGGCTGTGAAATCTCGCGACACCTGTGATTATCGTCAGTGGGTGAAAATTCAATATCTCACCGCCTATGATTATCGTCGGCGGACAAATCAAGAGAAAACGTAGGAAATTCCCAAAATACACACACACACATAAACACACACTTTATACATATATATATATATATATATATATATATATATATATATATATATGCGTAAATACAATGTATATTTCTTGAAATAATTTCGGTCGTCTAGATTTGTTTCGATGATTTTTTGCATTGTATTTTTTTCAATTATACGTTTAAATAATTGTATTTCAGGAAGTCTTAGAATTAAATATTTCCTCACAGGATACTGAAATTAAAAATGCGTGTAAAATATTTGAAATGCGTATGAAAATAATTATAATACTTATAAATGTTTATTTACTCCTTTCTGACAATGCTTATCCAATACACATATATTTAAATTTCATATATAATTTTATCAACCAAAAATACGAGAATGACGATATTAAATTTCGTCTACGCTATTGAAAACATTTAGTTCCTGCTTCTGACACTGACGGTTTGAAGTGCTCAAAAATGCAAAAAAATAAACATAGCACAGCTTACCTTCTTTATATATATATATATATATATATATATATATATATATATATATAATTTTAAAACCAACCCAATTTATATTCACCCCAATTCTAACCACTCCCTATCTGTAATCCAACATATACTTTCGTCTGTAGGACTTTAGAAACCTCTTATTGAACGATGTTTGATAAATATATCGGTGTCTATAATAATGTTTTTAAAAAATGGTGGTTATAAGCATGCTAAAATCAAGTTTAGAAAATATGATGATAGTCGTCCAAAGAAAAAAATAGAACTAAGATCATTGGGAACATTCCCTACCATTTAATCAATTAGTCCTTACAAAGTTAGGCTACAAGTTCCTCCATTTGATAAACATTTTTCTAAATGTAACCTACTTACATTGTTCAGACTATCGTCCTCATCTTTGTTGCCATATTTATCACTAAGCTCTGGCCTTCTTCAGGTGGTCGGAATATCGAACTAGACCCTTTATTTCGCCCTCTGGAGTAGACTGTTCTAGTTCCACGTGCTATGTCTAATGGATGTTAATTATCAGTTATCTCCTGTTCATTCCCCTTTCCAAGTTCTCCACCGCCTTAACCAGGTATTGAACTCACACTTTTTGGATCCTGTCACTGGATTTATCTAACGTCTTTATCCAACTGAAATTTGCTGTGAAATGAATGGAACACAGGGAAATCATTTGAATATATGCTTACTGGATATGAAAATTGGACGGCCATTATGGTGCACTAAAATATATCTTATTCGGCTGTAAATATGGCCCAGCAAACGTTCTTTTTTTATAATGGATTAATTTAATTTCCTAAAAGCTTGAGAAATTTAAAACCAGTGAGGGTTCATTGATAATGTTCTCTGACATCTATTTTGATTAAATTATATGGGGTGCAGAACTAAAAAACAAAGACACAAATATGACGATCTGGAACCGACTGTTGAAAGTTCTAATCGTCGGTTCTTTGTACGGTGCGCGTAAATACCTGAATCCTCCTGATATCCTCTACCTTTAAAAGAACTCGATCTGGCCAAAGATCGAGTCATCACCATCATCAGTTACTTACTCCGCTTGTTGCAGACTGTGCATCAACATGAGATATTCTTCTCCACAAAGGTCGATCACCAATTGCAGAGTTCAAAGTGTTTAAGGTCAAATCCACTCCACAAGTGGACATCAATCCAGTGTTTTGGCTGCTGTTGACCTTTGCTTCTATTACCCATTAATTTTCCTTCTAGGCTAACTTCCTCACGCAATGAGTTGATCTTTTTATATGAACTTAGAGTTTAAGTACTTTGACTTGAAAACAAGCTTGGTAACGTTGAGTGGAGATATGGTCGCTGAGGCCTTTGTCAGTCAAAAGTCTCATGACGTGGCTCTGGAAGGTGGTGAGCTTTGGAAGTGACTGTCGCCCTAGTAACACAATGTAGACCATATAACACAACTGTATGTAAGTGACAAAGATCTTAGCCTTCAACTGATAAAAAACGCAGCAACCATTCCATTATACTCATAGAGAACTGCTGCCATCTTATCTGCAGGAACTCGCCAGTCTTCACATTCTAGTCTTGATTGTGTCCAAAAGTATCTTTGTGTCCTTTTGGGCGATGAATTATTTTTCTCCATACAACCACTTTGCTACAGACGAAATGTCGCTAATCTATCATTAATCTCTCGCTATTTTCATAGAACGTGTTTAGACGAATTACATTCCTTAGTTCAACCAGTTCTAGCCTTCACGGCTAAGACCAACCATGCCGCGCATATTGTAGCGAATCACACACATTCCCTTCGTATTCGACTCGAGCAGCTTCCTCCTACCACCCACCACTCATCTTCATTGCCATATTCACACCGTTTCGGACATTGTACACTTCGGCCTTTCTCAGGGTTGCTGAGACATTAGGGTTATAAGTCCCAGAAATTCATACGGAGATGTCCTCGAGTGTACATGGCCAAGTGGATAAAAACTTTGGGTAGATCTGGTGACTAGACGTGAAGAGATGTGAGTTCAAAACCAGGCAAGAAATTGTGATAGTTGAATTAAAGGGAAGTAACTGAGACATCCGGAAGAGGCATCGCACGGGGAAATGGAAAAATCTATCTTGGTCGACGAAATAAAGGATTCGGTGCGAAATTCCAATCACCTGAAAGAGACCGGAGAGTAAAACGGCCGAAACATTGGGAATCTGGCAATGAAGATTAAGATAACAATTCGAATAATGTAAATAGTAAAATATTCTTTTGTTTGATTGTTCAGCGGCGTAGTAAAATCTGTATATGTTATTTAATGCCAAAATTGAAATTTCTCAGGACTTTTTGTAATTTATTTTACAATATATATATATATATATATATATATATATATATATATTGCTGGTAATATTTTTGTTTTCAAAAATGTATTTTTGATATTTCATTTTCATTTTTACACAAAATATATTGCTCGTAATATTTTTATTATAAAATGTATTGCTGGTATTATTACTATAATTTGTTTATACTTTCAATGTCTTTTGACCCTAGTTTGGGGGTTGACTATTTGCCTATAAATGGGACCTTAACAGGTGCTACCATCCAGGGTAAGGTTGTACCTGGGAACAACAACAATTAAGAAGTGGTTCCACGTTCTTCAAAACCTTCCGATCAGAGGCCTTGCTGCCCAATGTTTTTATCATCATAACCAAGACTAGGCTAGATAATTGTCTCATAACAAATCTACATGCAATGCATTAGGTACCAGACGAATATGCAACACTAGATTTCATATTAAATAAAAAAAATATTCGTAAAACGTATAAACAATTATGATAAATTAAAAAGAAAATTACTTTTTTCTTCTCCGTCTCTCTCTCTCTATATAGACGATGTATACCTGAGTTCTACCTAATTATATATGTGCATATATATTTATGTACGAGTTCCTGTACATATACTCGATATAGACGTGTGCATATATGTTAGTGTCTGTAGGTGTGTGAACGCGCACGCAATTGTGTCTGAGAAGCGTTTGATTTGATATATTTATCAGGAAAATCCATTTCTATTTACGAGAAATCTGGCTTCATTCCTATTAAGAATAAATTTAGATACTTGCATTTAAAAGATAAGCTTTAAAAAAAAAATACATATATTGTATTTTTTTTTCCGGTGGACTTTTATAAATATACGGAAGTTTTAAATAAATTTCCGAAGAAATAT
>OZ038475.1:105843020-105868020 GCA_964036315.1 Acanthosepion esculentum
GGAATATACATAATATCCAATGTCGGTAGCACGGATCATAGTTTCAGGTGCAAATACAGGTATTGACACCTGAACACAGCAACAGCTGTATGAAACTCCGTGTCGTGCTATTGACGTTGTATATTATGCATATTCACTAATATTTTGGGCGGGAATTGCCTAATCTTACTTTTCCGGCCTTGACATACTCCAAAATCCCGTATGCGTTTCTTTGTAGATAGTGACATTTTCCATCTTACAGTACCTATCCCATAGACACAGCGTCAAATTCTTATTGCTACTCTCTTATAACTTCCATGGCAAATGATTAGACGAACACCATTCATTACTGCCCACAACACAGTTTTTTACGGCCATATGCCACCTTGCAATATCCACAGTTGTTAACCATCTACATTCCCAACGTATTCCACAGGTAAGAAAGACTTTACTCTCCAAAAGATTATTCCCAAGAACCTCTACTTTGTTGAATAGATCCCTTGAGTAGATGTTTTTACTGTAATCTTAATCTCTTTAGTCGTAGCGCTAATCTTTATTCATCCATCATATACTCGTTATCTTCACTTCCTTCTCTTGCGTTCATGACACACATCTCAGTCAGTAACCCTATCTTCCGTGAAGGTTTTGGATGAACTTTATCTCTTTCTTTCTTTCTTTCTTTCTCTCTCCTATATATATATATATATATATATATATATATATATATATATATATATATATATATATATATGATTAATAAAAATAGAAAATTTGCCACTTAGTTGATTGATGTTATATTCAGCACCCAATCTCCGTTATTTCGTAGACATATTTTTTTTTTGCAATTATTCAGTCCCCTCGTCAGGATGTTTCATCAATAGACAGCCGTTTTTCTCAAGTTTCGTTTATATTTGCACACAGAGTTACATTGGGTGGAACTGAGCAACAATTCTAATTCAGACGATTATAATCCGTCCAATATTATTAACCAAGTGTACAAGTCCCGTCAAAAATGGCAGCTTATATTTTAGGCATAACTTCGTAATGTATGTGTTTTTTATAACATATTTTTGTTTATAAGATACATTACTTTATCGTATGCATTTTAACTAACCCTTGGAGTAATTAAAAGAAATGTTGTTAAATAGAGACCATTACATTTGATTTGCAAATTTAATTCCAATTTTTAAAAAAATAGATTGCCAAAAACACGAGGTACATAGTCAGTAATCAGGTAGAAATATAATAAATATAAAGTCTGTCAAGACGCTATTTAAATAAAAATAAATTCACAGATACATAATATATACTGCAAAAATGTATTATTAACATGATTTGTTTCTAATGCTCTTTGTCTACTTGAAGATAAATCTTTTATTTGTATAGATTATTAAAAAGACTACAAGGAAGGAATCACTCATTAATTTACAAACTTAAATTGATTTATCTCCCTTCCCAATACACATGGGACAGAAAATATCTAAATAACTACACATTGATAATTATCATATGGCTCGATTATTTAAATGTGCTATAGTTATCAAGGGAAGGCTGACAGCCGTCGCCATATTATGTTGGAATGTAGGTTCTCGTCCGATCACTGATGATGAGCAAGACCAAGCCTGCTCAGCACCAAGATGGGTGATTGCTTGGTAATACTATGTACTTGTGTGTATGGATGGTGCAATGGATAAGGGCTCGGTCTGGGAAATCGGAGAATAGAGTTCAAATTCCCGTCGGATTCGTTACATTCACTTACTCGTAAATACCCTTTTGGCGATCATGAAAGCAAAGAGACCTGATTATCCAAGCGTATCACATCAACAAGCATTGGACTAGCGTGGTAGGTTAATGGTCCTCATCTCCCCATGAATTTGGAGGTAGGCTTACCTTCAAAGATGGACAGTCACAGACTGAGATTAAGATAAATGGAGGGTGTGTGCTGAGTATCAAAGATAGGGCGTATGTACATATAAAGAGTGTGAGTACAGAATTCAACATTAGAAGGGGATTGTCTGTTTCACGCCTTAATCTAACATCAGCAAATGCATTGCATATTTCAATGTCCACATTAATTCTCTCTCTCTCTATCTATCTAACTATATATATATATATATATATATATATATATATATATATATATTACAATGAATCATTCATACAAGAAGTAAATTAGTAAAGTTAATGATATAAAATGGAGAAATCCCTTCGCTAACAAAATTCTTAAAGAAGCATTAACCTACCAATCACACGATGAATGTTATGATCCTTGTTTTCTAAAGTTATAAGCTGTATAAGATCCGTCTCAACAACTAAGACATTACTCTGTTTATTGAACTATTTAATTCATGCCACATTGACTAATAAACTCTTACAACAAAAAAATCTCAAATTGCCATATTAGTAAAAAAAAACGCACTTTCCTAATTTAAAAAAAATAAATTCAACCTTAGCATTGCGACTGCACGCTCCAAATGTTTGTATCTGTTATCAATAACACATTTAAAAAAAACATATTTCGATTCACATTATATTTTTTCGTCTCGGATGCTACCTGAATTTTACCAAAAACAAAATAAATTACATGCATGAAGATGACTGAATGTACAGTTGAAAGTACTGGCGTATTTAAGATTTCGCGATTTTCTATCATTAACTTTACTAATTTACTTTTTGTATGAATGATTCATTGTAATATAAATTGAACTGTACCACATATTTGATATATATATATATATATATATATATATATATATGGTTATATCGTGGATTATACGATATAAACAACAAAGTAATTCCGAGTGGAAAGATTACAATAACACAAGAAATCAGGTAACAAGTAACAATGGTTTATTTTACGTAAAGTACAAATGAGCAACAGTTCGTAATACTAAGGAAAACAGGAGATAAGTCACGGAGGTTCGTATGGGTCGCCTTCTCTCTCTCTCTCTCTCTCTCTCTCTCTCTCTCTCTCTCTCTCTCTCATATATATATATATATATATAGTTTGTGTGGAGACATTTAAAGGATCCTTTTTTGGTAAAATGTTCGCTTTTGTTCATTACATTTTGAAACTGAATTATTCTTAAAATAACGAGTTTGACACAATATTTTTCCATTATTTCCCACTCCACGACTTGGCGTTCAACCAGTAATGTTCTTGGACAGGCGCACTCATAGATCAACTTACTCTAACACACACACACACACACATATATATATATATATATATATATATATATATATATATATTTCCACTGGATGGAATATTTTACTCTCATTATCCCGTCTACCTGCCAAATGTCTTCGATTTTTTAAAAAACTTTTTTAATAAAGGAGCTGAGTTTTGGGCGGCTATAAATAAAACTCATTCGCTAATCTAATTTTCTGGCGACACTGACGAAACATTCCAATTTTATTTTATTTTTTGAGAGATTCTTAAAATATTTTCTAGTTTTATTTGAATAGCAAACTTGAAGAAGGAAGTTAACATGAAGAAATGAAGAACTGTATGGCTTTGTTACCGTTTCCTTTTCTATAAGTTTATTCGTGAAGTTAATATGTGAACACCTCACGGCTTAACCATAAAAACAATATCATGATCTTCCGGGACGTGGTCCTCTCCACTCTTCTGCACGCTTGCGAGACATGGACTTTGAGGTCATCAAACGTCTAGAACGGTTCCAGAAAACGAAACTCCGAATAATCCTGGGGAGGACCGCATCACCAACAACAATTTCCTCTCTCGGACATTTCTCCCCATCATAGAGGCTACCATTCTTCAATATTAGTTCCACTTGGTGGGTCACGTGTCCAGAATGCATTCTACTCCACTGCTACGTATCTTCCTGTCTGAGATATCGCCAACGACAACAGGCTATGAGGAGTCCCCAAAAACGACGATTGGAAGACCATTGGAAAACATCCCTGACACAGGCCAACATCGACTCGGACACCTGAAAATCGGCGTCTGTGGCATAAGATCATCCGAGGTGGGACGATAATTTCTAGTTCAACTGTCAAAATGAGGAGGGCCTTACTCGCCCAACTGCATCCACCACTCACACTCATCAGTGACTCCTGCTCGCGACATTTCGGGTGTAGTCTGGGCTTTCACAGCCACCTCCGTCACTGACACCAGAGATTAGAAAGGTAGTATGAAGAGAGAATGATGATCCCGATGCTCAAATGTGCGTGGGTACCGACGACGATGTGACGACATACTGAAGTAACTTTGAATTTGCATTGTTTGTATAAAATGTCAAATAATTATTCTACTGATATTTTTTTCAAATATTTGTTAAATATTAAAAGAGATAAAAGATAAAATAATGTAAAGATAATTATGAAAGAATGGGTCCGTGGCATATCTGTCTGTTAAAATTCCTCTCTCGTCTGTACCGTCCACACTACTTGTGTAATTGCAAGCACCCATCAATTCTTCCGCGGCTATAGGTTGCCGAGCGCTTTAGACGTGGCAGAAAATTTAGAAAAAAAGAATATTCTGAATTCAAAATCAGAGACAAAAAATTGGTAGCTATTCCACTATATTTCCCCAAGAAGTAACAACAATTCACATTGAAAATGAAGCCTTCAAGAGACACTATCGCCTACATCGTAAAATTACATGACGTTAAAAGAAAGAAAAAAATCGACGGTCTTGTCTCCACGGTATGAAAATATCAACTAAAATAAATTTATTATGTACATAAGCCTAAACATAACCTATGTTAAATATTCTACGATCTGTAGAGCCAATCGAGAAATAAGAGTTTCTGTATAAGAAGTTTTCTCGTATAAATACGTTGCAGCTTTTCAAATATGTCAAAAGGTAGTCTGCAACAAAAAAATGGATGAATTTCCCAGTGGATACTTTTGCAGAGATAGGAAACAATGTTAAACACAATATATATATATATATATATATATATATATATATATATATATATATATATATATATATAAAATCCTAGGCGGTGTACATCAGCAGTTTTCTTTATTGTTTGATCTTTAAAACTCTGACCAATCTATCTGTGGCATGGTCGATATGCCTATCAGCTCATAGTCAGTCTGTGGAACATCTGATTGAAGCGACCATTGATGAATAACTAGCAGAAGGCACCCGTCAGCCATCTACGAAAACAATGAGGTTTCTCAGAGTTTCTGCTGCAGACGTGTGGATATAATGACATGCGCAACTAATTCAATATCATCATGCTTTCCATGTTTCTTTGCTTAGGTTTAACTTTAACGTTTACAGACTTGGCAGAATAAATACTATCAAGTGAACAACGGGAATATTTTCGTCTGGAATATTCTTTTTGCTTCTGTTTACCCAATATAAGGCCTAAGGGACACTCAAGTTAGAGGGTTACTATGTGAAGTTGTATTAGTGTAAGAAAAGACAAGAAGTGAAATTCTTGGGGCTATACAGAAAAGATAATATCAAATTTTAGACTAATATATGTCAATATTTAATTAGAGAATGAAAGTATAATTAGAAATATATAATTGAAGAAGACTTTATAAGGGAAGGAAAACCCAATCCTATACAGGAAAGAAGGGATAAACCTCTAGTGTTCAAAAGACTGACAGGAACGTGAACCGGAACATAGCCAAACCACTTGTCTCCATTTGACAAATAGAGGAATTGGTTATTTTTCATTTTAATCAAAGCGTAATAATCTATGCTCTTTTCTCGTATCAAATATGGAAAAAGACTTTCCTAATATACATATTATTGGGCAGGTTAGTCGCTTACCTCACAAGTTTAATGCAGTTGCTCTAGTGTAGTTCCTAGTCGGAAGGGTCGAGTTGTGAGTTGCAAGTATCATAGATACTGGCAATATAATTGGTATATTCAAAAGCATTTAAAATCTTCATAAATTTATTCGTTAATTCTCTTATACAAGCCGATTTGATTTCAGAGCCACTCCACAAGTTTAATATTGCGGCTATAATATCATTTAATTATTGAAGGCCCCAAAACCTTATATTCCGCTTGTGACTTCTTTAGTAAAGCCCACTATTTATCTGAATAGCAGAACAATATATGTGTTGGGCCCTTTCGAAATTATATGGGGCGATAGAGAATGTCCAAATGCCTACGCTTTTCTCATGAAATTTTATTTTTTCTTCAAAACAATAAACGTAACAAATAAAAAATAAAATAAAAAGGAAGACAAACCTTCTGTTCAATGCGAATTTAGCAACAAATCCTTTTAGTGATAATCATTTACTCCAACTTACCTGAAAGAGAAAAGAAAATAATAATGAAGAATAAAAACCAATAGGGAAGAAATGAAAGAATTTTACGAGATCATATATTGGAATAAGTAAGACAAAATGATAAGAAAGCACATAATCTTTTTCAATTTAGCCATTCATTGATGGAGCTTTTAGGGTTACTTTCGATTGAAATTTATAAAATATTTTTCTTAAAATGTTTTTAATCAATTCATAGTGGTCGCATAATAAATAAATAAATAAATAAATAAAAAAGAATCAAAAAAGTAAAAGAAAGACCGAATACATGGATTTCGTAAAAAACATATTTTGAATAATTCGGATCTGTTTGCTTGTCTTTCTTCTTTCTTTCTTTTTTCGTCGGATATTTTACCATCCAGCTTCTCCGTGAAAGATAAAAAAATAAAACAACGGAGAGACAGCTTTGAATATATTAATACGTAATTATAACTTATATAATCGCAGATTTATTGATTGATCGAGCGATTAGTTTTTTACGGTTTTACCAACACTTTGTGGGCTATTTAAAGCCGAAGCATATTTTAGATTGTCAGAATTATTCTTTCTTTACTTTACCGAATGAATACTGCTTTAAAAATTTTGGACAATAACAATTATGTTTCCTAGTATTTAACCCATAGATGTGGGAGAATATGGATTTATACATTTCACAGGGATATTTGCACGTAAGTAAATGCAACAAACATGACTGGAATTCGAACTCGGCTCTCAAATTTCGCATGAACAAGAACAAGATTTTTTATCATGCAAAGATTATGTCTAAAATTATAATATTGATTAAAAATCAATTTGATGTGTCCATTCAAGACATCGGCGATCATGGCTCTCTACAGTTTCCTATCTTTCTTAGTAATATTTGGCTTTTTCCCTGTTCGTTCAACAAAAACATTCGATAGGTTACTGACTTTTTTACTATCTGTTACTCTTTTTTTTCAATGTCTTGTGAGTGTCAAATATTACAAGCCTTCTTTCTACGTTTTGTTTCGAAGGAATTTCAACATTTTCTTCCCAATTCTAAGCATAAATGTTATATTTTCCCATTTACCCTAAAATTTCTTCGTTGCTTTCAAACTCCGTGCATCGAATTATAATAGTACTTCTGTTGAACCGTACCCCTGTTACTTACGTCTTTTCTTCAGCTATGATAAAATTATCCAGTATTCATTCCATATAGGAAGACTGATGTTACATAGATCTTTTTTCTTGTTTCTTATTATTTTACTTGCAATATGGAAGGTAACATTCATTGTTTGTATCAATAGAAAATGTTGACGTCAAAAGCAATTCTGGGTCAATGGTCCCTTCCGTAAAATATAATGAACAATTACTGGATTACATGTCAAACGTATATTATATACCGTACCTATGAACACTAATGTGTATGTCCCAATACTCATAAATACGTTGGACACATTGTAAGTTGGGGTAATATGCTTTCTTAGTAGTCCACCACTAGCAGTGTTTACCTACATCACGCCGCTGGCAAGTATTGTATTTTATTGAAGTTATAAAGATTATCATTTCATTCACAACCTCTGTTTTGGTTATTCCACATTCAGTCACACTTTCTAGGTGACTACACGCACACAAACAGACAAAAGGCAAGTTATCTTTCTAATATCGTATTAAATAATCTGCTTGCCTTTTCGTTATTTAGCACGTACGTTACGTTCTCAAATAGCTGGCCTGTCCCCTGTCCTCAAATCATTGTTATAGCAGCAGAGAACAGTTTAACTCCAACTGAATTTTCTTTTTAAACTTCAAGAAAGCATCAGTTTGGGGCGCGTTCAAGCTACATATATAGGTTGTAAGTTAGAATGCAAGCGAGAAAGGGACGATAGGAAAAGTGATAACGCCCTTGTGCGTCTAACGTCTGATTCAGTGAAAAGGGATATTAATGTGAAATGTGCCAGCCCAAATGATTAGTCTCAATAATGAAGATTAGTTAAAACTGTGGAATTTCTACCGGTTCTGCTCTATACGGTTAAAGGAAAAAATGTAATGAAAAAAAGGGGAAAATTATCATAACGTAACACGCAGTATATGATTGTATGTGTATTTAATGAATGCTAGTCATTTATCTCCCTTTGATTGGTAAGGCGATATGTCAAGTGTCAACCTGACAAGTGTAGAAGTTCTGGCAAATGTGAATTACGTGAATAGTACGTCACAATAAATGCTAGTTATAAAAAATACATGTTAATCAAGCAAGCAAAGAAATATAACGATAGAAAATATGAAGCCGTAATCCGAAAAGGTATTTCAGTAGTGAAAGATGCTTTTCAAAAGCTAATTAATATATGAAGAAATACATAAATTTCGTTAGAAAAGAAAGAAGTTCTCACATCTCCAGTATCACAGTGAGTGCTGGAAAGTTTCTGCACGGTTGAAGAGATTTGAAACAACCGTCATACGCTGCTGCAAAAGGAGAGAGAGAGAGAGAGAGAGAGAGACAAACAGACAGACATATAGACAGACAGATGTCTGGGTAATATGGCGCGAAGAATGCGACCCTGGAATGTGGTGCCTAGGGAAACAACGATAACCTACATGTATTGTAAAGGTTATTAAGTGGAGAAACATTTCTAAGGATAGGAAATCCTGGAGAGCCATAAACACCCACTACATGAATGGTTATGGAACATAAAAGGAAACTCTCTGACGCTGCAACAGCAATAGATATTACAGATTTATGATAATTTGGAAAACTCATATAGGTTGTATGTTTTATATGAATTTATTTGGTACAAGGCCATAATATAGAGCGTTATTTTAAGATCAGCAGAAAATTTTATGGGAAATTATTTGGCAGAAGACCATGTAGTAAAGCATCATTTGAAAACCTGAATTGAATTTTATAAAAAAGGTTATTTGGAAAACGGCCATATTTTCAGAGCACATATTGAAGATCAGAGATACAGTCATAACACGGTCTGCGTGCATCTTCAATCGCATAAAGAAAGATTTCGATCGAAATTTTATATAATATAAATTTATTGGTTATTGATTAATGTAAAACAGCAAATTGACTCCGAACTCTGACTTCCAACGCAATGTCAAAAACTTTCATTGATATCTCCAAAAGACATTCGTAGCAGTAAGTAATGGGTATGGGTGCCACCCTGACTTAATTAAAAAATCTCACATCCGTGTCGGTTATGCTATGGCATCTGGTAAAACAGATTTGAACACTAGCAAGCCTGCTTATGGCTATGCCAAGCAAATTATCGGAGTTGAGAAAATCATAGGACATTCGATTTCTAAAATTGTCACATGTGTACCCGCAATGGCAATCCATCCACATGCTATTCAAGATCGAGAATGTTTGCCAAGATAATTGATTAATTTTGTTTTTGTAGCGACACATCAATTCCATATGGGTCATTTAATGCCAAAATTTAATTTTATTGAGAGCTTGCACATTATAAAAATATATATGTTATTCTGCTTTAACAATTGAATACATACATGGTAGATATTACAACGTTTTTCCGCATATACATTTTGTATGGATATAATTAATAGAATCGGTAATGTGTGCGTTGTATGTTTTAGTTTTGTTAAAGGTATATTTTGAAATACATTTCGATTATTTTAAAAATTGTAGGATATTATATGGATTAACTAGTTAGTAATTCTACTATAAATATGTATTGTCGGTAACTTTTTATATAAAATGTATTGCTGGTATTTACAATAAATATCTATTTTTATACTTTCATAATGTTTTTGTTTACGGGTTCACTATTTGCTCACAGCTTGGACCCCATCAGGTATAACAATCCCGTGTCAAGGTAGATCCGGAAACAACAGCGATTAATAGCAGGTTCTACGCCCCTCAAAATCTCCAGCCTCCCGAACGGAACCCTTGCTACATATGTAGTTTACCGTTATACCGAGGACTAGTCCAGATAATTGACATGTTTCATATCAAATTTACATGCAATACATAAGGTACCTAACGTATACCCTACATTTCAGTGAAGCTTTTCTTAGTACAGGAACTGAATAACCAAGCAGGCATGGGTATTAAGACCGTGACACTGGTGACAGTACTTGGGCTCGAACGTTGTGAAAATGTGGCAAAATTTTTTATGGTTGGATTAATCCTGTTAATTCGGCCAAATGTCATTTTTGGCTAATGCGAACTCCCTATTTACATCATATGTTAAAAAATACTCTGCTTATTGGTTCAGTTCAATAATAGTGTTGAGTGTGCTCCCGTAGAATGGATATGACCGGCTAAACGTAGGTGATAAGTTTTTCCGCGCGGCAAATCATGGACCGAGAAATATATCATACAACTGTGGCGAATTATCGAGAGGTATGACAAAAACAAACATTCCCCCAAACATTTTTCTCCTAACATTTCATTTTTATTGTTAGTATACATTTCTAAAATTACCCTATATACGACATGTCCCTTTAGAATTTGGGGACATAATGGTTAACTAGAAACATTTATATTTGTTCTTCTATGGTCCATCTTTTTTTCTGCGATTTTAATCTGTCCCCTTTCTTGCAAATTCACACTGCTTCTCTTGCAATCGAGTTTTATATTCTCCAAACATTCTTTTCTCTTAACGTGTCCCAAACACTTCAGCCCTCTCTTTTTGATTGTTAGTATACATTTCTAAAATGTCCTTATATGTCGCATGTGTTGATATTGATAATCTAAATATTCGTCAGAAAAAACAAATCATGATTATAATTATTATTACCCATTGTATTAATTATATGAAATGTCTCTTCTAGATGTAGTCGATCATACCACTTTTCAGATTTTACTTTTTTAATTTAATATCTGTGAATTTATATGATATTCTCGGGCAAGATAGTTGAATTGTTTGCAGTTGCCATCTCCACAATTTGAATTTAGAGATGTCCTCGTCTTAGAGTAGTAATCAACCGAATTTATCATATTCTACTATTTAACACATAGCTGGGGATAAAAATTTGTTTTTTTATCGAAACTATGTCTTTTCTCAATGTATGTTACTATGATTCTCCATCGATTCATTGTTTTAAATACATCTATTGCCTTGATGTGTAAATAAGGGGATGTTTTCCTTCTCTTTTTTGTTTCTATGTTATTTTTATTCAGAATCGTCTAACTCTTCGAATCCCTTACGCCCAGTGCTGGAAAACATAGTGTAACATTCTATTTAAATCACAGTAAAAATATGATTTAGCAGATATACAAAGTTAGAAAGGGTGTAAGAAAAATGTGTCTTCTCACCGGACTTGTTCAAGTTATACAGCGAGGTGATTTTGGGAGAAGTAGAAGTCCTACCAGGATTCGGTATTGGCGAACACAATCTTAACAACATGAGGTATGCAGATCACACAGTGTTGATGTCAAACACAGGAAGAAATCTACAAAATCTCCTACAGAAGATAGTGAAGGAGAGCGATAAGAAATGATTACATAGAATAGGTTGTTAGCAAAAGGATGAACCCAAATTGCGAATTGCAAATTATAGGTTCTGAAATCAAAAAAGTGTTGAAATTTAAATAACTGGGAAGTGTTTTAACAGAGGACAGAGAGTGTAACAATGAAAACCGAAGTCCTATTGGGATAGCCAAGGAAGCATTTCAAAAATTGAGCAGAATACTAGGAAATAGGAAACTTTCGCTAGAAAAATGGAAAACAAACTAAAATGCTATGTGATATCTGTCCTCCTTGTATAGCAGTGAGTATTGGAAGATCTCAAAGACGAAGAGGAGACTTGAAGCAACAGAAATCTGGTTCTATAAGAAGGATGCTGAAGATACCATCGACGAGAAAATGAAAATGAAAAGGATATTCATATTAAACATTTAACTTTCTAGGGTATATGATGAGGAAATGGGCTTGCAAAATCCGAAACACAAAGGATAGAGTAAAACAATGCATAACGTATGTAGCAAGCATGACTAAACAGAATAGAGTCTGAGAGATATAACAAAACGAAAAAAAATATTAGGTGCTTTAACAGACAGGAAATTGCGAGCAACGACGACGTTTTGGAAAAAAAGGAAACAAAAAGGAAACTATTACTTAGCACCAGGAAGAGATAGTTGAGGTTTCTGGGGCAGATAATGAGGAAAGATGGTTTAGAAAATCTGATACTCACGGGACTGATAGAAGACAAGAACGATAATGGAAAACAATGCATGTCATAGTGAGTCTAAGCAAATGGCGGAAGAGGGTTTCTGGGGGCAGATAATGAGGAAAGATGGTTTAGAAAATCTGATACTCACGGGACTGATAGAAGACAAGAGCGATAATGGAAAACAATGCATGACATAGTGAGTCTAAGCAAATGGTGGAAGAGGGTTTCTGGGGGCAGATAATGAGGAAAGATGGTTTAGAAAATCTGATACTCACGGGACTGATAGAAGACAAGAACGATAATGGAAAACAATGGATGACATAGTGAGTCTAAGCAAATGGCGGAAGAGGGCTTAGGAAAAGTAAAAGAAGGAAAGTTAAGAAAGTTAATTAAGAGCTACAAGGGACATAAAAAAGAAGAAGAGAAGAGATTGACCTATTCATTTCTATAAGGTGTCAGCGGAAAGGTCAAGGCCCAAATCTGAGATCAGTTCGCCGATTCCGCTAAAAATAGGAAAGCTGTAACGTTTTTCTCGCTTTTATAATAAACAAAGCTATGGAGATTTTTCGCAGTTTTTTATTACTTTAAATGACGTCACATAATCGAGTGAATCCGGCATAGTAAATAAAGAGTTTTATGAATCAAAAATCACATTGACCCAGCAAGATAATAAAATCGCTTCACCAGACTGAATCAACCGAAAGCGACAAGTGTAGGCAAACTTTGTTTTTTGATTAAACTCTAATATTTTTTGTTACTTTTATTTCTCTGATGTGAAATACACAACATCTCTTAAATTTATTAAAGTCAATATCGATCGCCTTTTCAATAGATGTGTTTTTTTCCTCCGCAAAATCTAACAAAAGATCAATTTGACTGTGCATCGCAAGGAAACGCTCAGGCTTACACGAACGTATTCTTGGAGGCAGAAATGAATAAGTTTATTTTTCTATTTATTCTGTTCTGACGCCCGAAGAACATCGCAGGCGCGAAGAGTTCTCTATACTGTCACGTGCTCGCGTTTCACATTGATCCGTTTTGATAGTCTGTTTCGATCAGTTCGTTTGCTTGCCTTCTATTTAAACCTTCCTATGTTTCCGATGTGCCAGTATTGCAATGGTTAACGCTTCGGTAGGAGAATTCGGCGGTCAGAGGAGGAGTTTATCGAGTTGACTTTTGCACAAATACCATCGGGAAAGGCATGAACTAATTTCTTCTTCCCTCCCAACTACGGTTTACATAGCATGACAGACGGAGTTCTCCAACCGTGGCTAGCAATCAGTCTAGAACGATAAATCTGAACTCAAGACTCAACCACCTAAATATAGAAAACGATGGTTAAACATCAGGTGCAGATATTATTTAAATCAAACGCTATTTTACACCCACTTTATAATCACCGTTTGTTCGAAGCTCTTTCTCAAAACTACAATAGGCAATTCCGGTTACTGTCACCGACTGGAACGTGTCCAAGGAGACGTTGATCTATTACTTTTCTTACTGTCTCTATCACAAATGGGTCCGACTGTGCCGGAAAAATTCCTTGTTTGGTACTTGGTTTATTTTGTTTAGCGGCATATCAACACCTCTATGGGTTATTTAATACTGAAATCTAAATATTCTGAACGTAGTTGCATGCCTTCAACTACAGATGAAATGTTTTATTGGTTATTTGACTATAAATAGGTATTGTTGTTAACTACATGGTGATTGAAAAGTAACTCCCTATTTTATTTATGATGGACTCTTCCGTCTAACTATAATCTTTACAAGACGGGAGAGTGCACTGTACATAAAAAAGAGTTTCTTTTCAATTAACCTGTATATAAAAATGTATCGCTGGTATTCTTACTATAAAAAATGTAATTTTTTTATATTTTCATAGACTTTTTTTCTTTTTGGAGTTCACTATTTGTCGATAGCTGTGTGTTCCCCGGTCATTGTTGACCGGGGAACAATGGTAATTAAGAGACGGTTTCATGCATCGTAAAAACCCCAGTCATCCAATCAGAGGCATTACTGCCTGATATAGTCTTATTTGTTATCAGTTTTATTTTCTGTATTCAAAGTATAATTTAATTTTGTGGAATTCAGTGTTTCCGGAAATCATTTCCGACATTTCCGCCATGCTTGTTACAGTCTGAAACATTTATCTGTATTATTTCAAATATTTGTCGAATCCAAAGGATCCATGAAAGTAAGCTAGCCCTTGTTTACGAGGGGCCCTCTCAATGTCTTTCATCTTAACTCTGCATACAACTTTGAAGCGTTCTTTTTTTTTTAACTATTTCACCGCAAGCAAGGCGTGAATGCCACTAGCACGCAATGAGCTACATAGAGTTAAAGTAGGAGTAAAGGCATTGAGGAAAGGAAAAAGTGAAGGGCGAGGATCAAGATCAAGATGATGTTGATTGACATTACATTTGAATATTTGAAGATTATAACTATCAGGGAAGCAACTAGGAGGAAGGGAGTTCCACTGCCGGAAAGTGCGAGAGAAAAAGCTGTTGGAGTAGAAGGGGGGCTTGCACTTAACTGTTTCGACAGTGAAACGGTGAGACCCAAATGCCTACCTAGTAGCACGTTTAAATTCATGCAGTTTGGGGCACCAGAGAAAATAGCTTGTCAGTGCAGTTGCCATGAACATATTTGTAGAAAAGACAGAGTGAAGCCACATCACGTCTGTGAGAAAGTGACTGGAGTCGAAATTTCAGGTTATGACCTTTCCACGCATTTGCTACACGTATGGAAAATCGCAATTGAGAGTAATTAACCACAATGCTGGTGAGGCCAACAATTATTGGGACCATGGAAGGTATAGCATTTGTTTTTTTTTTCAGAAATTTCCCTTTTGTGCAGAATATCACTCGGAGTGTTTTTTCTTTCTTTCTAAACATTTCTCAGCTGATTTATTTCAGTATAGTCGTTTATATTTTATTTTTCCCGCATTTTAGCAGGTTTCTTTCTTTAACCTATTTAGCTATGAATCCATAATTTTTTAAAATGCAATATTACTTCTTTTTTTTAAAACTATTTGGTCTGTTTTTTTATTTTAACACATTTCGCATATGCTGCTTCAATCAACTGACTTCCCTTTTCATTTTTGCAGTTTCTTACGTATTTTATATTTCATTTAAAAAAAAAAAATCCACCTTACCGCTACCTAGCTACGGATCAGTTTATCTACGTACATACGACTCTAGTTCAGAATTCACTATCAATTCACATAAACCTTCAGCTTTTTTCCTTCACTAATATGCAATCATTTTCCGTTGAAATTCTACCAATAGTCTCTCGAGACGATTTACTCTGCCGTATTACTTATCTAATCAATGCACTTTTCTTTCTATTGCCATCCGCATATTAGGCCTTCGAGTTTCGTGTCAGCAATCATAGTAAGAAAGTTTCTGACACAGGAAAATGCAAATATTCATCCACTTTCAAAACAAGTTTTAATATCTGTTTTCTTCCACTCGCCCGTTCCTAATAGGATCCTTGAATGAAGAAAACATGCATTTCACATAACCTCATGTAACTGTTTACTAAAAATCAATGCCGAGGAAAGAGATTAGAAACACAGCAATGATTCTCTTACATTCAATAACGGATTGCTTTCTAAATCTATAAAGCAAATAAACACCATTTTCGTAGATTCGGTGAAATAAACTAGTTTTCAGTACTTATGTACTTATCGTACAAGGCTGCAGTAAATGGGAAGCAAATGGCAATAGTGATGTAAGTAAAATCGGTGAGATAAGTTTGCTATTTGTCAATCTATCCAAAGACACTTCATATATAAATCTTCAGATCAACTTCTGGGTAAAACGATAAACTGCATCCGCGTCCTGGGTAAGGCGAAAAACTACGTCCGCGTTCTGGTAAGACGATAAACTACGTCCCCTTCTTTGGTAAGACGATAATCTACGTCCGCGTTCTGGGCAAGACGATAAACTACATCCGCGTCCTGGGCAAGACGATAAACTACATCCGGGTGCTGGGTAAGACGATAAACTACGTCCAATAGCAAGGCCTCTGATCAGAAGGTTTTGAGGATCGTGGAATCAACTCTTAATTGCTGGAGTTCCCAGGTCCACCCGTACCCCGGTTGTTAGCACCTGTTAAGATCACAGCTATGTGCAAATAATAAACCACCAAACTGGGGTCAAAACACTAGGAAAGTTTTAAAAAATAGGTTTTAATACTAGAAATACTTTGTATAAAATTACTACCAAGAATATATTTTTGGAAAAAAAAATTTACCAGCAATAAAAAATTTTGTCGGCATTAAATAATCCATTGAGGTTGATATGCCGTAAAACAAACGAAACCTCAGATCATTTAAATAAATAGCTAGTCTAGCATACCATTGCGTGGTATTTAACAGTCTAATTCTTACCATACAATCTGTTATTTATTTTTTTAATCATTTCACTCTAAGGAAGGCGACAATGACACTAAGACGAAAGGGTTCACTGAGATTGAAATAAAATGAAAATACGTTAGTCAGGAGAAAGGACAAATCAAAGAATAAGTTTCAGGTAGCCAGAATATGGTGACAGATGTTACATTTAAATTTTGGCCAGGAAGCAAGAAACCAGAAGAGAATTCTACAGGTGAGAATTGCGAGAAGATAAATTATTAGAATAGTACTTATTGTTACAACTAGATATTTCAGTAGTAAAACGATGAGACCTAATTGACAATCTAGTTCTAAGACTAATTTCAAGCGGTTGTAGTTCCTTGAAGGAAAGAGCATTAGAACAATTCCCAGAAATTATTTATAGTAACGACGGAGGAAAGCTACCTCCCAGCGAGAGGCCTGGTTAGTAGCGATTACATTACTAACATATTGGATTTTGTCAAGAATTTCCAGATATATCATGGGCACAAGACTAGATATGTCAGCAATATTCAATGCACAGTCGAATGGTAAATTTATGAAAGTATAAAATGAATTCTGACACGACACATGCAACAAAATTACCTAGCAGAAAACGTAGCAATTCATTCAATATAATAATTCAGGTTTATGTCATGGGAAAACGTGAGGTCAAGAAGGCACAATGGGATTCTCTTCTGCAGGTTAGCCTCAGCCATGCTGATTGAAAGCAAAAATAGTTATCTAATATAACTATAAGGACTGCAGTTTCGTTTTGGAGGAGTTAAAATTTACGATCCATTGCATGCTCCAGTTAAGAAATGATTGGATGTCACTTTCGAGAGCATCTGTCAGTTTTCATTACCGTCATCCTCATCATCATCAATCGACCTCGTTATGGTTGGTCGGAACTCCATTAACGATCCTTTTCCACACTATTCGGTCCTGAATTACGGCCCCCTCAGATCCCAAATGTCAACCCTGAGTCCCGAGCTATGGTATCTGGGGAAGTCAATTTTCGTGAGAATACACTTCCCGAAGAATGGTATAGGAGTAAGGATGAGACGATTTCCCTGTCTACTCGGTGGCAGTGAACGGCAAACTGTAATCCTTTTTGCCTGTTTCACTTTGTCGGATATATTGGACTTACGTTTCAAAAAAGGAGTAAGTATATTTGCCATCAGCATAAATATCGATTCGGGAACTGATGACATCGGAAAAGTCACTGATGAAGATAACAACGTAGGTCCAAGGAAGAAGCAAGATATAACTCGGGTTTAATAATAATCTTATACAGTGTAACCCGGATATAAGAGAGTTGTCGGGACCGGAGAATAAGTATCTTATATCCGGGTTTCTCTTATATCCGGGTTTGGTCTATTTTGTTTAGGTAAGTATGGCTCTAATTTGGGACCAGAGAAAACCTCTCTTATACCCGGGTTTCTCTTATATCCGGGTTTCTTATATCCGGGTTACACTGTACAAACAATTCTGGCAAGAATTATGCTTCTAAATATAATGACCACTGTTTCATTAAAAGGATGAAAATGTCCTCACTTGCTTATCTGTATTTTCAGCACGTGCTGCTATTTTTTTAGAGTTTTTCATATTCAGCCATTTAAGCGATATATACTTTTTTCTTTTAAGCGCCTTATTTCCTTTCCTTTAATTAAACACGTTTTAGTCATATTTAAAAAAAAACAACTTTGATACACGTAATTATGAACAGACCTAATGGTAATTTAAAACATACTAAAAATAAAGAAACATACATTACTTTGGTAACGAATAATATGGAATTGTGTGCATTTGTAAAGTGTATTAAAGAAAATCGTTTCCTTTTATATTTTTGCTACTCTGTATTTGATATAATTATTGGAGTTATTTCCTGGAAATAGGAGCAGAACTCTATTTACATTATTCGGACTATTGTCCTCATCTTTGTCGACATATTTATTACAACGTTTCGGTCGTTGTACGCCCCGGACTTCTTCAGGTGGTTGGAATTTCGAACTGAACCCTTTATTTCGCTCACTGGGGTAGACTGTTCTAGTTCCACGTGCAATGTTTAATGAATGTCAGTTATCAGTTATCTCCTGTTAATACACATCTCCAAGTTCTCCACTGCCGTAACCGGGTATTGAACTCACACTCTTTGGGCCCTGTCACTGAGGACACATGGCACAGTGGATGAAGCCGTTAGTTAGATCCAGTAACAGGATACAAAGCGTGTGAGTTCAATACCTGGTTAAAGCGGCAGAAAACTTGGAGAGGTGAATTAACAGACATATTTTTCAAATATTTGTATTGTTTTTATTAGAAGATTCAACTAACAAGGAATGTGCAAGGGTCTCGTCACTCCCTATTCGAATCTATGATACAAACACCCACCCCGAATCTATGTTAAGAGGCCTCCACACTAATATACAACAGTTGTTTCAGCGTGATCTGTGGCTAAACGTTTGACGATAGGATGTCTAATGCTGATCTTCTCACAAAATGGGACATTGGTGGAATTGAGATATTCCTGAAGCAGTCACAACTTCGCTGGGCTGGTCATGTTGCACGGATGAGTGACGACGGAGTACCAAAGGTATAGCAGGATTGAGAGTGGACAAATGTCTGTTGGACAGACGTGGCTCAGGTGTATATAAAGATAAAGCTGTCAATATGCCCCCAGAGAAACTTCGAGCGAGTTGCTCTGGATACAAATAATTGGAGGTATTTGTGCCAGAGTGCTATCAGAGATTTTGAAATCAGTCGTATCGACTCTCAAAGAGACGCGAGACAATAGCGAAAATCGGCAACAAACTTTTCATTGTCTATTTCCTAAGATCCTCCCTATTGCAGAAAATGTGTGATATTGAATGCAAGTCACTTGCGAGACTGACGTGTCTCATATGACACAAATATAAAAACCGAATGAGGTTTTCAAATTCTCATACATTGAAATCGACGTGAGAGTTCATCATCATCATCATTATATATATATATATATATATATATATATTGCGTATAGTTTGTCAGCATGTTTTCATTACGACATAACTCATTGAAAAATTTAGACAGGTTTTGTTTACTTATTTTCAATGGGATCCTCATATTCACGAACAAGCATTTTACTATCCTTATTAAAGAAAGAGAGGAAATTACCACATTGATACATATTTATTGTACCGCGTTCTTTCAATATTAGCACAATTCCATCATCAGGGTGTTATTTTTTCTGAGACAAAAATTGTTGAGTTTATCATTTTTCGAAGACAAAATTATCGTGTTCATCTGAAAGTTAAATTTCCCCTCTGTATCGCAAAAAATATGTTCCAGGAATGCTTCCCTCGAGGGAAACAACGCTACATAAGATGTATGGCTTCAAAAAGGGATTATTTCGAAGGAGATTAACTCCGAATTTATATGTGTTATAGTTTTCTTTTTATAGCACTAGTCCCGATACATTTTCTTTATCAGATTTTGTATCTTCGTTACGTTTCATACAAATAAGCAAAAAGGTATATTTCACATAAAGTCAAGTGCGCCATTTTAACTTTTGGGCATCATTTCAGTATTGCAATAAATTCATTTATATGACATTTTCGTTTGCTGCCTTTTCAGTTTTTCCAGCTCTTAACCCGACCATTTATAAACAGGATGGAATCCATCACCGATGTTTTCTTAATCCTTGCATAGATTGTCATAACAATAATAATATCAGTATTAAATGATTGTGGCGACTTCTGCTTTTCAAAAAAACGGAAACAGCTTCCTCTCGGATTTTTAAGATTTTCTTTTCTTTTTTAATTATATTTTTGAATTATAAATCAGTTTCTGCGAGTTGCATTATTCCCCGATATTCGTGATATTTTAAATACATTTCTTATTCGTGCTGAAAATTTATTTTCCTTTTTTCTTCTCCTTGTTCATTTATCCCCGCGGGTTTTTTTTCCGCTTTTATTCTGTCTTCGTTACTTTGCATTCCTGCTTTTATATCAGTCCATCTTTTGCCTCCTGGCTTATATTTCAGGTTCTCTTATATAGCACAACATTTTCTATGATCGCCCATAGAAAGCTTCTCCTTTACCAACACAAAATCATTTTTTTTTTTTTATAAAGTTAAGAAATTAGTAAGAAAGTATATTCATCTTTTTATATATTCTTAATTTTCACGACGGGGTAAAAGTCACGTGATAGAATCCTGACAAATCTAAAGCTTAATAGAATTATTCGAATCTCAGAAGAGTGCAGAACGACGGATCTCAAAATCATATCACCGAACATGAATGTTGCATATTTCTGAGACACGGAAATTTAAAATAACAACCGAATAACTATAGACGAATATAAAAGAAAAAGTTTATTCCTTTTTCAAATTTAACAGGTGAAGGCACAGTGGATTTCGCATATACTGAAAAAGAAATTAAGTGAACAGATGATAACGATTGACATTGCATTTAAATTTTTGAATATCAAAATTGATTGGTAAGCAAGAAACTGAAAGATAATTCTATTTGCGAGAAGTGTGATAGAAGAAACTGTTAGCATAGAACAAACGGTTACATCGAGCCATTTCATCTGCGAAAGAATGAGAGCTAGTTTCCACTCGAGTACTGGGCTTAAATAAATAAAGTCTTAGCGTCAATGGGTAAAGCCCATCAGAACAATTACCATGAAAATATTTATAGATAATGAGGAGGAAAGCTACGTTACGGCGGTGAGAGAGTGACTAAAGCCGAGATGCCATGTCAGGATAGATATCATTACAATTATTTTTTTTATTTATAAAAATGGTTATTGATATAGGAACACTTATTTGATTCGGTTGGAGGTCGTAAATATTAGAAGCTGGAATCTGTTACTTCGTAGGTTGTTCTCTATCAAAGAGGTTCTTAATAATACGACGGGGATCTATTGGAGTTTTCTAAGTCCAACCGACAAAGGAGGTTAATTAATTCCGATATCAATGAATAAGAATGCGAAATAATTACAATTGCTTACATCTAACTTCCTTTTTTCCGGTTGGTATTCCGTTGAAGTTCAGTTGCATGCTGAAATATTTAAATTATATCAATATCTTTAAGTATAATACCAAGCGAAATATAATGATATGAAAGAACAAAGGTAAGGTTGGTTTTCCTATACAGTGTTCAGTCTTTACGAAGTATTTTCATTTTAATTAAATATCAGATTCGTTGTCATACAACAGGAAACTAGGCTTCCTCGTGACAGGCAAGAGCGAGCGGACGAGGGCACAAGCAAGCGGATGATCCTGACCTAGCATCTCGACTTCAATCACTTCCTCACCGATGTGTTGTGGCTTCTCTCTTCATGTTCTACAAATATTTTCATGGCAACAAGCCTTTTCGCCTTGTGCCTCATCTACATGAATTTGAGCAGGCTACTAGTTTGGCATCTGGGTCCCACTGTTTTACTGTTGAAATCGATAAATGCAGTCGCCACTTCTACGCTAAGAGTTTCTTTTCGCGCATTTCCCATCCGTGGAACTCGCATCCGGTCACTTATTTCCCTGATAAGTACAATCTTCAAATAATTAAACGTCACGTCAATCCCCATATTCTGTCTTCTTGAATCCCGTCTGTATTTTGTCCTTTCCTAAATCCTCCCTTCTCTTTCGCTTTCACTCCCTGGAACCCCTGTGTACTAGTGGCATTCCCGCCGTACTCAGGGTCAAAATGATTAAAAATATAGTGTGGTATGATATAGAAGTAATTTTTACAGTGGGTGAAATAAATGCTTTCGGTATTTCAATAGAAGCGTTGGTCTACTGAATTGTTTGCGTTAGTATAATTTTGCCTTTTTTTTATAAAGATTGGGCGTCTGGGAATGTTGTATTTTGATGAATAATTTGGGAGTGAGCTTCTGAGAATGGTTTTGGAATTACTTCTCCCGAAAGCATTGATTGATCAGTAAACATCTCATATTCTGCCAACAATTGTTAGGTGTTGATCGAATATGCAACCTAAATCTACAAATTCCTTTATGATTCCTTTATATTGCCTTTCCGACTCTCAAGGCATAATGTTGTTTATTACAATGTTCTGACATGAGAAATACAATTGAAAAAAAAAAACAATGTTTTATAAACAGTAAAAGTAATTATTCAAATATTCGTAATTCTACTGTAAATGATCGAATTATTTTTCAGAATTGATTTCGTTATTTAAATAATATTTTAAAGAAGGCGAATTCAAAATATAACAGGGTAGAATTTTAATAAAGTAAATATATTACTCTTACATTCACAGACTTAAACACCTACAGAACACGCTAGCATGGTAGCGGAAGGAACTAACATGACAGTTACCATGCATTGATGTTTTTATATTCACTTTTTATATCTATAAAACTTATAATCTCGATATTTAAAAACTCATCCCTTATATATATATATATATATATATATATATATATATATATGTAGTATATATAAAGAAACAATCACGCATAGAATCAATCAGCAATATTAATATTGCTGATTGATTCTATGCGTGATCGTTTCTTTGTATATAAAATACATGCTGCCTTATGTTTATATATATATATATATATATATATATATATATATAATGTAGCAAAGTATATATATATATTTTTTTTTTTTGAATTGGACATAGTCCGACAATTTATTTAAAGACATTTATAATATGTTTAACGTTCTTTTTATAGATACAAGTATTTAAGCAAATGCTCTGTTTTATAATAAACAGTATTAAATAACATTTACCGGCTTGAATGTCCGAGAAATTTTCATAGAATTTTCGTTCTCCGACAGGAATCGAACCTGTATCCTATCGGAGAACGAAAGATTTTCTATGAAAAGATGAAAGATCTCTCTACAGTGGTTCTCTCAAATCCCCTTGTCTTCAGTATGTCCTGTGAGTGTTAATTTTTACCAAGCACTCTTTTCTCATTGTGTGTTCCAGAAATTTCATCATTCTCTTTCTGATTGTAAGTATACTATTTTAGGCGGTCTCTATTTTCCTCAAACATTTCTTTTTCACAGCATTTGTCGAATACGGTATCTTATTATTATGCGAGTTATTCATTATTACATAGGAGATTAGATATTTTATAGTAATTCATCAGACTTTTCTCTTTACCAACGCTCTCTCTTAATGAATGAAGTATTCCAAGAGCTAAGCAAGTTGCTACGAAACGGTAAAATGTCGTGAGAAACAAAGAATAGAGTGATTGGTCTTTATGTGATATCCATCCGCTTATATGACAGGGAAGGCTGGATATTCTCTCTATGGATGAGGAGAAAGTTGGTGGCAACAAAAATCTGGATTTAGTGAACATGGTTTTCCGTTGGCGGAGCGAGTAAGCAACAAGATAATCCTTAAAGAAAATGACAATTAAAAGATCACTTCGACTGAAAATCCCGAAATTTCTTGTACACGTAATGACGAATGTCTTGGAAAATCTCGGCCTCACGATACGTACTGAGGGCAAGAGTGATAGGGGAATGTAGCGAACCATTTAGATGACAGGCTTTTTTGAATGGATGGTGTGACGGTTTGCTGGGAGTCTTAACAAAGCGAGGAACACTCTTAAAGGATACAAGTTGTTGGAAGTTGTGGAGATCCATGATTACCAATGTTCTAAAATGACTTCGCATATAGAAGAAGAATATTTTGCTTGTATTCTGGAAGACATTATTCGCTATATATCTGTATATCTTCAGAGGAAGAAGAACCTATCAATCTACTTCGAATGGTGGTTTTTTGCGCTTGCTCGATTTTGTTGTTCCCAATACGTAATTCACGTCTTGGACTGTCACCTTCGGTAAAAAACGTGCTTCCTCTTACCTTAGAACTACTAATCAGTCTTTATTGTCCTTTCTTTATTGTTTGTTTATGCGTTTCATTTTGAGATGTTGAGTCCGTCATCAAATAATAGTTAGCAACCCTGTAGTATGAAATATATTGCCTATCATAGTGAAGATAAACTCAAAACACTCAATAGCCAGCTAACTGGAATTGGTAATTCCATAAATCAAAACAGAGCGAACAAGGGTATCCATAACATCTATAATTCCCAAGAGCAAAGTTCTATACTAACAGTTACTTCTACCGCTTGTGGAACACTCTTCCGGCTTCTTGCTTTCCAGTCAACTTTGAAATGCAATGTCAATTGTTACCTTAAGTCTTCTTAATTGTTGTTCATTGATTGTTCTCTCTCATTAACAGTATATTTTTTCTTAAGCTCTCAGTACTCCGTTGCGTCTTTGTGGCATTATTGCTTTGCTTGGGGTGAAGTGATTAAG
>OZ038475.1:105880520-105885520 GCA_964036315.1 Acanthosepion esculentum
AAGACACCTCGTTGATAGTAAATTTCCTTAAATATCGCTTGCAACTTTGGAAAGGCATATTATACCTAAAAGACACCAAAGTCACTGTCAGTTCCAATCGCCTGAATATCCGAAGAGAACTCTTTCAAGGAACCTCCCTTTCAACCCATTCTCTTTTGCCCGTCCTTAATTTTGCATGAATTAAACACTAATATCTATGAATAAAAATTAAACAAGAAAGCGTTTGATTAATTATTGTCTACGATTGATCTTAAACTCTTTTCCAAAGACGTAAATACGTTGAAGGGTATCCTCAACACTGTAAAATGTCTGTGATAACATAGGTATGGATTTAGGATTAGATAAATGTGCAAAAGTAACATTCAAGAAAGGGGAGATTATAGAAGCACACTCGATACATCTAGATTTTTTCACAAGGATTAGGGAATTCGAACGAAATGGAGCCTATAAATACCCAAGAATCAGCGAAGAAGATAGAATACAGCATATCCAAATGAAGGTGAAAATAAGAAAAAAATAATTCAGGCGTGTGCGTTTGGTGTTAAATTCCGAGAGGAATCGACGAAACAGAATCAGACATGAACACTTTGGTTCTCTCTGTGGCGCCACACAGTTACAATTTCCTTAACTGAAACGTAACTGACATTAGATGAATGTATGTTAAAACATGAAAGTTTCCCTGCTTGCCACAGTATGTATCATCCTAAGGATGTTATGTTCATATTCGAAGGCGGCAGAGGACTACTTCAACATACAAAACTAGAACAATCGCTCTTCAAAGACACATGGCAACTACAGACGACCGGATGATTATCGATGCCAAAGAACATAAAAGAAATAAGAAACTTTATTCAATAATAAAGGAAGTCAACAACTTCGAAAAGAAATTTTAAGTTCGTGGAGTGCAAATAAACTATAATACACCTATTGTAGCAGAAAACAAGTAAAAAAAGAAAGAAAGCAAAAGCAAATGCAATGGACTCAATGCAGAAACGAGGACAAGATAAGCATCGTCATAGTCAATACTCTCTCCGTGATGACGATGACGATGATGATAAAAATCCTCGTACCCATCAGTGGTTACGTAGTTACGGGTTAAAGCTGTAACCAAGCGTTTTATCCCTGCTGCATAAGACCAATTCTTGTTAACTAGAATGTACCAAACACACATAATGGAGAAACTGCAACTTTTCCGAGAAGGAAACTGCAAGGCATTGTTATGAACACCACCCAGTACGGGTTACAGAAATAGGCGAGCGTAACACGTTTATGGGACTTTACAATACACAGAACAATCAAATCTATCTTGGTGAAAGATCAAAAAGCGAAATGTGCTTTCTTATTGATATGATAGTTCCTGAAGATTGTAAAGTATCTTTTAATGTATTTAAAACAAAACTATCTAAATACACGGATCTTGAAGTGGAAACCTAAGTAATGTAGCACATGAGGCCATAATTTATTCCAGTTGTAGTTGTAGCCCTCAATTAGTTGGAATAGTTTCTGAAAGACTCATTGAAGGGATCTAGTCCATAACTTAGAAATAGAAATAAAAAAAATACTCACAAGTCCAGATCCCACCTTACGAATGGCTTTATTTAAATATGTATGGTCTTTGGTTGACATTTTTAACAACAATACGCAGCGGAAAATGTCATGTTGTCATTTCTGGTCTCTGGTTTGGACAACGAAAAAAATGAACATACAACCAATCTGTCATTCCATTTAATAAAATAGCTAATAATGAAGAGACATATTCGTGCTTTCCCAAGAACAGTAGTGCGAAAACGACTAACCCGTAATTTGAACTTCGGATCTGTTTATACTTTCCTCGCCGATAACCGCTACTATAGCCACACATCCTTTAGTATTTATAAAAATCTTCTAATATAACTTTCTTGAATAAATTACATATAAACGCCTCTAAGTTGTCTTGGATACCTTAAATATTTCCGTAATGATATGATTCTCACTGAGAAACCTTTTTCAAAAATCCGTTTTGAGGTTGTTAAAATGTCGAAAATGTTTTATTAAAACACAAAACAAAATGATTTTTAGGTAAAACTCTGGTCAGAATTAATACATTAGTGGAAGATAGAATTTTCATCAGAATTTGTTTAAGAATTTTATTGAATATAATTGATGGAGTGCTCAGTGGCTGTTATGGTTTCTTAATATCCGTCAGTTACAATACTCGTTCGAAGCAAAGTAAAATATTAAATATTAAATTTAACACTTAAATCATACAAGATTTTAAGAATTTGAAAGAATTGACTCACGGAAAACTTATCTACCTTGATTTTGTTTAACACTAAACAAAACACTAAATATAAATAACCGACAAACTGCTGTTTTTTAAATGTAGGATGTGGCCAATTTTTAACGGTATTGAAAATCTGATGTTTTCGATTTCAAATGCGATTTTTAGGGTCAAAATGAATAAAAAAAATTCTTCAGATTTAAAGGATTATATTTTTTTATCGGTATTATATTTTATATTAAAAGTGCATGCTTCTTCGTATTAAATTCGACGAGAGAAGAAAATTATTGAGATTTTATTCTGTGTTAACGTATCTGAATGCTGTTTATTAGAAAATATTTGCTGATGAAAAGCGTATAAGGAAAGGAATGATATCTTATATTTATTAACACGGCAGAATTTTATTACTTAATAAATTAATAAAAAAAAAGTCTATCCCTTTCTTTACAAATTGCTTTGTTTACACTAGCATATGAAAATGAGCAAATATATCCATTTCAGAGAACAATCGGTGTTTAAAGGCACTATTCAACTCTGATTGGTCATCGACGCATACAGTAGTTGAGAGGGTAAGGCACATAAGATATAATGATGGGTTCCCTTAGGGGACAGTTTCTGTCCAAGAACAGCAACATTGTAGTAGAAACACCCGACTGATTCGTTGATCGCTTTGATCTTAACCTCTTCAAGTCTACGACTATCGTTATCTTTATTACATATCCTCATGATTTTGCATTTGCATGTAAAAGCTAATTCTCTTACATTCATTCTACAATATAAATCGATAACTATCAACATTGAGTGGTTCTTGAGCCTTGTATTAAATCATGAATTAACAAAATATATACGAAAACTAAAGAATAAAAATATAATTTGTTACACTTACTTCATTCGTTGTACTTTAACGCTAGTGGAAAATTCAATCGAGACTTTTGTGATGAAAAATGCAACAATGGCAAGATGAAGAAACTAATTGAAAATTAAAATTGGGAAAATTAGTTAATCTTTCGAGCTATTAGTTGCAAGTATTGTTATACAAGACTGGTTTTTAAAATATTAATTCTATAATTTCTTTTTCCTAAGAAAAACTTCAGTGTTTCCAAGAATTCGGTCCAGGAATTAAGAAAACAGAATATGAAGATATTTGTTACAGTAGAGAATGAGTGTTATATAGTCTTCAATCGGTTTAAATATATACGACCAGAAGCACTGACCTATTTCGGTTAAAAACCTACACACACACGTACACCCCCCAAACATACACACACACACACACACACAGACACACGCACACACACACACACACACACACACATTAAGAAATGGACAATTATTTTAATATATTTTCTATTTATACGTTACTTTTCTAGACAGAAATATTTAAGTAAATGCTCTGTTTATAATAAAAAGAATTAATCTATGAAATGTCTCGGACATTCAAGCCGATAAATGTTGTTAATAATATTTATTAGAAAGAGAGAATTTACTAAAATAGTTGTGTCTATAAAAATAACATATAAACAGAATATATATATATATATATATATATATATATATATATATATATATATATATATATATATATATATATATATATGTATATATATATATGTATATATCAAAATAAAAAGAAATAAGAATCAGATTAATAATCCACAGATCTTTAGTATTTATTTAAAAAATGCAAGATACAAAGAAGAGCATCGTATTTATTATTTAAAAATGTTTTCATCGCGACACAGAAATTACTAGGTTTCAGAACTAAAAGATTTTGTTCCATTTTCAATCGATGTTGAATAACTTCAAAAAAAATAATTAACTTTTTTTAAGTAAAGTAGTATCATATAAGCGTTTAAGTTGGGGGGGATGGTATTTCAAAATTTGAAATGTCTGTTGTTTTTTTTTTGACGAATCAGGACACAGGTCTAATCTAAGATCGAAAAGTGAAAATAATAATAATAATATTCTGATATATATATGTGTGTGTGTATGTGTGTGTGTGTGTGTGTGTGTGTGTGTGTGTGTGTGTGTGTTTGTGTGTGTGTGTGTGTATTTCATTAAAAACGACTGAAAGATAGCATTTAGTTTTTTATTTAATTGTTCTTTTCTTCTTTTCTGGGTATAAATTATGAAGAAGCTGTCCGGATATTTCATATGCGCATGCGGTTTCGGCTATACATTTAACCGTTATCAAGGATGATTTTATTTTTATTTTTAACCGAAACAATCCAAACATTCAGGACGTAAGTAAAACTGATAGCTGCTCAGGAAAACGACTTTGATAGTTGTTATCTGGGGCAAGAAAAAGCTTGTATATTTTAATGCCTCCCGCCAAAAAAATGCTACCATTTAAGCGTCTTAGTTAATATTTTTCCCTACTTAAGCATGGCTAATGCTAACTTTCAGGAGGGTAACCAATTGCACATTTTCAATCTGAAGTTTTCCACTTCCATGAAGTGAAATTATCATATTGAATGAATTGTTATAGCTACTGTTAGAAAAGTTCGTGTTCCCTGTGTCGCACCAGACACTCATTCTGGTCACAATTCATCTTGAGCATTTATAAATCCATCGTTCGACAATGCATTGAATATCTAGACTAGTGCTTCGGCTATACACTTTGAGATTAGCAAGAAAATTAAAAAAGATATCATAGATTGTTATCGGTTCAGATATAGCATCTCGACTTTCCCACTGCTGTGGCATGAATTCCCTCAGTCTCTCCTCCTTTTACTTCAGG
>OZ038475.1:105888163-105893163 GCA_964036315.1 Acanthosepion esculentum
TTACTCACTTTCGTTCAGTAAAAAGTAAAGTGCATCATTTTGTGTCCTCGCCAGTTTAAAATCAATTACTCATTTTGCTTTAAGATTATTTTAGAACGTTCATAAAAAATTGGAACACTTAAAGATATTTTCCTCCACTTTATCGCTGTTTATTTAATGCACGTTGCAAAACAAAGCACTTACATTTACCTTGATAAATTACCTCAGGGTACCAACCGCGTTGGTAAAGAAAGGAGATTTTTCCTTTTTTCATTCATATATATATATGTATGTATATATATTAAATAAAAATAAAAACAGACCACTTTAAGGTTCCATGTAATAAATTATTTCACCACAGCCCATTTAAAGGACCGCGGATCATCAGACTTTACTTCCAAAGGTTGAAACGAAAAATGTGTAATTTTCTTTTCATTTTTCGTTTCAAACTTTGGAAGTAAAATCTGATGATCCGCGGTCCTTTAAATGGGCTGTGGTGAAATAATTTATTACATGGAACCTTAAAGTGGTATGTTTTTATTTTTATTTAAATTATTAGCTCTGATTTACATTGAGCTCTCTGGATCTTATCTTCCTTGTGTCTACCCATACGGATTACCTTATTTTTTCGTAAACTATATATATATATATATAATATATATATATATATATATATATATATATATATATATACGATAGGGTTTCTTCTTTTATTGACAATAATTCTTTCTCACACGGGAGTCACTTAATCACAGAAAGGAAAATCTAGTTTTAATATGAGTTTTTTTTACCCAGTTTAGTCATTTGGGAATAATGTAATCCTATGTACTATGTAGAGTCAGAAGGATGCCTGTTATAATAAATCTTGTTCACACACATAGCTTAATCACAACTATTTCAAAATTCTAAACCTGATCCCCGGTAGAGCATATTTCATTATTCCTTGTTTATTTTCTTTTTATCAGCGAATGACTCGTCTTATAGTGCTTCTTTAGTGCGTTCTTTGTCATTATCAACTTTTATTGTCCTAACTTCAAGCTCACCCACCTTCAGTGGTGCAACGATGCCCGATTGAAATTGGTTGCTGGGTCCTGCGGTGAAAATTGCATTTTCATGTTGCAAAAGCCCGTCGTTCTTCATCTAATGTTCAACTGATCGAATAGAATTCCTCTGACATTTGACAATGGACTTATGATGAAATCAGAATTTGCAATGGGGAAGTGACAGTGGGAATAAAGCTCCTCTGGTTGCTGGGCCTATGTTCTGCGGCGAGGCTTGCAATTTCAGTTTTGTAAAAGCATATCCCTCGTTTGTTCGAAATGCTAACAGTAGGTTACACGACAAATCAACTGGTCCTCCCTTTCCCTTATTCTTCTTTCTGCAATAGTCAGGATGACTCCACTCCATTGATCATCTTTTTCTCTCGAGTGAATTTGCCAGATAGCATCATTTTTGACTATCCTTCTTAGCAAGTCAATCTATATATGCTATCGTACGTCATACGTTTAATGCTTGAACATTATCAGATGGCAATTAAGCGTTGATTAATGTTGACAAAATACATGATAGGACAGGAAGTCACTTAAGACTTTTAGAATCATCTCTCGAATGGAAAAAATATATTTGGTAACATATCTAAAGCCTCACTCGATTGTAGAATTAATAGAAAAATAAACTGTGATCTATAGAAACCACGTTGCATTAAATTCTGATCGGAAATTTCATACTTTTATATTTTTGGATTGGCTCAGGTGTGCATCTTTCTCTTGTTGCTAGAAAAGCTAGTCGAGTTTGCATTCATTAACGTTACCTGCTGTTAGTTAAGATTCATGTGAACAGTCTTGATTAAATCCAGATTTTGTGTTACTGTTTTTCCAAAAATATTCGCTGATAATGCCTGTTATCTGAAACATATCAGCTGCGTCTTTTAAAGACGCAATTTACAATTTTCTTTCATCTTTTTTACCAACAGCTATATATATCTTGCGATTCTTCACCATATTATTCAATTAATTGCTAAAAAAATTCATCTCTTCCATTGCACCGTAGTGTCGTCATCATGATTTTCGTTATCATTCGGAATTTTTAGTTATGCTTGTTTATAAGTTTCATAGTTCAAAATTGACGTGAAATATATACCATAACTTTATGCATCAATTCTATTACTGTATTCAATATTAACTGATGATTTGTAAACAAAATGCTGTAATAATTAATAACCACGCTGAGGGTTTGAATGCTTTATTCATCTAGAGTCAAAAGCAGAAACTAGGCTGATAACCTCATTGGATAAAACATCTTTGTGATAAGGAATGCGTTCCATATTCCATTTTTCAATTGGGTTGGTGACTTACAACATATACCAATAGAAATTAGTCGGCAACGATAGCCGAAGGTCGGCACTTGGGAAATTAAAGTACCGAATGCTAGGAGAAAAAATAGTCATTTCACTTTCTACCACTTGCAGATAAGCAGATGTATAAATTCTGAGACGACGTTTTACCTCTTTTAGATTAATGATATGCTGCCGTTCTATAGATACATATAAGAAATCCAATACATGTTCTGTTAAATCTTTACGCTGATATTAAATAAGTTCTATTGAAATAAAAATGGTGAGGTGATTTGAGGTTTAGGAAAAGTTTTTTTGTAAGATTACAACGGGGACTTTATCTAAGCTCAAACTTTATTTAACCAATGAAAAGAATATTGTCTTCTAAATCCAATGGATACAACATTAAGAGAAAATAATTAATTCTAGCATATCTTCAAGTTAAATACAGAATTCAATCAATATTTTTAAGCAAGATTATTAAACTAGAGAAAATTGAAAAGCATAATATATGTATTCAGTAAAGTTTCTTTTAGATTGAATTCGCAGATTATTTCAAAACACAGATGTCTGAACATTTTCTATACATTTGTTTTGAAAAGAAGATAAATAAGTTTTTCACGTAGCGCAGCCAAACTATGACATCATTCAAAATTATGACATCATTCGGAATTATGACATCATTCGATATTATTTATGCATATGACTAAGTCAAGTATTTATTTATTTTATATCAAAATGTATAAGCTTAACATAGTTGTTTCCACTGGATATCTAAAAAGCATTACTTTAAATATGGTCTTTTATATTCAGCGTATATATAAGGCTATATTTAGGAGTATAGCAAAACGTAAGTTTCTTTTACTAACGACCGGAAGTGACTGGTGGCATCCGGTTTCACTTATCATATAGAGCTTACGCTCGGGTTTAGGAGGGAGAAACTAGCCAACCTCTCTGCTGTTCGGAGGAGGAGTACCGCTCCTACTGGTCTTGGGCGCCAGCGGCGGATTATCTCAGTAACCCTGAGTTTTCTCTTACCTGGTGATTGGCTCGGAATCGGCTGCCTCTCAACGACAAGGCTTTCATATGCGGCTTGGCGGATTTGCCAGATTGTGAACGGTGTGGCCTTGGATTAGAAGAAACGGCTTCGCACGCCTTCTACCATTGCCCCCGGGTCCGCCCCTTATGGGACCATGTCGGCGAGCTGACGGCTCGTCTCGCTCCCGAAGAACTTGTGTCCATTGATCGCGCATACGCGTGTGTCAATGTGTCGCCCCCGTATTCCGGGGTGAAACGAATGGTGTTTCTGACGCTGCTAGCCACGGCTCGAATGGTGATATGGACAACGCGAATGGAGGAAGTCTTGCGAGGCAATAGTCTTATGCATCAGGATCTGATCCGATTCTTTGAGCATCAGCTCAGGATGAAGATTAGAACTGACAGAAAACGATTGCATTCGATAGTCTTCAGTGAAAGGTGGGTAAAAGAGGCGAGCTTGGTTCGTTTGAACGGGGCTAACCTTGATTTTCTTTTCTAGGTCAACCTAAGTCACATCGGGGTGGTTTCCTGTGGAACCCTCCCCTTGGTTAGGTTAGACAAGCTTAAGTGTACCTAGTTAATATGAGTAAGTGTTGTTCCCGGCCTGTTTCCCGGCCATCTTTTTAGTTATGATCCAAGTCGAGATTCCCAACCTCCCTAGTTTGTTTTGACTTCCTTTTCATCTCAACTGGATCAGCCTTTTACTTCCCCATGTCCGAGTTATTTTATCTCTTTCCCACTCCATTAGCGAGAGTGCTTCTTGATTTTGTCCTCTGGGCAGAATACAGCGGCCTCTCTATTTTGATGGTTGGACGGGCCCTACTAACATAAATTATGTTTAGTTTAAAAATTTGTTGAATTTTAGTTTGTTATGGGGTTCATCTCCCTCCCCTTTCATCTTTTCATGATTAGAATTTTATATATTTTATTATCATCAAATGTTTATGGTGTGGGGCGCGTTTTTGTAGGTCCCCTCTGGTGAGGATGTGGTATAATGGTGTATGGAGGATTGAATGGTGACGGACGAATTCTTGTGATGAATGTGTCAATTGTAATGTATGAATGGGTCGCGAATCTGATTAGCTAGGTATAGGATAATTAGTTAAGACCAGCCTTTACCCCTCCCTTTTTTCGGCCTTGTGCCACAATTTGTACATTTTTGTACGAATAAATAACGAGAAACTAGCCAACCTTAAGTAGTCAAATTGTAATGATAAAATAAACGTTTCATTACAGGAAACATCAGCATGCATTGATTGAACAGTTACATTTGATGTTGAAATTTACAAAACGTTTTTATTAAAACAGTTTTTTGAGGAAATTTAATTTCATAAGTCCACTAAATATTATAGCTATTTCTAATAATATCGGAGGTTTCTCTCAAGTAACTTTTGGAATTGTGGTAAGTTCAGAGATTGATTATATCATTAATTTCTCTTATAGTTACATATGGTAGACATTTTTGTTGCTAGTTCAAGTGATGTGGTTTGTTGCTTAGTAAAGCTTTTTTTATAGTTTCACTCCATGTAAGGCAATAATGGTATTAGGACACAAGAGGTTACAGAGAGGAGAAAAGAACGAGGTTTTATTCAGGAGGAATGCGGAAAGTAAAATAACGTAATTTTCCTCTGCATAAGCCGCGCGTGTAGGA
>OZ038475.1:105898163-105908163 GCA_964036315.1 Acanthosepion esculentum
TATATGTATATACATATATATACATATATTTTATAATATATATATATAATATAATATATTTTATAATATATATATATAATATAATATATTTTATAATATATATATATAATATAATATATTTTATAATATATATATATATATAATATAATATATTTTATAATATATATATATATATAATATAATATATTTTATAATATATATATATATATAATATAATATATTTTATAATATATATATATATATATAATATAATACATTTTATAATATATATATATAATATAATATATTTTTTAATATATATATATATAATATAATATATTTTTTAATATATATATATATAATATAATATATTTTTTAATATATATATATATATATATTATGAAATGGACTAAATCCGACAATTTCATATGTTAATATATTTTCTGTTTATACGTTACTTTTATAGATACAATTATATAAGTATATAATTAATGAAAATGTATTAATTTGGATTTACTAACCAAATGCTTCTCTGTAGTTAAATACGATAGCACATCGGACCAATTGACGGATCCATGTATGATACAGTTTCGATTCCTATCGGAGAGCAGATATTTTCTTCGAAATTTCTCGAACATTCAAGCCGATAAATGTAATTAATAATGTTCATCATAAAGAAAGCATTTAATTAAATAATTATCTATAAAAATGAAGTATAAACACAAAAATTATTAAAGTATATATATATATATATATATATATATGTATATATATGTGTGTTTGTGTATATATATATATATATATATATATATATGTAGAGAGAGAGAGAGTGAGTGTGGCACATGATGCGGACGTTTTTAAAATAATTGCCATTTCATAAACGACTCTCCTCTCTGCTTTTTATATATATATGCGTGTGTGTGTGTGTGTGAGAGAAATTGTATGACTAAGTGAACGTGTTTACTTGTGACTTTTTTGCCCCTCAGGACGTCATCGGAATAAATTTTGTTATGTTGGTATGACTACATATGCGAACGACCTAGGATACTGGATATTTTAGAATTTTTTTTTTTATCTAGCCGAATTCATTTAGTGTATTTTTCTTTTAATCATATTCTTTTTATTTACGCCCTATATATATATATATATATATATATATATATATATCAGAACTAATAAATTAATTCGTTATTTTATTACTTCCAGCTATATTTTGAATGGACACGGGGGTTTAAATAGAATCTCTGTTTTTTAGACGCACTTTATTACGTTTTCTAGCTTCCATAATCCAAGATTTAACTATTTTTATGGATATATAAAGAGGTAATTAAAATACACATACTGCTTTGATACATACATACATACATATATATATATATATATATATATATATATATATATATATATATATATATATATATATATCAGCGTGCGTGACCTTTGGAAAGTACCTGAAAATCATACCACGGTTTCACCCAAGAGATTGAAACTGGGTAGACGGAAGCTTTGCTAGCACAGAGTCACAAGTCATTGTGGCCGTTTCAACTTGTTGATCACACTAAAAAACATATATATATGGCATTCTTTAAATTATATTTCATCATATATATATATATATATATATATATATACCAAATTTTATGGAAACAGTCAACAACTTTCTTTTATCAATATTTAAGGAAACGTCTCTGCTTATCGGCTAGCGTTTGAAAGTAACATATATCCTTTTATTTTGCTCCCGAGCATGCTACGCTCCAGCCTATCTCCTGGTGAGAAACAGAGAATACGATCGTTTTTAATAGCAAACTGACGCTTCTCAAACGCCTGGTCTCTGTCCCCACTGACCGGACACTTACTACTTTTTTATTCCTATCACTGGCAGAATGTTTGGTAACTCAGCACCCAAGTGACCAAACAAAGCACGACACCGTCTCTAATGTCCAAGGAATGGTTTCAATAGTTTGCCAGCTGGGTTCTGAATTCTCTTATAATCTTGCATAGGTTCTTATAACTCGTGTATTATGTTGATATCGACTATTATATGTCACCATGAAAAAAGAATGAATTCATCTATCTATGCGTGGTTTGTCTTAACGGTTATCGACGCGAGCTGAGTTCAAATTCTTAATCACCTTGCGAAAGGCATGAATCGAATTCATTTCCCCTACCTGTAGTTCCAGCAATCCAAATCTTCCAAATGTAAATGGCGATAGAGAATGTTTTTTGGTAAAAGCGGAACCTTCTAGTCTAGAATATGCACGTTGCCGGCGAGTTTGCTCTTCAACGTCGTCATCATAAAGCAAGGGATCAGTAAAGAAGAAATTAATTTCTAGGACACGCGCTACATCTGAGGACGACGTATTCAAGAAGTAAGAAAGATAGGGCGCTTTTGCCCTGGATGTCAGCTAGTGTAGGAGATTGAAAACCCTCCAGCTATGTCCTAGCTGAATTCATCGGATATTACATCAATTATTTCAAAATGATTTATGGCCATTGACAGAAAATAATAACAAAAGAATATGTACAGATCCATGATCGCCTCCGTCCTAAAGTCACATGGAATTATAAGCAAAAAGATGAGAAAAGACGTGCCTCTAGTACTATAGTTATTGTAAGGAAGCGAAAGCAGCAACCCTAGTTAAAATTCAGAGCCTGTGTTTGTCATTTTCTGAAGCTCTGATCATTTTGAGAATCCATTTTTAATTTCTACTCATCTAGAGGATGAATATTACGGTATACTGTTCTCTTTAGCATTCGTTCTTAAGCATCCAAATACAATGAAAAGACTGAATACTAAACCAGACAGAATTCAATGGAAAATCCCACAAGTATCTTTCCCATAATGTGATAGTTATTCAAAGATATTAAAAGAAAGGAATATGTGGAGAGTGATTAAGACATACATTAAAATATATATTAAAATATACATTAAAATATATTAAAAATACATATTAAAATACATAAAATAATAAAATATAAATAATAAATATATAACAAATATATAATATATAAAATAATATAATATATAAATAATATAATATATATAATATAATAAATATATTATATATAATAAATATATTATATATAATAAATATATTATAAATATTAAGATATATTGAAATATATATTAAAATATATTAAATACCAAATATATAATAATATATAATACAATAATATATTCAATATAATTATATAATATATATAATATAATAAATATACAATATATGAGAAATGTATAATAAATATATAAATAACTAATAAAATATATATTTAAAATGTATATTAAAACATAAAATATATATTAAAACATACATTAAAGTATATATGTAGAAACAAATGTAATGATAAATAAAACGACTGGTTATCTTAGGTAGGCAATATTTTGAAAATCACTTTTTGTCGATCAGTGCTAAATAAGTCAATCAACCATAAATACCTCCCATATAACGGTAAAACATTACCTAGATTAAAACAACATTGCCAATAATGTCTTGCCATTAAGTAGGATGTATTTCCTCCACAATTTTTTGTGGGGGGTGTAGAACATCCACAAATTGTTCTGCATCGCCGATTTTACAAGATTATAGAATAGCAATTCGTTAAAAATACCTTCCTGTGAGTTTTGGTATATATATATATATATATATATATATATATATATTATTTTCTCTTATATTTATTGCTTTCTGTGCTTAAGTTATTTTTTCTTTGTTGCTGTAGGCGAGGAATAAAAAAAATTAAATTCACCCAAATTTTTGCGAACAGAAAACGTCAAACGCGATGGAGGCGAGCCAAGAGAGATAGCAATATTGATCACCCATCGACCTAAAAACATTTCGACAGGCATACGCTATTGATGGAGTCCAGTTCACTGGCAGCGTTTCCCTGAGAGGCCAGCTCCATGTATTTATGAGACCCAAGAGTTGGTGGCAAGGAATGAAAGTTAAAACGGTGGCAGGCAAAAATGAATAATAAACTCCAGATCTTTTAAATGCTTAATGATTTTCTGCGCAGAACAAATTTGATCTTCAGAAAAATAACGTAATATTAACATGGAACATTCCTAAATGAAGAACTTCTCGCACAACCGTTTTTGAAATGGACTCTTCAAATTTACTAGTTGGGTAGTTAAATCAAAGCTAATTTTAAACAGAATCTTCTGACAGAGAATCAGTAAACGAAATTATAAGTAAAAAGAAATTAAAATTTTGAATTTTGCTGCGGCCACAACACCAACGGATTTAAATAATATATATATATATATATATATATATATATATATATATATTTACGGCTGATATAGCGAATTGAGTCCTGTCGGTCACTGTGTGTTTATCTAAAAATAAATACGCTAAAATTCACCTTTATCCCTGCCGTGCTTAGTGTTAGAATCTCCGACTGACCACAATTCAGTCGGGTTTCGATCCTAGTTAGATGCAACCGGACGTCTAGCCACACTGAAGAGCTGTGAAACAGCGAAACAGTCTGTCTGTGGATGATATTATATATATATATATATATATATATATATATATATATATGTCAATTATATATATAATGTCAATTATATATATATATATATAGGTGATTGAAAAATAACTCCCCATTTGAAGAAATGGTTATGAGAGGAAATCGTTCAGCATGAGGCATCATTTAAAATTCGATTTGGGCTACAGATTTCGCTACTAGCTTCTAGAGCCGCACAGTAATCGCTTCACCTTATTTCACCAGGATCTCTTGTGTTATGGAATATGTAACTTGTATTCGCCCTTCAAGTTCTTCTATAGTAGACTTGGTCCTTTAACAAACCATGAAGAAAAAAGTCAGCGTTTGTTATGTCAGGACTCCTGGCTGGCATATAAAATAGAGTTACTTTTAAATGTATGCATTATATTATAAATATACTATACTATAATATTACATATATATATATATATATATATATATATATATATATATATAAAGCCCAAAGCAGATAACACTAGAAGAATTTTAGAGTTCCATGAAAATAAGTGGATACGACGTTTACACACCCTGTTTCCAGCCGGATTAAACCATAAATTAAACAATATAGATAGTAGCAACACATAACCCTACAAATCAAAACCTACCCACATTCCATACCCATAGAAAAAAGACAGGCTTACGGAGGTGTTGAGGCCTCACACCTATACACACACCCACACACAACATACTCACTCACTTTCCTAATGAGCCAAATGATAACACACACCCATAGCAATATACAAGCTAACACATATCATACTCACTCCCTTAAAAACTAAATAACACACACACACAGACTTACCAGAGACTAAACAACTAAATAACACACACACTAAACTAAATAACACAAACACACACACAAACACACTTACCATCCCCTCCCCAAACACAAATAAACTGCTGAACAGACCGGAGAAAAAAAAGGGAATATAGCTCTTATCTCAAATGACAACTTAAAAGAGACTGTTTGACCAACACAAGGAATGTTAAAAAGATAAATAAATAAACAATAAAAAAACAAATGAAAACTACAGACAAACGTTCGTTTTCTTCACCAAGACATTCATTTCTGTAGTTTACTGCTACAGCAAGCAGAGACATTTTTTCTTTCCCGATGATGGCCATGTTGGTCGAAACTAGTCGAGGAATATAAATGAAATAATAATAATAAAAGCATAAGAATATTAATCTACAACCCAGTATGTCTGAAGATTTTAATTGATTTTTCTAATAATTTTTATCGTTCAAAATATATATATATATATATATATATATATATATATATATATATATATATATCTTTTGAATAAGATGGTGATTGTTTCTGGATATTTATCACAGAATCTTCACTTCGAGTTAACACGTTTTCGAATCATTATTATTGTTATTATTAATATCATCATCATCATCATCTACATTTACATCTATATCTACATATATATAATGAATATATATCTACATATGTATAATGAACGAAAATCAAGGATGCAATATTTTTGCTAGATTTGTTTCCATGCTCTGTAGATTTTTTATTCCATTTTTGGAATAAATCGTTTGATTACTGAATTCTTAGCGAGAACCATGATGCAAATTGGGAAATTAGATCATAAAAGAAATCGCATGTTAATAAAAATTCAGAAAACATTATTACACACGCGATATAAGCACTAATAAAATATGGCACCATTGTATCTTTAAAACATCCCTAAGCGTGCAGTAGAAAATATTATCTAGAAATACCTGAGTTTTTATCGCCTCAGTCAGCCAAATGTCAACGTAATACACGCTTAGGCGATCATATCTCATTATCCCCGCAGTAGTTTGCCATTTCTTTCTGCGGTAGACTGGTTCCCAATCAAAGCTATAGTAGCGTATTTCCTGCTATTCGACCCACAGATGGAGGGAGAATATATGAATTATTGCCTTTCACAAGGGTATTTGTGCGTAAGTAAGCAACTCGACTGGAATTCGAACTCGTCCCTCTGAATTCTCATATCCATTACGCAACAACGCACATCCGTTTAATAGCATTCTACACACTATAACGCCAATAAAATAATATGTTTATTGCATACTAAACACTATAACTCCAATAAGGTAATGTGTCTATAACATAGTAAACATTATAAGGCTAATAAGATAATATGTTTATAGCATAATAAACACCATAATCATATTTATTGGCGTCCATCCGTCTGAAGCATGAGGCAAGAGAAGGACTTGCATAGCCCGATCGTGGAACAGGAGGCTCTCGTGAAATTGCTGCACGTGTAAACCGCATTTGGCTCTGTGGGTGCATGTGCCGTCCTCTGTCGTCTGAGTTCTCTACCCTATTCTCACTGGTCCTTTTTCCTTTTCTCACTTGTCTGAATACCAACAACCTCAAGCTGCTGCGACCTGCTGCATTACCATATACTAAGCGCCTTGGTTGATGCCACCAACCTTTGTGCCGCGTCTGCAAATACATTTTTAACAAATTGGCTGCCAGCAGCAAGTTCTAGTTACAGACATCATGTGGTTTTTATGTCAACACTAGAGTTATATACAATGATGAAAAACTTTCTTCCGATCAAACATTCCTGGACTTATTTTTTTTAAATATTGTGAAACCCCAGGTTATGAGAAGGAGTGATTGTCATATAGAGGTATTTTTTTCATTATTTTGAATGGACATTGTTTGTTTTATCACGCCAAAACAACTTTTAATTTTAAATAAATGATAGCGGTGTATGTGATTCACGCCGGTAAATACCAGATGTCTAAATAGATTGCGTTGTCAATAAAGAATATTTATTCTTAGATGAGTTGATCTGTGGTGACCCTATTATGAATTTGGCGTAAGTGATATCAAAGTACTCTTTGCACTCGGTGTCACAGCAGAGCATTTTAATGCATAAGGAATAATCAAGAAGAATTACCTGGAAGAATCCAGAGAAAAAAAAAAGAAAAAAAGAAAAAAAGACACTCTGTCAACAGAACATCTGTTCACTGATAATAATGTTTAAAATACCTAAACAATCTTTATATCATATATTGTATTTTATCTTCCACGAAGACAATTAGTCTTTGTTCAGTTACATTAAAAATTTACAAGGTCCAAGAGCCAGTCGAGGTAGTGGTTTCCAGACTAATAGGCACCACACCAACAAGGTGATAATGCCACCAAAGTGAAAGAGAAGGATATATGTTAGAAGAAGCTGGAAGCCTAAACCTAAATAGTAAAGAAGGGATACATCCTTACTTCATTTCCGTAGACATAGGAGGGTGTGAACCGGGCGATAAGAGAACCTATCTACTCCTATTGATTTCAGAGCCTAGCTACGAGTAATATTTCAGAGTTTTAGTGTAGACCCTAGAAGCAAAGTTTTGAAATAGACATTAGAAAGAACCGGAAACCCACTGCTAAACAGAAAACAAGAGATACTTCCCAATTCCTGTTAAAAAAAAACTTGGAAGGAGCGTGAACCGGAGGATAAGCGAAGCTCACTACTCCTATTGATTTTAAATCGTATCTATATCCTAATAAAATTTCAGATTTTTACCGGAGACATTAGAAGTATAAAGTCGAAGTAGACTTTAGAAGGATCCGGAAAACCACTGCTAAACCAAGAGATGAAACTCTATTCCTGTTCAAAAAATAGAGGAGAGGTGTTGACCTGATTATAGGTGAAGCTATGTACTCCTATTGATTTCAGAGCTTATCTACATCCTAATAAAATTCCAGAGGTTTAGCGGAGATTCTAGAAGTATAGAGTTAAAGTAGATTTTAGAAAGCTCCGGAAGCTCATTGTTAAAGACAAAACGATAAACCTCTATACCTGTTCGAATAACCTGAATGAAATTTATATTTAAGATCCTCTATATCACAATAAAAAACTACATTAACTGTTTAATTAAAATTTTACACATGTTTGAATATAAAGACAGGAGCCATTTTATTCCATAAACGCACAAGAATCTCTAAATTTCTCTAAATCTCTTTGGCCCTGTGAATTATTTTGCGCTCAGGAAACAAACAGCGTGGCATTTTATCTATTATAGCTGTATAACTGTTATAGCTGAATAAAGTACGCTGAATGTGTTTACGTGCATGATAAATTTCACAATATATGTATTGCTACAAAAGCAAAACAAAACTGATTATAATCTACTCTCTGCATATCTCATTCGATTCGAGTGAGATGAAGTATTCGGGTGTCCAGTCAGGCGCACATCGGGCTTGGGTGGGAGCCAAGCGTGATATTTGGCAGCGGAACGAGACATAAAAGTGCCAATGTACGTAGCCTGGATGAAAGACTTGGGCTTGAAGACATAACGATGACATTTGAGATTTATTGAAAGTTAATTTCACCCATATCTCAATCTTACTCCTGCAGTGTAGGGTAATGTAGGCGACATAGGATCTATAAATCACCCTCTAAAGGGCATGCACATGCATTATTTGTATGCGGGAGTGTTTATTTAGGTTTGAGTAAATTATTTTACGTATATGTATATGTGCGTACATGACCATTGAATCTTTAGAGCTTTTCGTTACATTTATGTGCATACAATATTGAACACTGTCAAGGATTATAATGTGAGTAGCAGCTATATGCTGCCATGACGAAGGAATACATTCATGAAATCTGGCTACAGTACAAAATTATTTATTCCATTGTTTTTAAATGAAGCTAGAAAAATGAGCTTCAAGTTTTGAAACTTGTTTAATAATCACTAAACTACCTGCACCACATACGTAGCATATATATATATATATATATATATATATATTATTTAAAAGCATTCCTTCCTCTCCTTTCCCTCACTAATTCTGACCATGTATGTCACACTATCACTCACCACTCTCTATATCACCTTACATCAACTTAATAGTACACCTCAAAAGTGTAAAATAATTATATGTAAATTTAAATTCTGTTTTTCACCCTTCGAAGTGTGGTCTGATGAACAAGGGAAAAAGAAATTCCCAGGAGAAATAAATTATAACCATGGACCCTTTAAATTTTGTATAAATTTTTGTATAAATTTTGTATATATATATATATATATATATATATATATATATATATATATAATAATAATAATAATAAAAAAGTTGTATATCTTTTTAAGTGTCACCGACTATGTGGGTAAAACTATCCAATGGTAGGAGGTGCGGATTGCGTAGCACGTGTCTGGCTTTATACGCAGACATGCTCCATTACCATCCGGTTAATCACAGGTGGATGAGTCTTCCATCGGGTAATATTTATTAGGTTGTGTCACTTGTGGGACCAATTAGTCAGTGGGACATTTCGCTACCCTGCAGAGGACTCGGGCGAAACACCGTCTTCACGTCTCGTCTCACGTCTCGTCCGACTTTGTGTAGGTAGAGGTAACTGAAACAAAAACTGCCAAGTCTTTATCTTGTTCTCGGCAACTTTAATTATTTCCTCTTCCTTTCCCCCTTGTCTCTTTCAATCGTATTTCAAGGAGGTTTGTTTTCTTTTAATAGTTTTTTTCCGAATCCAGA
>OZ038475.1:105910663-105995663 GCA_964036315.1 Acanthosepion esculentum
TTGTGCCTTTTCACTAAATACTTTCATGGTAATTGTTCTGACGAACTTTCTTCTGTGGTACCTAGATTTCAGAATTTAAGTACTGTACTAGTTTGGCGGTAGCTACTCGCCATTTTATAGTTCTAGTGTCAAGTTCTATGCTAACATTTTCTTCTATCGTACTTCTCGATTCTTGAACGCTCTTTCGGCTTCTTGGTTCCCATTCAAGTTTGATCTTCAAAAGTTTAAACGTAATGTCAGTCTTTCTGTTCTGTTCTATTATTGTACTCTTTTGATATTCTCTAACACGCAGTAACACTTTGCGTCTTTGTGGCTTTATTGCCTTGCTTGGGGCGACACTATTTAACAATGTGTATATTAATTATTCTTAGTAAATAAAATGCTTCCACCTGCACCGACTTGAATCCATTCTATCCCTCTGCCACCTGCTGTGTAGCTCCATACCCCTGTATCCCCTGTGCCTTCCCCCCGCTAATTTCCCCTCGGTAGTTTCTCCTACATACCCTCCTGTGCCGGTGGGTTTTTTTCCTGCGTTCCCCCAGCGTCGGTTATTTGATTTGATCGTTCATCCCCAGCGTTTCACAACGTTATGGTAGAGTTGCGAATTACTGTGGGTGTAAAGTGGCGCACTTGTCAGTAATTAAATTCGTATAATGTTTCTACACTTAATAATACGTATAGAATATATAAAATCTCGTATGTTTGTTAGTAATAATCTCTAATTTAGATGAGAAAGCACGTTTAATATCTAATAGAGTTTGCTGTTAATATAACGTTGCATGGGAAGGTAATGTAACGTTACATGGGGAGGTATTTGAAACGTTACAAGATCGTTTGCAAGCACTTTTAGGGGATCCTTTGCTACATCTATGTAACTTGGAAGAAAAAAAACTTTATTATATATTATATAAACTACGGTGTTTCATCATACCACATACTATAGGCATTCTTCCTACACTCCTTTTAAACGTACAACTCCCAGTTTGATTTTCTAATACTTGTGCATACATTTTCTTCTTTGGCTGCCAGAGGTTTGCAAGAGGGCCTGAAAATGACATTAGCCGAGAAGAAAAATGTTGAAAAATTCTAACAAATTTTAAGCCTGTGTAATGTTTTACATTTTAAATCAAGGACTTGTTTATGCTTAAATGTGCGCTTATCTATCTATCTATCTATCTATCTATTGTGCACTTCGAAGTGGTGTAATGCTTTAAAAGCTTGTCATGCTAGACCAAATGCGACTGAAAAATAAGTTAGATTATCACTGAGTGCCTCATACTTCCGGACATTTGCCGCATCTGTTAAGACTGGAAAATCGTTCTCTCTCACTATATATATATATATATATATATATATATATATATATATATATAAGGGAGATATTATAGTGGTTCCAACGGGAGAAAAGTGTATATTTCAAAGAGAATGTGAAGCCACAAACATTTTTTTTTTTATAATGTGGATTTTTTTTATATATTATACTTTATTTATTTTATTATATATACAACAGTTCCAGGTCTTGTGACCTTCTTATTAGTTAAAGGAATTAATTTGTTTATCATGTTTTCTTCTGTTGAACCACTGTTATATATACATACATATATATATATATATATATATATATATATATATATCAGTGGTTCAACAGAAGAAAACATGATAAATAAATTAATTTCTTTAACTAATATGAAGGTCACAAGACCTGGAACTGTTGTATATATAATACTTGGTTGGAATTTGTCATTCATATCATTTTGTATAAGACCAGTCAAAGTTCTTTTCTCAGGAAATTATTTTCTATATTTCGGACCGTTTTCCTGGTGTCCATTTTAAGTTTAAATATACGTTCACCAATGTCTGAGTACTTTTGATTTTTTCTATCCATTATGATGGCGATTGTGTGTGTTTGTGTGCATTCTATGCTAGTTTTATCGTTTTTCAAATATCGCGTCTTCATAAGCCATATGTGTTTATCTAACATAAGATATCGCCTCTTTACCTTTAGGCTTGAACTATTTTATTCTTAATATGTGGATTTAATGTCACAGATTTTGTTTTTATTCCCACATATATCAATATCGATTAGTGGTAGGTAGACTCTCAAATATTTGCATATAATTGTGCAGAAAAATATTCATATGAAATTGTTGGTATATAAAAACAAATGCCCGACAAGTATAAAATAAAACATTGTTTGAGGTACTGGATATATTTACAGTGTCTATGTCTGGACTATCGTCTTCATATTTCTTGCTATCACAACGTTTCGGCTGTTTAGGCCTTCCTCAGGTGTATATCGCTCTTGGTATCCTACAGGCAATTTTGAACTGAAACCTTTATTTAATCTGTGGCTATAAGCTGTTCTACTTCAACTGGTCATGTCTAAAACGTTGTGATAACAACAACAAAAACAATTCAGACAGAAATTATTGGAAATACGCCAATAAAGATGGCGAATGATCGATGAGAAACTCTAATTTCGGTAGATGTGTTGCATTAAACATTTGGATGTACAGTTCTGTTCGATAAAAGTGACTCACCTGATTTTTTTATTAAAATTTTTTTTCGCCTATTGTTTTGGTTTCAAACTAGTTTTTAATCTTACTAATATAAAGATCCCTTCCCGACCACCTAGTAAAAGGTTTTACTCCCCCTAAGTTATTTTAATAATAATTATAATTTTGGATATAAATGAGTTTTAGAGAAAAACTAGTGCAAAAAAAGTGACTCACTTATTTCCTTCAACTAATAATCAATAGAAACATAACTGAACAGCTTTAAATAAAGAACAATAGAGGTATATTTTTTTATAATAGGAAATATAGTTCGAAATATTTAATAATCTATGGGTCCTCCTTTATTTTGAATAACCTTTTCAACCCTTTTTGGCATTGACTTGATTAGGTTCTGGCAAATCTCATCTCCAAGCATTGAATTCCATTTGGATATGAAATTCACAATCAAATCCTCTTTGTTGCTCAACTGCTTTCTCGAGAGACTGTAATTTATAATGCTCCATAAGTTTTCTATGGGGTTGAAGTCAGGAGATTGGGGCGGCCATGTCATAACACTCACCTGCTTCTCATCAATGTATTCTTTCATCAATTTTGATTTGTGACAGGGAGCATTATCCTGCATAAAAATGAATTTGGTGGGGTCGATTTGCACGCTTTCAGCAGAAGGGAGCAGACAAGACTCTAAAATTCTCTTGTACTGCTCGCTCCTGAGGGTCTTTTCAATAGGTTTTAAAAAACCAGTTCCATGAAAAGAAAAGCATCCCCAGCACATTATACTGAACGGATACTTGACAGTACTTACAGCTAAATTCAAAGAGCTTTCAAAGGTTCTTCTTCGGGTTTTAAATCACTTATCCTTTGAATTTAGCTCAATTTTCGTTTCATTGGAGAAGAGAACATTTAGTAAAAAAAAAATCAGGTAAGTCACTTTTATCGAACAGTAGTGTACAAACTCCGAATATGACAATGTACTATGTTAATTACATTTTATATTGTCAAATATTCTGAGATGCATTCTTATTTTTATTTTTTTCTTCTAACAACATTTATCAGACGGTCACTCTAGGGTAGTCTGTTGACTAATTAATTATTTATTTTATGACTAATCAACCTTTTGCGGTTTATTTAGAGCCAGAAAATATTTTTAGTTTCTAAGAATTTCTTTGAGATAACAATAATTTTCTTAGACAAGTCATATTATTTAACCCATAGCTGGAGGGGGAATAGGTAGATTCATACGTTTCCCAAATGTATTTGTACGTAAGAGGCTATAAAGAATTCGACATGAATTGCTCTCCGAATTCCAACTCCTTTATTCATTACAACACCTGCACATCCAACATTACAGCACCTGATATTCTCAAGCGGTCACCCCTCTAGCTACTGACCAGGATCAATTTTGCTTAACTTCGGTGATCGCGCAAGCATCAGTATTTCAACGTGATATAATTGTAGGCCGGCGGGAGTGGAACAGACAACACATATTGGAATTAAACATTTCCCGTTCCATTTGCTTCAACGAATCACGATTTAACGTAGCAGCAAATGTAAGTTAAACATAGAAAGAAAAAAATTACCTGCAATTGCGCGCGAGAGCTTTTAATTCTGTTTTAGGATTCATTGTTTCATCCTCCAAAAAATCTGATTACTGATCTTTTGTGAAATTAAATAGAAAAGGGTGCAGTTACAAGGAAGAAGATATTTAATTTTTTGCAGTTAAAGAAGAAAGTGTCGATTTATATGTTTCACACCTGAGATTTGTTTACTCTGACATCAAAGACGACGAAATCAATAAAAATCTATGAAAAAAATATCATGTAATATAACGTAAGAATAGCTGTAAACAAATGTTCAGCAAACTTTCTATTCCTTAAATACTATTTTTTTTAATGTTGATGAAAAGGGTAAAGTTGGGGGAATCCAAATGAACTGACCATTACTTCGCAAAATGAATCGAATTTGCCTTCGACACATAAGCTTAGGTAATGTCGTCAGCTGTCGACTCTCATACGCGTGTCATGCTTGGCGCCCAGCTTGTTTAAAATATCTAAACTATTCATTGAAAAAGTATTTAAAATTACTGTTGGTTGAAATACATACAATTTTTTACTCTGAAAAAAGTGTTGTTTTAGATAAATATCCATAACTTCCACCGTTATGCCTGTTTCATTTAATGGGATTTTCTTTTTAAGCTTTTGTGTAGTGTAATGCGGAATGGAAACACGGTTCAGATTGAGGAATCGGAGTAGCCGATTTCGAATTCCAGTGGAATCCATTACATTCAATTACGTACCTGGGAAAGGTATGAATCCGCTTCTTCTCCCCAGCTATTAGTAAATGCCTTGGAATGCAACTGGTCTATCGCAGAAAGAAACGGAAACCTACTGCTTGAAAGAAAAATCTGCCTCCTCAGTCATGTATCGAAAGATACATGATCGCCTAACCATATATCACGCATGGCACATAACTGGAATACATCTAGACTATATCATTATTTTCCTTCCGAGTCACATCTGCTATCTTTTATCATTGATGCTTTTGTTGGAAGTCTTTAATTGTTTTCTTATTTGTTAAGTTTTTTTTCTTGTGATTGCGTCGTGTCAGTCTGATTTAGGGGAGTCTATTTGTGACATGAGGGTTCTTTCACTTGGAGTCATTGTTAATCGTTGGTCTGAGAAAATGATTGCACGTTGCTGATAGTTTAGACATATCTGAAAAACAGGAAGGCTGAGACGTGGTGTTAGAAGGAAGCCTGAAAAATTGACTAACCATCAAAGTGCAAAAATAAAAAGTATAGCACTTATCAAGAGAAAAAGCCCGAGACACGCGTTACGAATTGTAAATATACAGGTCAAGCAGGTGATGATGTTTAATTATCTGAGAAACCTTGTGACTGACGATGGAAAATGCGAGACCAAGATCTAAACATGCGTTGGAATAGCGAAAGAAACATTTAAAAAAATTAAGCAAGTTGCTGAGAATAGGAAGAAACTTCATTAAAAACAAAGAAAATAGTACTGAATTGCTATATGATATCCATTCACTTTTCTTTATTGTTATATGATATCCATCCTATTTTCTTTATTGCTATATGATATCCATGCTTCGTTTTTATTGCTATGTGATATCTATCCTCTTTTATTTATTTATGTGATATCCATGCTCGTTTTCTTTATTGTTATATGATATCCCTCCTCATTTTCTTTATTGTTATATGATATCCCTCCTCATTTTCTTTATTGTTATATGATATCCCTCCTCATTTTCTTTATTTTTATATGATACCCATCCTCTTTTTCTTTATTTCTATATTATATCCATGCTTCTTTTCTTTATTGCTATATAATATTCATCCTCTTTTTCTTTATTGCTATATGATATCCTTGCTCATTTTCTTTATTGCCATATGATATCCATTATCTTTTTCTCTATTGCTATATGATATCCATCCTCTTCTGGCAATGAATGTGGGGAAAATCTCCCCGCGGATGAAAGTAGCGGGCATGTGGTTCTACAGAAGGGTACTGAAGTTTCCGTGAACAGAACAAGTGAGCAGCAAAGATGTTTTAAAGAAAATGGCAACAGAAAGAACACCCCAAACCAGATTCAGAGAATGACAGCTTAAATTCCTTAGAAACATAATCAGAAAATCAGGCTTTGGTACACTAGGAACAAGATAGATACGGAAAGGCAGCGAATCACTCATATAATGAGTTAATGGATGACAGAATGTGAAATGGAGGATATAGGAAAGGGAGAAAAAATTGTTGATAGAAAGTTGTGGAGAGCCATGGTAACTTATATCCTGATCGGACGTGGCAAGAAGAAGAAGAAGAAGAAGAACAAGAAGAAGAATGATAATGATGATAATGATAATGATGATAATGATAATGATGATAATGATAATAATAATTTGGACGCCAAGAATACAGTCATATAACATTCTAGACCTGTTGTGGCTAAGTACATGAGTAGATTTCTTTGTTTGAAGAATTTTCAATTGCACCATCATGCGCATTCTATCTTATGCCTAATTTCCTTATATCGTTTAGTAAATTCTTTATAACTTATCCATATGTACAGATATTTGAAATGCTGAGAATATATCAATTCCATATTCTGAAATTTTATGAGGGTGTTAAAGTTTGTGCCATCCCTAATTCTTTCCAATTCTAGATCAGAGTTTCTGTTTTTAAAATGGTTTATTGTACGTTCTACGTCTTGGAACTTGGAACCTTTCGTAAAAATGTTGATCTTTTGTTTAAGATATTTTCACTCCAGACTCTATGTATTCGGCATAGATCCTTTCGTCATCAGTAGACCACCCTCTATAAAACAGTTTTCTATTAGTAAATTCATTTAGGACATATTAAGCAACATTTAAAAGGTCATGCTTCATTTCTTCACATCTATGATTGTACATGCACAGAAGGCTTTGCAAATATCTACTGGAGGAATTCGCAGCAATTTATCAAAGATATATCTCTAGCACTTCGAATTCTTCTATATAATTTTATTCTACAAAAACTCTTTTTTAAAAAATATTTTCCAGTTCTACATATTCTGTTATATGAATTTCGATTAATTTTAATCCTTTCACGCAAGCAAGGCGGAAATGCCACTAGGATGCAGGGAGTTATAGAGAGTGAAAGTGAGAGAAAGAACTGCGTATAGGGAGTATTGAGGAAAGGATAAAAGATGAACGGGATTCAAGAAAACAGAAAATGGCGATTGACGTCGTATTTAAATTGTTGAAGACAGTGGTTTTCAGGGAAGCAAATGAATAAAGGGAGTTCCAAGGGCGGAAAGTGCGAGAAAAGAAACTGTTGGAGTAGATGTAGGGTTATATTTTAACTATTTCAGCAGTAAATGGATGGGACCTAGATCCCAATTTAGTAGCACGCTTAAATTCCTGTAATTGGAGACACCATGGAGAAAAGATCGTCAGAGCAGTTTCCATGAAAATATTTGTAGAAAAGAGAGAAGGATGCTACATCACGTCCGTGAGAAAGTGACTGAAGTCTAGATGCCAAGTCAGGATCCTTCTTTGGATTTTGACAAAATTCTCTAGATGAATAGCAGGAGCACCAGACTAGATATGGCAAACAGCATTCCATGTACGGACGAATGGTAGATTTGTAAATGTGCAAGATGACGAGAAAAATTTTGGCAAGACACAGTGACCCAACTTTCCTCGAAGTAGACGCAGCTATTGATCCAGTGTAGTAGTTCCGCTTCAAGTCATTTTAAAACGTGTGGCCAGAAAGGCGCAGTGTGTCGTTCTCCAGGAGTCCAGTATCAGTAGGGAAGTTTCTCTATAGTGATTAAATAAGAGCAGTTTCGTTTTGGAGGCATTAAGATTTACAAGCCATTTCTTGCTCCAGTTAACCACTGACTGGACGTCCTTTTCCAGAACAATGTGCATGTTAACTTTGTCAGCTCTGAAGTATTTGCTATTGAGACAGGAGTAAATAGTAGTGTCATCTGCATAAATGACTACTTGGGAACAGATGACCCCAGGAAGATCATTGATGAAGAGCAAAGACACCGTAGGATCCAGGATAGAGCCTTGGGGGACACCCGCTTTCATGTGAAAGCATCTGTAAATGAGCCCGATAAAAACGAACTTTACTTCACCATTTGAGAGGACCGATTGGATTAAATCAAACAATCGTCATGTAATTCCGTAGCCCTGGAGCTTACGGTGAAGACCACCGTGTCAAACTCTATCAAACGCCTTTGAGATATCTATAGCTACAGTTCGAGCTTCGCCGTTATCATCAAGAGCTTGATATACATATTCAGTGATGGCCGTTAGCACATCAGTGGTTGACCCGGCAAAACGAAAGCATTATTTTTTTTGTCAGAGAATAAGTCGTGAGAGGTAAGGTGCTTAACCACTTCAACATTGATTAAAGTCTCGAATACTTTGCCGTAAAGCGATAAGAGAGTAACACGGCAATAGTTAGATGCGTCAGATTGTTCTCCAGAGTTCTTAAAAACAGAAACTATCGAGGAGGATATCCAACAAGTCGGATAGCAGGAAGCATCGGGACAATATTTGTAGAATTTTGAGAGGACTGGATCCAGCTCGAGGCACATTTCTTTAGGACGGCGGCTGGTATCCCGTCACATCCGATTACCTTTTGAAAGTCTAATTTAGAAATGATGCCCGAGAGAATTGACGGTTATGTGCATATCACTCAGTACCGAAAGTTATATTCATAATAACAAAACTATAACATCTCTTAGGTTAATCATAAGAGACGAGTCCCAGCCTTGACCTGGCGTCCTTTTCTACCTGGCCCGTTACTTCTAAATATCTAGAGTGAAATCCAGGAGAATTGTTCCTTAATGTGTAACATCTCTTGTCCATTAATCTTGACGATGTCCTAGAACTTGATGGCTTGTCTTTGTGGGCATTCATTCTATCGGCCGAACACTCCATCTTTTCCGTCTTCTCCAGTCTAAGAAGACGCCAGCCTTACGTGTCTTGTTATCAGTGCAGTATCTCTACTCGTTGCTACGGAACCTACTGTACCTAGTTGTCCTAGATGGACTTTATCTCTATCAGATACGCTTTTTGTCATATCTTGTTTTTAATCATGGTGGGTCTCTTGCTATCGTCCATGCCTGTTGTTTAACAGGTTTATACACGGATTGCCATACTAAATCATCTTTTAAAAAGAATAAATTCGTCTTCAAAGGTCAGTAAAAATATTCATTCAAGCCATAAAATGTATTTCGTCGTTTACTTTAACTGCTATCAAGAATACTTAGCAGACCATTTCTTAAAATGTAGCCGTAAAAAATCATTTTACGTTTGAATAAAAAGCCTTCTGGAATTTTTTATATAATCTTCGATGTTCTTAGTTTCTTTATTTGTATAGATTTTGCTCATGTGACTCCTGTTTATCTTATAGTGTAGACTATAATTAATGTTAGCTTGAGCTGACAAATATCGTCAACAAAAGAATACTTTGAAAAATCGAAATGACGTTAAATGCTTGAGTGGTTTATATTAATAACATGAATATTTATTGATGGAAATTCTCGGATACTCCGTTCATGTGTGAGCGTCGAAGAGAATGCTCACTTCTTGTAAACTCTTCTACCTCTATTATTTCCTTCTAGGAGTTTTTTGGCAAGAGGTACGGTTATGTCTTTTTGGGCTGGTGGGATGATTGAGCATATTTGCATCTGTTTGAAGTTATATATTGTGGTCGTCTTCTTTATGCACTGACATGAAATGCCATTGATATATCTGTAGGATTGACCCCGAAAATCCATCTCCATCATTATTAGTCTTTCGAGAAAAAGACAAAGAATCAAACAAAAATTTATCTAGTTAAATATAAAACTTTAGGAAGTGGGAGAAAGTAAACTAGATAGATAGATAGATAGATAGATTTAAGGATTTGTTTTTACAGATTATCAACCCTTTGTCGGTTATATAAAGCAGAAACTAATTTAGGATTTTACGCATAATTCTTTTTTGCGAGCGATTATTGCATCAACACTTTCTTGAGAATAATGATTATTTTTCCAGATACCAATTATAAACCCATACCTGCCGAGAGGCGAAGATAGATAGATAGATAGATAGATAGATAGATAGATAGATAGATAGATAGATAGATAGATAGATAGATAGATAGATATTCCGGTGGACAAACAAGGAAATTTAAGTTGATAAATAAATAAAAATAATTTGTGGAGAAATCCGACAAAACGGAAATATTTTTTAAAATGCGTTTTTTCTATGTAAGGTAGTTAACGTCGTCAGGTCAGAATGAAAGACACAAAAGTTGTCTGTCTGTTTGTCTCTCTCTCTCTCTATGTGTGTGTGTGTGGTGGGTGTGTTTGCGTGTGTATTTTTATACTAAAATCGTTAATGTCTGTTTGCGAGGGTGACATCTTCTATTCGGAATAAAATAACAATACGTGATTTTTTTTTGTTTTATTAAAGCCGTTAATGCATGTTTGCTAGGTAGACATCTTCCACTTCCACTTGAATTCTACATTTTTGTCCGGATTATAAATCCTACTAAAACCCATAGAGAAATGTGTAGAATGATAGGTAGGTCGAGTATAGATGCATCAAAGTGGTGCAGAAATATGGTCAGTAGTGGGGTCAGGAATAAAGTCAAGGGTGAGGTCAGGAATTGGCCAGGAGTCGGGTCAGGAATAGAGTCAGAAATGGAGTAAAAAGTAAGGGCAGGAATCAGCACTAGATGCCGCACTGTTGTGGTTTAATCTCAGTCGAAGCAGAATTATTTTTTCAGGACCTCAGTGACTATGATTCTCCACGACTACCTGGCCCTTGTAGGCCTAATCAATATTCGATTCATTATCTTCCCGGTACGTCTCCGCTCTGCCAAGAATTCACAAAAAAAATCTTTAGCCATGTTTTTCTGTTTCATCCTGCCTCTACTGCTTTTAGTATTTCAAGTGAATATTAAATTTTCTATGCGTTCTTTCCTCCTATTGTACACTATTTATACCCTTTCCATATTGTTAAAAGATTACTAGTTATGTCGATTTATAGCATACAACAGTAGAAACAATTGTCTGTCGCTTCAAGCCTCTTCAGGATACTGTCGATAATCGAGTGATGCGTAGCATATTAGATATTACAACACAGTTCAGTCGTCTTTTCCTTGTTGTCTACAATGATATCCTAGCACTTAACATTTTGTTTAACTTTTGGAAGCCATCTTGCTCATTTTCAGTGATTCTTCGAGTTTCTTTTTCGCATTTTCCGTCATATGTTACTATGCAACTGCGATAAAGATCTCTCAATTCTTGATTGTTACGTCTTGTTGTAGATAAATCCCAGAGCTGTGTTTTTTATAAATTTTATATCTTTGTACAGTTAATAGTTCTTTTTTTTTCACTTTCGTTTTACTTCTCTTACTAAAAGAACTTTCGATTTTGCTTCTGAGAGAGACTGTCATCGATACAATAACATTTGTGTATCTGATATTAAAATTGTATCCACCAACATTAAAACATTCGGGTTCTTTTATCTCTCAGGTTAAAAAAAGAAAAAAAAAACTAGTTGCAAAGACGCATACTTGTTATCTAGAAGCAGTTAAGATGAATGGATGCCCCCAGCTATGCCGATAGTTTTCTTTTTTAGTACGCGGACAATCAAAGCAATCCTAGTTTGAAGTTTTTTTTGTTTTCACTATACTGGAGAGGTCTCACATTCCTTGACCCAGTGAACCGATCTTTAATGACTGACTTGTTTATTGTTGTGGTGAAAGTTTGGATGCCCAGTGATTCGCATCTCATGATATGTACAGAAATGAGTAAGCAATTTTTAAGTTACAATTTCTGGACACATCCACCCTTTGAGGAAAGCAGTGCCGTCCTAAAAAGGGCTGCTTTGTTATGAAATGAGGACAGGGGTTACACAATTACTCGCGGATGCTGTGCAAGACGGCCATTTATCCATCACCACCCATATGCAAAGTTCAAGCTGGGAACTTGTAGTCCATCCTTCAGTTGTACCCGTCACTATATCCTTTCAACGGCACATGAATTCAAGAGCACAAATCAGGTTGGGTGTGTTTACTGAACAACCCGACATGCTTATAGTGATCACATGCTTATAGTGATCATTGCTTGCGCAGCACAATGAACACTCTCTGCATCAAAACAGCATAGCCTGTACTGGTAAACGATTTACCATAGGCTTTAAATCAGAATTTTCTTTTTCCTAGGGAGGTTTCCTAACAAGGTCTAAGGTGTATCTTGCCCTGTAAAAGTGGTTTAACCGCACGCCCGGACATCAGACATCTCTATGTCCCCACGACACACACACACGCACGTGTACGCACACAAACACTCACATACACACACACACACACAGATATATATATATATATATATAATATCTGGATAAAATAAATGAAACAAAATTGGGTGTTTTTTTTATGAAAGTATTTATTTCTGTGTTTTTGTATATATTTATTTATTTAATATTTCAGATCACCTAGGTCTTTCCTCAGAAATCAAATGAGATACTGTGTTTGTGTGTTTGTTTACAGCGTTTGTCGTGAAGCGTGCATGTCACGTGACGTGCAATGCGACTTTGTTTGAATTTTTGGCGGAAGACTAATGATAGTGTCTTAAATGTTGTTTAAAAGGTGTTTTTGACCATAACTCAAGAAATATTTCTTAAACTATTTTTAACTGTTGAAATATTTATGTAGATTTAAAATATCCACGTGTTTGTTTACCCCTAGTGTATATGTGTCTAATTTTAGAATTATATATATATATATATATATATATATATATATGTGTGTGTGTGTAGTAAGAGAGAGAGAAAAGAAAGAGAGTTATAGATATAAAGATAAACTGTTAGTTTAATAGAGGATATATTTATTATTATATTTACAAAGGCTCTATTCCTCCCATAAATATAACACATTCTAAATATTATCTATCTATCTATGTATCTATGCATCTATCTATCTATCTATCTATCTATACATACCCGGATATTCATACAGTGGCATACATATATTTTCATATTTTGGTGACGCTTTCATCTTTCTTTTTCTCCCTTGATTGTTTGAAATATTTCTCTTTTTTAAATTTCGGTTTATATGCTTCATTATTTCTTTCTCTCATTTTCAAATTATTTTACATTTACTCGCAACTTCTCCTTTGCTTCCTTTTTTTAAAAAAATTCTATCTGTGTCTCTCGCTTTCTATCCTCCACCATTTTTATAAAATCTGTTCCCAATATCGATTTACTTTCCTTCATCGAAATATCCATTGATTACATCTATTTATTTATTATTCGTCTATTTCGAGATATTGAGAATCTGAAATTCTTTGACTTAAATATAAGGAAATGAATTTCGACATGAAATATAATAAAGTCGAAATGAAAAGCAATTGAACCCACTGAACCGTAATGTTCGATCGGATTTCTGCAACATCAAGTAAACATACCCGCTTTCAATTTATTCATTTTAAATTAGTTTTTCTTGTGTTTTTTTCTTCTCCCGCTTTCAAAATGTGTAATTGATCCGTTTTGATGCAATTTACAAACAAACAAATGTAAAATACTTAAAATCTACAAACAGTTGGATTCTCCGTATTGATACATTCGTTCCTCATTGTTTATCTCGCTTTCTCAAACGAACGCATGCGCATTCACACAAAGTAATATGGACGTGTATTAGCAGACATTTTCTTTCGGAATTTCTTTTTAGTTTGTTCCATTCAAGACAATGCTTTTCTTAAAATCAAACATCGAAATCTTTTTTTAAAAATTTTGTTTTCTTTCAGTATTTTTGAAAGTTAACATTTAAACATTTGCGGGCGATTTAAATTTGTTTCTTTATCATTAGTATTTTTTAATCCACCAAAGTCAAATAATGCATAGTGATAAACAGCACTAACAAACGTTTAAATTCTAGTTTTCTAAATTTAAAGCCAAATTCAGAGATTAGCTTAAATTTATTATTATACTGTGGTTGAATAGTACCTCCTCTGTGCAGTTATTTCCGAAAACTTAAATGACTTCCGTCTATCTCATCTCTAGAAAGTTATCTCTGAAATTATATTTTCTATTTCATTATTATTTATGTATTATTTTCAGTATAATATACAGATTATCTATATTTTAAATTCTTAAGAGAGTAATTTTAAAATTCATAATCCTTCACGGATTACTTAAGTATACCTGGTTACATTCTATCACCGCCGACTGACCCTGAACAACCGCTAGTCACAATGAACGGATGTCGCTAGGCCTAGAGAGAATATTGGACCTCATACTCACACTTGATCTCAAGTGGAATTCCTATATACGAGTCTTTGCCAAAGATGCAGGTAAAATGATCGGCACCCTATAACGCTCCAGTATGTACATGACTCTTCATGCTATCCTCTACCTGTATGAGATCCACAATGGAGTATTTTGGTAGGGAGCTGTCCAGTCTTCAATTTCCAGCTGCTTTACAGACGCTTCTGAAATCGATAGAGCTCCCTAGACTCTCCGAGACCTTGTGGGCGATAAAATTATTTTTCACCTCCCACAAACTCGAACAGACCAACGTGTCAAACCCTGTCAAACGCCTTTGAGATATCTATAGCTACAGCTCGAGCTTCGCCGTTACTATCAAGAGCTTGATATACATATTCAGTGATGACCGTTAGCACATCAGAGGTAGGCGTGGTAAAACGGAAGCAGCCTACAGGTCCACACTCCCGCCGTATTCCATTGGCCATAAATCAGTTCCACTGGAGCACTTTCTTCCCGCAAACCACTGCTCTGTGGAACAAACTCCCAAGAGGATGTTTCCCAGATCAGGTCGAAAATGGGAGCTGCCTAGACCTCACTTTCCAGTCTTGAAAGTGTTCAAAAGCGTCTGAAGGACCTTGTGGGAAAAAGTGCTCAGGCGAGCTGCATCTCCCGGTTCCACCAGGTCTAACCTTTAGGGCTAGGACCCGCCATGCCACTTAGATAGTCGCAAAACACCCACATTCGCTCCATATTCAAACGGCAGGGAAGAAAGTTCAATTAAAACAGCTTCTTTCCACGAACCACTGCCCTATGGAATACATATACTAGAGAATATTTCCACGATCACTACAATCTTAACCTGCTCAAGGCTAAAGTCAACCGTTATCTTCCCTTCCTATCCATGGAAACTACCTCTTATCGTAACCCTCTACCTCGAGTGGTCACCGGGCCTTGTACAGGGTGAATATTAATGAAGGAAAAAATATACCGATATGTATCCATTTTCACAAGTTTTCACCTATGACAATCGAAATAAAAATAAATAGTTGTTTAAAATATCAAAGATCTATTAAAAATTAGACAATATGTTAAAAACTGAATTGTTTCTTCAGGAATTTGAGTGTTTTTCGCACATTAATCATCAGTTATAAGAAGGCAGAATGTAACGTTGTCAGCGAAAGCAGCAACGCAGCATGCAAATTACAAATTACAGACACTAAAATCAACAATTTAAATATCTCGGAAATGTTTCCGTAGAGGAAGGAAAATGCGACACTAAAATCCAATAGTCATGAGGATAGCGAACGATATCTTTCAAAAGCAAAGGGAAGTATTAATAAAGAGGAAAATGTTGTTAAAAATAAAGAAAACAGTAATTAACTTTTATGTAATACTGGTCCTATTCTTTAGCGCTAAATAAAAGACAATCACATCGCTGATGAATTAGAGACTCCAGGCAACATTAATCTGGTTCTACAGAAGGATGGTGAGAATACTATTAATAGAACATATAATCAATGATGACGTTTTAGACAAAATGGAAACAAAAATGACACTTGTACTTATCATAAGTAAGAGACAGCTGAAATTTTTAAGGCGCATAATGACGTTCACCACTTGGAAATAAATTAACCAATTTTTGTCGATTAAATATAATGACAGTTTTAGCTGTCTGGCCGTGGTTGGCAACTAGTCTTGTAGAAGGACAACTCTTATTTTAATCGATTTATTACATTGCCCAGTGTCTTTTCTGTAAATATTTTCATGGTAATTGTTCTAATGAGCTCTCTACATTGGTACCTGGAATGCATGGATTTAAGCGTACTACTAATTTGACTACTAGCTCCCATCGTTCTACTGATGAAACATCTAAATGTATCCGTAAGTTTTATTCTAATGTTTTCTTTTTTCTCCTTTCTTGCTTGTGGAACTCTCTTTCGTTTTCTTAATATTGCCACAAAAATGTAAATGCAAGACAATCGGCATCTGTTTTCCTGCCTCCTCTTCTTTTATTGTCTTCTTGTTCTCTTTCATTCTCAGTAAACCCTGGCGTTTTAGAGACGTTATCGCTTTTCTTGGGATGAAATGATTAAAAGAAGAGAGAGCGAAAATAGCGTAAAAGAAGCGCGGACAATTTCAAAAATATGCTCATCAATTTTGGGAGCTGTAGATTTTGACAGTTTCCCTTGTGTATATAATTAACGACGTTGAGTCACGATGGACATGACTGGGTGGAAAGAATAAATCAGAAAGTCTAAGAACAATTGCGAAGCGAATATAATTGAAGAAGTTACACAGAAACTAAGGCTGGTTTTTTCTTGCAAGAAGCAATAATGCACTTAGAGTTGAAAGGCGAAAACGATAAATTAATGTCATCAAGAAGAAGGAGAAGAAGAAGAAGGGGGGGAGAAGAAGAAGGAGAAGAAGGAGGTGAAGAAGAAGGAGGAGGAGAAGAAGAAGGAGGAGGAGGAGAAAAAGAAGAAGAAGAAATAATAATTATTTACAAACCTCATTGCCGGGGGGGAAAAACATACCCGTCCCAAATAGCAGAAAATCCATGAACTCACCTGGAAATGAAAAGAGGAGGAATTGTAACAGTCAACATATAACGAAGACCATGTTATTGATAGTTACAACAAAAACAGGATCAACTGGGCAATGTATGATACAAAATATCATATCAAAAACAATAAATGGACAATAATTTAATAATTGCAAAACGGAAGTGTTGGTAATAATAATAATGATAAAAAACTACAATTGTACTTGTTGTAATACGGGAATTTGGTATGATAAAGATGGTTACCGAAAACCATTTGAGTAGAGTTACTGAACGCATCAACATCTCAGCTCTTGAAAAGATTACTTTGTGCGGAACTTAACATATCATTCGCAAGCCCTTAACGTCTAAACGAAACGTCCCAAATGTACATAGATAACTTACAGTGCCATTTTTACTCATAGACCGCGGTGGCGTTTTAGTAATTAGACACTTAAAATTACTCTTTGGCAAGATGATACCACACACACACACACATATTATTATCATCATCATCATCATCACCATTATTATTATTATTATTATTATTATTATTATTAATAATAATAATAATAAGTCGTTATCTTAAATCACGCTCTTAACTTGACAGTTGATAATAGTGGAAGAGTTACGTCAATCATTTGCTTTATAATAATAATAATAATAATAATAATAAGTCGTTATCTTAAATCACGCTCTTAACTTGACAGTTGATAATAGTGGAAGAGTTACGTCAATCATTTGCTTTATAATAATAATAATAATAAATGCTTTGATACTTTGCCAGGCATTGCTATCATGGTTACTCATGGTTTCTGTGCCTAAATTATGGTAAGTGTTAATTGACAAGTAAATTGATGCTACCTAAAAGGATAAATACCGAAAAGATCCTCCATTCACCAAAAATGGAGGATCTTTTCGGTATTTATCCTTTTAGGTAACATCAATTTACTTGTCAATTGAATTACCTTATCGAGTTGGGAATATCCCCTAAGTATTGACGCAGTGTCCTCAAGGAAGAGAACGTTTGATAATCGAAACCACTGTAGCATGGGGGGGTAGACTAGAGTAGTTAGGAAAGTTAAGGAGAAGTATGAAAAATCCAAAAATAATGGAGCAAAACTGTGACTGCAATTCCAACTGATATACTTCAGAAAAGCGGACTACTCGAAACTGCCAGAATGCTGAGGAACGTTTTGTCGATGCTGAGAATTAATGAAGTTCGAGGAAGAATTAGAAACCTTCGCGTTCGAGAAGAACTGATATGAGAAACCATCAAATTATTTATGGTTTCTAAAGTTAGAAGGTCACTTGTACAGCTAGAGGAAACATTTACATACTAAGGATATTGAGGGAAACCCATATTATTTGTATTTAATATTAAAGTATGGCATTAGGCTAAGTTCAAATACTGACAGCCTACGGTGTTTAGCCAAATAGATTCTTCTAAATCCGACATAAAATTAAAGAAATACGGTAGATTTTGAGAAAAAGATAAACAAGATTTTTTATATCGTGGAAACGACTGTAAAAACATACAGCATAAAATTATTAAAAGATTATTGAATTCGTAAATAAATGTAGCGTGGGTGAGTGTATTCTATGATCTCGTCTTAGTCAATAAAAAGAAAGTCCTAAAAATACTACATGTCAATAAGTAGAATTGATGTAGAATTGATTCGAAAAAAAAAACAACAAAAGTTCCAATCTAGAGAAGAAAAAAAGGTTTTAATGATGTAAGAATTTAGCAGCTAATATCAAAGATTTTTCTTATTTTGTCACACATCAGAAAGCACAAGAGCCACTCAAGTTAGAGGATTACTGAATGAGGTTTTTGTATAGACGTAAGAGATTGAAGTAAGTGCAGGTTATGAGGATATGTAGAATGGATAAATGTTAAACCAAATTAGAATGTTAAGTACGCTGTGATCGGGAAAGATTCTTAGAACCGTTTCTCGGAAAGAAGCTGTGTGGAACTTGCAGCTTAATAATGGAATACGAATGGAATGAGGATGAGTCAATCATGTGATGCGTTCTATAGCGGGTTCTAGATTAATAATGGAATACGAATGGAATGAGGATAAATTCAATCTCGTGTGCCTAGAATGTTGGGTTCTAGATTAATAATGCAATACGAATGGAATGAGGATGAGTCAATCATGTGATGCGTTCTATAGCGGGTTTTAGATTAATAATGGAATACGAATGGAATGAGGAAAAATTCAGTCTCGTGTGCGTAGAATGTTGGGTTCTAGATTAATAATGGAATACGAATAGAATGAGGATGAGTCAATCTCGTGTGCGTAGAATGTTGGGTTCTAGATTAATAATGGAATACGAATGGAATGAGGATAAATTTAATCTCGTGTGCGTAGAATGTTCGGTTCTAGATTAAAAATGGAATACGAATGGAATGAGGGTGATTCACTCATGTGTGCGTGACTGGGGTAGTGCCTTAATAATGGAATAAGAATGGAATGAGGATGATTCAGTCCTGTCGGCGTGGCATTGATGGATTCTAGATTAATAATGGAATACGGATGGACTGAGTATGATTCAATCCTATATGCCTATCGTTGTGAGTTCTAGCTTAATAATGGAATACCAATGGAATCAGGATGATTCAGTCATATGGTCGTGGCTTTGTGGTTTCTAGAGTAATAAGTGAATACGAGTGGAATGAGGGTGATTTAATCCTGTGTGCGTGGCATTGTCGGTTCTTCTTAATAATGCAATACGAATGGAATGAGGATGATTTATTCCTCTTTTCTTGGCATGGTGTGTGCAAGCTGTAAACATCTGAAATGGGAGAAACTAAGAAATGTATCTCTTCTGAACATTTTCCATGGAAATAGTGATACAGAAGCGGCTGGCTAGTAACGCTTCATCTGGGTGAATGGGCCTGTCGGGTTGAAAATACGATAAGGCCGCATGGGGCACCTCGTGGTGGAGTAATGGTTAGCAAGCTTGTCTCGCTAGAACAATTACGACTGAGTAGTGAGTTCAATCCTCACTGCGTACTCGGCCTTGTGCCACATCTAAGCAGCGCTTGGAAAATCACTATTATAAGGCCGCGTGAACGCTTTCGAATGTAAGTGAGGATTGGAGAACTCCAGCTCACCTATGGCAGCAATAGTCTATTTTTATTAAGATCTTATTCTTGTAAAGAGAGAGCATGGCAGGAAGTGTCAGATAATTTCTAGCCCGCTATGTTTATTGGCGAGGTTCGGGAGAAAATGACGAGTCGATGAAGATGGAGACTGTCTAATACGCGTTATTGATTGTTTCGCGAATGTTCCGTAGATTTAAGTTCACTGATAGTTACTCCAGCTATACTGAATAACAGCTTCTTTTTTAAATGTAATAATTAGTTTAATATCAAATAGGACAAATAATCCTTTCTTTTACCTGTATATGTTTGTTTAATCTTCAACTGATTCTAAATTGTGTTTACGTCTTCCCAACATCGTTAAATCTCTGTACTTGATAAACAAAAATCTAATCACCGATTTCTTGATGTCTCAGATTTTGTTCCGATTGACTACATCGATCAACACTAACATCATTAGCTGCTTATTTCTTTCTACGCAAGCGTAGCGTACCTCGTGCATGGAAAGTGAAAAGGAAACTTGATTAAACATAATAACAGTCTCAATTAGCCTTTAAGAGGTTCGCGTCCTGTCAATAATGCGATAGAACAGCGTAGCATCTAATAGCAAACAATATACCAGATAAGCTAATTCCGTTTGATATAGCCATCAGAAACAGAAGAATTGATTTTAAAAGATCAAATAGCAACAGATATAAAGTACCGATCAAAATCTGAAAACAAACCATGAACAAAAAAAAAAAAACGCCAAAAAATAAAAAAAGGAAAATCTACTTAATGATTAGACCCGGAGAAATGATTTGTCTTCTTATTGAATTATGATTGTCATTTTATACGATGCCACCTTTTTATACTGTCTGGTTTGAAAGTCTTTAGTATTCATCATCACTTATTCATGTTTCTTTTTAGTTACACGAATTGTTAATCGCTGTGTTTTTTCTACAAATTTATATGTCATTTTTCTTGCCTCAGAATTTCAGCCAAGAATTTCTCCACTTATTTTAAGGTGGTAATATCTATGCAGTTCTAAAATGCTCTAAATCTAAATTAGAAAGCATAGTTTTGTACAAGGCCATATATATTGAGCGTCAGCATCATATCAGCAGTTCCTTAGGCTAGGTATGTATTGCTTCTTCCTCTTATCACTCTAATCCACTATATGACTTGTAAAATCTAAATTCTCCAAGACCTACCTCCTCCTTATTTGTCCAACAAATTTTAGCTCTCTCTTTCTGATTATTAGTATAAGTATTATTTTTGATACCATTTTCTTTAAGACTTCCTCGTTGCTTAATCGCTTCATTCGTGAACGTCTCAGTATTTTTTCATATTCATCTTACTTCCAGGTTTTTTTTATCTGTGGAGTGATTGCCCAGTATTCGTTACCGTACAAGACGTTTTATACCGCATAGCAGTTCATTATGTTTTTCTTTATATTTGACTCCAAGGCATAATATACATCGTATATATTTTAGATTATAGGGAAATATTGGCCCTTCATACTAGAGCCTGTAGTTGGATATTTGCTGTTTATACGTGGGTCTATAGGTGTATGTTAGGAGGTTATATTGGAGTGTGTTGATAACACTGACCATTAATTTTTTAGTCTATATGTATTAATTGATAGTTTTGAATTCGTGTAAAATTATTGCTCATTTATACCCAAATACATAGGTAAATACCACCGGTTTATATTTGTGTCTATATATAAATATCGACCGATTTTCGTAGTCCCTATACAATTAACTGTTGTTTATTCTTTGGTCTATAGGTGAATACTGTTTGTTTATACTAGTGTCAATAAGGGAAAATAGTCTTATTAATAGCAGGAAAAATGCTGAAATTCTGAACTCTTGTCTCATATTCATCTTTGATTTTACACCTAAATGTCTTCAGTGAACAATAGCAAAAAAAAAAAAAAATTACTTGTTCCAATAATTTTGTGGGGATTGTACTTGAGTCTGTAAGTAAATAACTGTCGTTTATATTTCAGTCTTGATTTAAATATAGTATGTAATTGGGTCTTTAGGATAATTTTGGATGTTTATACTTATTCTTTAGAAAAAAATTAATTGTTTATACTTAAATATATGATTATATCTCGGTCGTTTATACTTGAGTTTACGGTTAAGTATTACTCATTTATACTTGACTCTTGATGGAAATGTTGATTGTTTAAAATTTAATCTATAAGCAAATTTTGGTGGCTTATACTTGCATCTTCAGTGATTATTGAATGTTCATACTTGAACATATAGGAAGATAATGGTCATTTATACTTTATTCTACAGTTAAATATTGAACAGCTATACGCGAAGCTGTAAGTGAGAAAATGATAGTTGTTTTTTGTCGGGGTGGGGGGGATTCCTAAAACCGTTCAGTTGATACAGTCGCAGTATTCTAAGCGCTTATTGAAAAAAAAAGCAAAAACAAACTTTGTCTTAAATAAATTTGCTTTCATTTCTGTTTTATTTTGTGACAATATCACTTGAGATTTTCCCAAATTCACCACACGTTGAAGATGTGCATACAATTTTTTAATGTCTGCGTAGCAAATAAAAACACACGGATATGACGAAAACAATTCTTTGTTTAATGCCTGGTCATTTCGGCTTCTTCAAACAAAACAAGAACAAATTAAATGCAATTATTTTGGCTAATGGGCTAATTTTTTCCAGATGAAATAGATGAAAAAAATATGGAATCACTCAATGTTGAGGAAATCTTTATGGAATTATTAACAACGAATCCCAATTAGCATTGTGCAGCATCTTCTCAGTGTTTAATGTCGGTGTGAATTCTTTGATGCATGAACCTCATTAATGAAATATAATATTCGCCAGAAAATTAGTTCTAACTCTTTGCAATAGCATTCGACTGGTCTGTATTTTACTATAGAGATTTGTAATGGACAAGTTTTTGAATGACCATCATATACAGGGTGTTTCAAAAAATTTGATATAATTTCGTAATCTAATTACTGGAACAATTCTTGTTCAAATGATCTCCTATTTTAACAGCTTGTGTAGAAATAACAACAAAAATCGGTTTCTTGTTTTATACTTAGTTTCAGGTACAGAAATGTCATTCACTGTAAAAAAAGGGTTTTTCAATGTCAGTATCCTCGGACACAAGTTAACAAGGCTGTTCAGTATACATTTGTGAGAGAATTTGTTAAAGATGCATAAATTCCAAGGAAGAATTTGGCATGTCACAAAAGATTCAAAGAAGAAGGCTATCTATACAGAGTAAAAAGATCTGGACGACCAGGAGTATCGAAAAAAGATAGTCGAACTAGTCCGGGGAACATTTTTGCAAAGCCCCAAGATGTCCATAAGAAAAGCATGTCAGGAAACCCAGATTCCTACGAAGACAGATTGGCGTGTCGCAGAGAAACGCTTTAAAAGTGTCAGCTGGTTCAGCACTTAAAGGCAGTTGACAAGCAAAAGCACAAACAATCCTGTGTCGCTATGAAAGAATAACTTGATGAAAACAAGCCTTGAGGATCTCAATCCGAGAGTCAGTGTTGCTCTGGAGACTGTTGGCAAAGATATGCTGAGCGTGTTTGGCAGGGACGGACTAAGGAATTTACGTGCGTATATTCGATTTTTCATTCATGAAATCTACATACATTTGTATTTCACGCTCAAATTTGATTCAATAAATCTTACTTCTTTCAACATTAATTGGAATCACTTGCATTTGTCATGATACTTACATATCAAATAATATCAAATGTTGAACTGCATATAACAAGTACTTAATGCCATGCTGCATTCTACCAATTTTCGGTCAGCTTCCTTATCTTGGAACGCTTGTTTGCTAAAACCCCCAAACCGACAACGGAAAAATTTAAGATTTTAAAATTATTATGACAGGGCGCGTTCACGACGAAATGCATATTTTACCACAGTTACATTAAGTTGGTCTTTTTAATTAACCCCTGAGCATGATATTGGAGGAGATCGAAAGTACTTGGGTAGGGAAAAACTACTGTGCCTTCCTTGACGCATGTCATCTTAACATCATAAAACAGATTACAGATATGGAAAGAATCATTATAAAAAATAAATAAGCATTATATGTTCATATTATTCAATTAAATATGCATGAATAAAGATATGCTGCCGAAATATATATATATATATATATATATATATATATATATATAATGATACTTTCCAGTTATCTAATGTCTTATTATGATTATACTTTTCCTTTCTTTTTCCTTTGATTTTTCTTTAGATGCATTTTTAAAATTTTGTATATTATATTGATTATACATATATATATATATATATATATATATATATGTGTGTGTGTGCGTGCGCACGAGCGTGTGTTTGTGTGTGTGCGTGGGTGTGTGCGTGTGTATCAGCACAAAGCATAAAATATTAGGAAAACAAAGGGAAAATAAATAATCTTCGGAATAATAGAAATTTATTGTTTGACGCAAACAGTAAAATTAGAAAACTAAACATCCGTAATAAATCACTCGGGCTGAATGGATTCTCAACGTCCAAGTTAGTGGATAATTAGAGCCGTTTAGAGCATAACGTTTTATAATACAGCCCTGAAAATGTGTTAAAGTCGTTTGTAAGACAAAGAGGCGGGAAATGTTAGGAGATTGGCGAAAGTCAAAATGCTGCTGGAACACGACCGAGTGTACTCGAGTTAGTTTTAGAAATATGCAAGTTAAAACCTTCTATAGATGGAAAAATTACCGATATCCACTTCAAAAACCGTGACAAGAACAGTGCATTTTATGAAAATTATTACAAACGGACACACATTTTTAAAATCGTTAAGTGCGCAACACAAATGATAATTGGAAAATAAAGGAAAATATTAGGTTCATGAGTTAAAATCACTTTTGAAAGTATGAAAAATATACCCTTATATGCGTAAGAAATGTAATACAAAATTCTAGACACACACACACATCTATATATATATATATATATATATTATAAATTAATAGATTTAAAATATGGTTTTACCGCTACACAGTGATGACCATGTTTCAGAAATGGAAGCTAAAGCCCTTTAGCTTCCATTTCTGAAACATGGTCATCACTGTGTAGCGGTAAAACCATATTTTAAATCTATTAATTTATAATATTAATGCTCTGTAAATTTAAATTTACATAGAGCACTATTGTGTAAAAATAAAAATATCTATAAGAACACCGGATTTTATATCTTACTGTTCTTTCCTTTTTATTTATATATACATATATATATATATATATATATATATATATATATATATATATATATATATATATGTGTGTGTGTGTGTGTGTGTAACAACAGAGAGAGACCATGTTTTATATCAAATAGAGAGAGAGAGTGTGTGTGTGAGAGAGTGAGATTGATGGAATAATAAAATGATGTTGAAATTTGGGGCAACATAACCATGAAAAGATTACTCTATTGCCTAATTTCCCACACTGTTATGCAAAAAGGCAAGCAACATGTCTTTACTACATTCATTTTACAGACCTACTCTCGAGTTCTTCCTTCTATATACACGCACACTATTTTCTGGTTAATTGTTAGACGACAAGAATGTGATTTGTTCCAATTAGTTAGTTGGTTCGTCAATGCAAAACAATTTACAAACGGTTAAATAAACGCAATTTAGAAATTGTAGAATCTATGCTAATTAGGAAAGTGCTTAATAATGTTTTTCGTTTAATAATCCAGAAAGACAGACTTTTCTTCTTAAGAACAAGAAACTCATTTCTTATCTACATAGATTAGGTTGCCCAGGAAAATAATTACGTATTTCAAGCAGAGTAGAAGCATTGTTGAGTAATAGCAAACTTAGTCAACAATTAGTCTGTCAAATCTTTTATTCAATACTATATCGTTTAGAGTACCTTTTAATTTAGAGAAATTTCAAAGAGGGGGTTTTGGTTTTCCTGCACAGAAACACTCTCTGATAACTGAACCCAATGTTGCACTATGAGCAGCAGTCTTTTGACCAGTAATTCATTTCTGAATCACATTATTAAATGTACTGAAAAATTGATGTCGTCTGTCAGTAGAAAAGGAGAAAAACGGAGGTTATCCGAATATAAGAACATCCTACTTTGTTTCGATTGCAATATGAAAATATCATTTCTTATGAGAAACGGGAATATGGAAAGATTTTCACTGTATACATATATTAACAGAAACTTTATCGGATAGACGAAGATAATGCGTCGAATATCTTCTGGTTTTGCAAATAGGAAATATCACATTCGCCAACGTGGTGATGAAAGGGTACACGCTGCAAATACAAATTAAAGAAAAAAAAAGAATAAAAACAAAACTCGCTAACATCGGAACTTCTACATCTTCAATAGCAACTAAATTTTATCCCGACATATTATTTATTATTTACACCGAAGATAGCAATGTCGATCCTGGTCATTGCTTGACAATAGAGTTGCCTGATTGAATGTTCGGCCAGTTTAATGGATAACGGCAAAGAATTGGAAATCTGAGATCCGGATTCCAGTTTAATTCGGGTTCATTTTACCAGGTTACACGCAAATACCATTGGGAAAAGTATGACTCCAAATTTTCTCCCTCCAGCTATGGGTCAATTAGTAGGATTTATATAAGTAAATCATGATTATCGTCAAAAGATCTTACATACTTTCTTGCTTTAAACAACCTGTAAAAGCCGTAAAAATCAAATCACTCAAAAACAAACAAATTGAAATCAGTCTTGCAAAATACACACACACACACACACACACACACACTCACTGGCTTTAAATGACATTCAAAATGTTGATAAGCCGTAAAAATCAATTCAAGCAATTAAACAATCAACCGCAGCCACAACAATATTAACCATTACAAGTCTAGTGTCAACCGTTATTTATCGTATGTATCATCATAATCTGTAATACATCCATTAAAGAACTTTGTTTAGCAACTGCTAGGTAACAATGATATATGTGGGAAGGGTATTAGCATAATCCAGAACCTATACTGGCAGCAAACCGTCTGCATACCGATAGGGTATGAGCTCAGTAATTATACAAAAATAAAAAGGGTTGTATGATAACGACGCGTCTTCTCATCTATAGAGCGAGGTTCGCTCTGAGATAATTAGTCGTCTGTCCAGGATTTATTATTAACAACATAAGATATGCAGTTGATAGCAGTCACAGAAATTAAACTACAAGAAGTCCTACAAAACGTAGTGAATGGAAGAGAGAAGAAAGGACTCAACATCAATTGTAAGAATACGGAATGCATTGTTTTTATCAAAAGGAACAGCCCAAAATACCAGATACATATTGGAGATACCGAAATCAAAGAAGAACACCAATTTCGATATTTGGGAATGTTATTAACTACTGTAACCTAGAAAGTATTACTGAATGTGGAATAACAAAAACGGAGGTTGGAAATGAAAAGGTAATATTTATAGCGTCAACAAAATACAATACTCGCCAGCGGCATGAAGTAGGTAAACCACTGCTAGTGATGGACTACTTAGACAGCATATTGCCCCCACATACAATAGTGTCTTACGTATTTAATGAGGATTGGGACATATTCATTAGTGTTCATAGGTACAATATTTAACATTAACCCTTTCAACTCCACATTGGAGTAATTGATGTATAAAGCAAAAAATATCATTGTCTGTTTCAGTAGACATATCTAAATGACTTTGACTTAGAAAAATAATGTTATTGAATCTATTATTATAAATATAGCATTGGAACACCGTGTCTGCTTTATTCCATATCAATTCGATTTTGAGACAATTATCTCCCACAGGACGTGTTGAAAACATTTGTATGACACATATGTCTCAGGGTACTCGAAAGGGTTAACAGATGTAGGAAAGGTCAATGTGGAATTGGGAAGGCGCATTGGGATGGCAAAAGATGCCTAATAAGAAACCGAACATTTCGATAGAAACAAAGAAAAGAGTACTGATCTGTTATGCATTATCACTCCTCCTGTATGTCACTGAATGCGGAACAATCTCCGTACAAATGTTAACGAAACTTGAAGTAACAGTAATTTTGTTCTATAGAAGATTGCTGAGAATACTATGGACAACAGACCATGTGAGCAACAACGAAGTTAATTGAAACAAAAGACAATTATGTTAAACATTCGGGAGAGACTATTGAAATCTCTCGGAAGCATCATGAAGAAAAAGGTGTTTGGATCATTTGATACTCACAGGACAGATTGAAGATACGTGAACCAGAGGGAAGAAACACACAACCTACCTGGCGAGTTTGAGCAAATCCTTGACGGAGACGGGTTTTGGCGTGAGATGGCAAAAGACAAAAGTTAAGTGCTAATAAACAGGATATTGTGGAGAGCCATGTTCGCCAAATTCCTGGAGGAACAAGACACATATAAAAAAGATATTTTTACTGGCGTTTGGGATTTATATTTGGTGAACATATATTGAGGAGAAAAATGAGCTGTTGGCTCAAATAACCAATGGCAGTGTTTATTGAAACAAAGCGTGTGAACAAGCGAACAATATTTCTCTGTCGTAGCTGACAACAGTAATAACGTTTTTCTTTCATTAACTATTAACTCGCTGAGCTAGATATTGATAATTGTTTGCGCATGTAGTTAAACAATAACATTTTCCCCTGTCAGCTCTCACGACATACCAGATGAGACCTGAGATTTATGACGATGCTATAAAGATTGGAAAGTAGATTCATTAGATTCTTGGAACACGAACCCTGTTTGACGATTCCACTTTCCGTGTCTGTAAGCATTACGGCATACTGCACCTCAATGTACTCAAGTTGCTCTTAATATACTTAACCCTGTTGGCCTTGTGTTGGTCTATTAATATTCTTGAAGCCGTGCACTTTTCGATTCGCTGATAAATCATTCCTAAACTTATTTTACCGACAATCCACACTTAAGAAAATCCTTCCGATCTCTTCACTCACACAACAACTTGGCACGTACATCTGCTTCTATCTGTGCACACGCAAGCAAAACGCCGCACATAGATGAATGTAGTATGTTAAATACCTTTTTTGTGGGGGGATCGGGGACAAAAGAAAAAACAGACAGGCAATAATATGTCGGGAAAACATAACACAACGAGATTGATAAAAATTGCTTTTGCTAAGGTATTCCACAAAGAAATAAAATACTCGTCGTAGCGAAAAATAAAAAGCGATTAATCACACTAATGTTTCAAATATACAGGAAAAAAAAACTATCGAAAGACAAAAGCAATTTTGCTGCGCGCTGAAAGTCGAGCATGTAAATTTACTTGTTATTCCGTTAATATATGCCATATCCTTTCAAGTTGGGAACGTTAACGGCTATTCACAAATTCCTTTTCATGCTCAAAACGACTTTCGACCTATTATCATCCATCTTTGTCCTTGTTTTGTCATTCATTTACTCACAATTCATAAGGCTGTTACTTATTTTTTATCCAGTTGCTATAACCTTAAGTGTCTTACGTGAATGTTAATATTATTTATCGTGAATAACTACGCTGTTTATAATTGTAACATTTTTTCTTCTGCTTTCTCTTTTACTTAAAACTTTCTTGTTTCTCGCGTGCTTTGTCTACGGTATTCTCAACATTCCTCGTTAAAACAACATCTCTGCCGGTTTAAATATTTATCTGTGTGTGGGATTGCGTAGCATTGATTTCCCTACATGAGAGTATTTAGTGCATAGGCTTCAGCACGCTTTTCATTATATTTAACGTTTATTTCTCTCTGTCATTGTATTTAGATTGCGAAAGGCATCTTCTGCTATTTTGATGGGTCATCGGATAACACACACTCCTCGACCTGTTCCTCTGCTATGTGCCATGTCCATTCATGGTTCTCCACTACTTCTTTTTACTATCCCCGCTACACCCTGTTCCAACTTTCAATCGCACAAGTTCCTCATCGTTCCTGTTCATTTTTTAAATATGTCCTGTGAGTGTCCAGTTATCCAATCCTTCTTTCCTCATTATATGTCCTAGAAATTCCAGTTGTAGCTTTCTGATGCTTAGTTTAAGTAAACATTTTTATTTTCATTTTCCTTAAGACTTTTTCGTTGTTTACGCTATCCGTCCTTTTTATAGTCACTGTCCTTTCTTAGAACCATATTTCTGTTGCCTCGAATTCTCTCTTCATCTGTGAGGAAACAGTCCAGCATTCAGGGCCTTACAGAAGAAATTATATTACTTTTATATCGGAATAAAGTGTCGCTGCCGATACCTGAGTTAGAACATAGATCGCCAGTGAGCAAACACGGGCGATCCCATTATTAAATTAAGTAGACCACGTGACCATAGACGAAACGCATATGTAACAAGTCGCATGGCGTCTAGATTGATCGCTATCTCTAGTCTATCCTCTATGGATCGCTATTTCTACTCTATCCTCTATATTTTTTTCTCTATAATATTCACTATACTATTGCTCTATTCGGATAACTATACGGATTACTGTTCGACCGAGTATTATCGAGCAAGTACTATAAGTGCGAGTGCTATTCGAAGGCGTCTGATACCAGTATTGTTCAACAGCGTACTATAGTTGTATCTGCGATTACAAAGTCTCTACTACAACGAGCATTTACGAACGTGACAACGAGTATTCGTTGGCATTAGAAAAGTGGCAACGAGTGTTCGTTGACATCACAAAAATTACATAGGAGCTAGCCCCTATTCTTTTAGTCTAAGAAAATGGTCCTATTTTTTAGTACCTACTTTAGCTTTTGGAATGTATTTTGTTATTCTAACATACGGTCGGATTTCGGTGTCATATTTTCTATTGTCCATTAGAGAAATAAGTTAAATTTCTGTACATGCTTGGTTTTGATATTCCCAATACATAACTGTATTTATTTTATTAAAAACAAAACTGACACCGACGGTTTCATTGTGGACCGACCATTTGTCAAATAAACGGATTTTACTCAACGGATATATTAGTGCCATTTTCTTTATCTTAAGTGCTCTAGAATTCTTTACATTTGTCAAACAGTGTCTTATTAAATACGATTCGAATACGCGAATATATCCAGTTTCTTTTTCACCTGTTACATTCTTCGTATTTTATAATGCCATGAACAAATAACCTATTTGTTTTGAATATTTCTTAATATAGTTTTCTAGAGAGGCATATGCAATAATATTTACAGGATTTTAATTCCTTCTGGGATATATTCATTGATTTGGAAATTATGATAATTGACTATTCATTGTTGAAATTTATTTTAGGCCGCACTTATATGAAATGATAAAAACACATATCGCGAAAACATTTTCGTGATATTTTATTTATACTGATTGATAATGTTTTTGCGTATATAAGGTAGGCGTCTTTGAAAGAAATATATACGATATTATATTTAAAAACATTTTATTTTTTATTTTACATTCAAATAATAATCGCCGACATATCATCAAGATTCAGGATATGTTTATTTCGTGCTAGCTATGGGTAAAATGACTGCCATTAAAGTATTTGTTATTTTAGATTATACCATTTTTTATGAAAGTCGTGTCATGTGGAGAAACTGTTCATGATTATCTAGCAAACGATTTTCGTACTGTTCGACCTGTTGTAAAATGCCATGAAGGATTTTTTAACCAATTATTTGTATGAGAAGACAAACCAATAGCATTTTATCTTTTTATATTATTTAAAATAGAAATAATTAAAATGTCTTACAAAGCATTTGTTTTCCTTATTGTGATATAAGCTTTTGGTTTAACAACCTTACATTATCAAACTTCAGCACTATTTTCTTTGGTTCTAACGAATTTTCCTGTATCTTAATATTTTGTATAGATTTTGGAAGGCCTCTTTCACTATTCAAATACGCCTTCGTATTTTGGAATCACATTTTCCTTTTTTATAATTGTTTAATTTTGTCATCACCAATTTGAATTCGATTATGAATACATTCTGTTTTCATTCTTAAGATAATTGTAAATTATTATATCCTTCAGTATTTTAAATATATCTTATGTAACACTATATACGCATAGCTATTTACTCTTTTGTATTTTATTCTATATTTCTACTAGGCCGAGTCATAATTAATTTTCCCTTTGGGAACCTAGTGTAATGACGAATGTATCACCATATCTATTATTCATACATGGCAGATAAGATTTGATTTGGGGTCCAATAACATACAACACTATTCAATATAGTAACAATCATACATCGACATAACTGAAACCCAAAAGCTAAGCTACCAATTTAAATTAAGGCAGATTTAATTCATTGTTTGAATTTTAAAAGTCCTATTGAAATAAGCTCAAAATTCATTTTGTCAGTCCTTCCATTTAACACACTCTGCGAGATTAGGATTCTCATGTTGCCAGGTGTGATAAGCTGTATTTGAACAATACAGCGAGGTGTTTCTAGGAGAGCTGCAAGTTTTACCAGGAGTTACAATTGGCGGGCATAATTTTAAGATTTGTAGATGACAGTGAGTTGATGACAGAACCAGTTAAGAAACATTTCTGAATTTTTACAGGTTAGTAAAGGAAAGCAAGAATAAAGGAATAACCATCAATTGTAAATAGACAGAAGGGAACAGCAGAAGATGCAAAATCAAGCAAATACAAAAGTTTAACCGCGGGAAATTTTTTAAGGCTCTACAGAAAATCTGACACCGAAGTAAAAAAAAAAAACAGCATTGAAACAGGGAAATATTGCTTTCAAATGTTAACAAAGAAAGAAGAAAATCCCATTAAAATATTAAGAAATAAAAACGAAAACGCTTTGTACGATCACCGTATATGGCAGTGAATACTTGAACGTTCTCTCAAAGATGAAGAGGAGATCTGCATTGACAGAAGAATGCTGAGAAAAACATTGTTGGATAATGTTACCAGTGAGGAATTTTGAAGGAAAATGGGAACAAATATAGCACTCGTACATAGAATCAAAAAGGGAGATTTGATATTTTTGAGACCCCTTATGTGAAAGTGGGTGCAGAGAAATAGACACTCACAGGACATAATGAAGTCAAGTGAGGTTAATGGAAACAGAAAGCAACGAGCTTGTATAAATGTATGCTAGAACATGGACTGGAAGAAAGAATCATTCTAAATACTCAAAGGATAGAGAGATTTATATAGTTAGGATCGCCGACGTCTTGCAAGCAGTGAACTTGTAAAAGACGCTTATCTAGGGCAGTGGTTCCCAAACGATGCGGGGCGTAACATCGGGCCGGCGGAAGAGCATAGCAGGTGAGGTGGAATTATTGAAAGAAAATAAATATGATTTGAAAATTTAAAATATTGTTATGGATTACATCTAATTCCGGGCGTGAGTCCCAATATAAATAGTTATAAATAATTATGACTGATTTTAGCATTGTGGTACTTTGCGTTCTATCAAATATTAAGAATATAGTAACTAGGGTGCTCAAATTAGTAGAGAGAATTACCAATGTTAATATTCTAACTTCGATACCCCGGTTATCTCACTTTAAATCACCCTGAGTTTTTTTTTTAAATTTTAAATGGACTTTTTATCACATAAAATTTGGTGAGGCACGAGCAAATTTTAATTCCGAAATTGCGGCTCAAAGAAAAAAAAATGGCAATCCCTGATCTAGAGAGAAGATACCCTAAAACAAAAAAAAAACAACGCTCATGGATATGTTATCTAGGCATCTTTAGATTATCTATTGCGAAATCTTATCTGTTTTATGTTAGAAAAAGTGAAATATTATGTTTAATTCATCTGTATTTTAAATACTCTATTGACACGGAACTACATTTATTAGCGTTTTCAATAAGTGCTGTTTAAAGACGCGATTTCGTTGTACACTTGAGGACAATTTATGATATATAAACATACTTCGAAATGAATTTTTCAACGCGTCTTTCTATAGAATTCGTGTTTGGTTTGAGAATTTCTTTTAATGATTTTAGCTTTAAAGAGAAGTTGGAGAAGAATGCGGTCCGTCATCATCATTTGATTATCTTTTATTTCCGAAAAGAAAGAGACTTTTACAAGAACTGTATTGGTTGACGGTAAGGAAATCGAAAAATAATGCAGATCACGCGATACAGGACATCGTAGAGATGTAGAGATAACGCAGATATCGTATATGAGCCTTTAAATTCATTTGCAAACTTGGATTTGTGAATTGCAATGATATTCTGGTGCTTCACGACTTCCCGAAAAAAAAACAATACAATGTATTTTCATTGACTAAACGCAACAAAAACGATTTTTTAAAAAAATGATTACAGACGACGAAACATGGATTGGTTACAACAATGTGGCTATAACATGCATTGCGGTAAACGAAAGTGTACCTAAGCTCAGATAGGAGTCCGAAGATCGTGATGTTACGTATATTGTGGGAATGGAAATCAGTGTACATTTTGCGTTTCTCCCCCAGAATCAAGCATTGAATTTGGGAATGTTCTTTACCGAATTGTCATGATTATAAACTGAAATCGATGAAAAGCATCTGGAATTGTCATATCACAGCTTGTTGCATCTCACGGTCTCTCATATTTCTTTGTAGATCCTGCAGAATTTGGTAGTGTGAACAGTAATCCTTGGTAAAAACATCGTACTCGGAACATATTGAATTTTCAAATTGCCACTTGTCCTGAGCCATAGGAAATTCTCATAACTGAAAGAACACCAAATTTCTTAAAGCCTGTAAATACAATTCATCACTCAAAAACTGTCAAATTCTTAAAGGTAGTATCAGAAATTCACATTTGGAATATACCTTTCACTATTCAAACGCACCTTCGGATGTCGGTGCCTTTTTCCCATTCCGTGTTAAAACATAGTTAAGATTTATTACTTGTTTTTATTTTGATATCTTCAGTTCGTAGTTGGTACCATAGACTTTTCTCTTATAGGAAACTATATATTCTGTCTTCATATAATTGATAGTTCTTTTTCCTCGTTTTCCTTTCCTATCTCATCTACGAAGTCCTTTAGTTTTTCTTCTGTGTTTGCAATCAACACAGTGTCATATACGCATGTTATATTCTTAAGATTGCAACCCGTCTGTTACAGATCAATATCCTGATGGACAGAGATCATATGTACGACTGGAATTCTATCGAGAAATAAGCGTCTTGCCTCGACGCATCTAAATGGGAAAAGTCGTCAGAAGGAAGACAGCTTACCCGAAATCTCTTAGTTATCAAAACAACATTTAGAATATTTTTATTTCACACTAGTTCAGTACCTCGGATTTGCTTTTCATAATTTAAACCCAAACAAAGCGATAATGACACAAGGAAGCAAGATGTTACTGATAGGGAAACATTGTGCAACGGCATTAGTAGAGAGAAGAAAAAAAAGCAATGAAGGAAAACAGAAGATGGTGACTGATGCTGCATTTAAATTTTTGAAGATCGTAGGTGATAGAGAAAGAAGAAAACCAAGATGAAATCAGAATAGAGTTCCACAGGTGAGAAAAGAAATTATTAAACTATTTGGTTACATCTAACTATTTGAACAGTAAAAAAAATTATATCTTTTTACAAATGTAGTAACACACTTAATTTCATTCGTCCCGTGTATGACGATAAACTACATCCATCAGCAATCACTCTGGTCAGAAGATTGGAGGCACCGAGAACCACCTTTTAATTGTTGTTGTTCCCAGTAAATAGATTGGAATAAACTGATATATTATAGTTATGGAAGTGTTCTACATTCATTTCTGAATAGGAGGAGTGATATTACATAGCAGTTCACCACTCAGTTCTTTGATCCTGTCAAAAGATTATCTGTTCCTTGTTTAATTCTTGGAAGGCATATTTCTCTGTTCCTAAGTGCCTTCAAATTTGGTTTCATATTTACAACAATAATATTTTACTGTAAATAAACTTGGTGAATTGGAATAATTATTGAACCAAGTATAAATAAGCTATGTATTAAATATTTTTGTGTAATTTTTCTTTTTACTTTTTACATGTTTTTTGTTTGGATTTGCTTAATAGAAATAAACGATAGATAATTTTAGTACTTTTTTTATCTTTTCTATATATCTTGTCCCTTGTTGATCATCAACACGGGGCATTTCCTGTCTTTTGTAGCTCGAAAAAAATTTGGCCATCTACGGGGTGTAACAGCAAAATTGTCTGAATCGTATAACATCAAAATTATCCAATTCTTAGATTAGGATACGAACCGTTGTATCTTAGAAATGATTAAAGATATCTTACTGGAGTTCTCCGAGGGTTTTATAACACTATTTGACTTTACTTTGAGCAATAAGAATGCATAACTCACCAACCTTACCAGAAGAATTCTGATGAAATCGATCATAAACGAAAATGACATGTTGATCATTAATTAATCAAAACTACGGATCGAAAGCTCATAAAGGATTGAAATAAAGTTCATATATATATATATATATATATATATTAGAATTGGACATAGCCCGACAATTTATTTAAAGACATTTATATTATGTTTAACGTTCTTTTTATAGATACATGTATTTAAGCAAATGCTCTGTTTTTATAATAAACAGTATTAAATAACATTTACCGGCCAGAATGTCCGAGAAATTTTCATAGAAAATTTTCGCTCTCCGACAGGAATCGAACCTGTATCCTATACGGAACCATCATTTCGCGTGATGTGCCTTAACCTTTCGGCCACAGAGCAGCGTCTGGTTAGCAAGGTCGATTTTACTATCTTTAAACTTAAATCTTCCATGAATCTCTTCTATTCATATCTGCTCTAGCGTATCAAATGTAAACAAATGACGTCATATATTTTAGACTTGGACATAGCCCGACAATTTATTTAAAGACATTTATTTACATTTGATACGCTAGAGCAGATATGAATAGAAGAGATTCATGGAAGATTTAAGTTTAAAGATAGTAAAATCGACCTTGCTAACCAGACGCTGCTCTGTGGCCGAAAGGTTAAGGCACATCACGCGAAATGATGGTTCCGTATAGGATACAGGTTCGATTCCTGTCGGAGAGCGAAAATTATCTATGAAAATTTCTCGGACATTCAGGCCGGTAAATGTTATTTAATACTGTTTATTATAAAAACAGAGCATTTGCTTAAATACATGTATCTATAAAAAGAACGTTAAACATAATATAAATGTCTTTAAATATATATATATATATATATATATATATATATATATTATTCCAGAAATGTTTTCCAACTTATTAAAGATTATCCCCGGCCTCTCTAACCTTCCTTCTAGGAGGAAGAAGTTGCCTCACATACGATTTCATTTTCAAATCTTTATTCATGCTTTTTGGAATGTCATAGCTGAAACTCCTCTATCACGTGCTAAATGTCTTATTAATTTACTTAGATCTTTTTTTAATTGATCTCTTTAGATCTAAATTGAAATGCTGACCCCTTTTCCTGTTGCGACCTCCTGATCCAGTTTTCCTCTCTACTGTTCCCTTTTTTAAAAACTTATTCACCGTTCTCTTGATGATTCTGGAATGGACTTTGAAGCCGGAGTATGTTTGCCAGTACCATTACTGAAAACCTGAATGATCTGTTTCGTCTCACCTTTGCTGAGTTGGAAAGACATAGTGGGTCTGACAAAAAACGATTTTAACCTGTTCTCTTTTTTAGCTGAATAACTAACTCAAAGTTATTTTTCAGTGATTCTTACGATAAATCGTGTCAAGGTAGCTAAACGTCTTATCTAAAAATATTTCTTTGCATATTGGATTATTCATTTTTTAGCTATGTGCCATGCGTGATACCCGCTTAGGTGATGATTTAACTTTCGATACATGACTGAAGAGGCAGATTTTTCCCCGCAGTAGTTTTCCATTTCTTACTGCAGTAGACCAGTTGCCATCCAAGCTAGAGAACCCGATCTGTTCTGCTATTTACTCATATCTGAGGAGAGAAAAATTGGATTCATACCATTCCCGAGGGTATTAGCACGTAAGTGAATGTAATGGATTCCACTGGAATTCGAACACGGCTCTCCGATTCCTCAATCTGTGCCGTTATCCACCGTGTATTATTCACAAAGTTATTTAAAAAAATAAGGAAAAAGTTTGACAAAGGTTATAAGATTAAACCTTAAAAATTAATAATGAAAACAAATGGCCCAGCTTCAATATTTTTTAATACCAACGAAGATATCATTTGAACATGGTGATAATTATATTATGCATAAATAAAGTAAATGAAAATTATGTTTCATCGTGCCGTGAGCAAATTTTGTGATAAAAATGTTACCGTATAATTGAAATTCGCTTAATTGGTGTCAAAATGAACGAAATGTTTTATATGATTTCGATATTTTATAATTATTCCTATGTCGGAGCCCATTGATATTCCTCGAGTTTTCGAATATTTCGATTGAACAAAACCCCAAAACACGAATACTCTCTGAGTTTAGATTGTGTATCATGTGAAATTTCACGGACACAAAATCTAAGGAATTTTAGCCAGAGTGCAGAAGTTTGTAGAGTGGATGAATCTCGGACATTCATTTCTATATGTCATTGGCTTACGGCCATACTACATGGATAAACCGGTTCCCGCAAGATCACAAAGATTAAACAACTTCGATTCTGGCCAGTATGTAGATAGTTGACCGCTTAGTAATTCCAGGTTCTGTAATCTTGGACGTGCCTGGGGTATAAACGGTAACGGTCCGGAATTGGAAATCAGTGAGCCGAGTTCCAATTCCAGTCGGGTTCTTTTTATTCAATTACGCGCAATTATCCTAGGGAAATGTATGAATCCACCTCTTCACCCTGTCCCTCAGCTATTGGTTAATGAGAAACTCTTCTATCAGTAAATCATTAACTCACCCCAAATTATTACTATCTAAAAAAAATTCCTGGCTTAAAATAACCTGGACATTTTTGATAAGCTGTAAAACACAAATCAATCAATCAATAGAAATTCCATGAGTCAATCCTGGCATAATGTGGTAAGCCTACTGAAAGGTTCTTCAAGAATAGAGCCTGAAGCTGTCTTTGATAAATTAATATAAAATCTGAGGCGCCCCAAATATGCTGTGAGGAAAATGTTATCTTAATCTACGTAATGTCACTCATTAAAAAGCTTCATGAGATAGATATGATGGCAAATTAAATTTCGTTCAGTAATTATCGACAACATAAATAACGACAAAGTACTGAACTAGATTTTCGTTCTCTCATTTATCAAACATTCTTACGGGTGTGTTAAAATTATTTTATTCTGTGATATCCTCTTTTTTTCTACCTTGTAAAATACATTTTCTGACAGTGATATTAATTTAATATTATTTTAAAATTTAAAACCGAAATCTAATAACTGTTCCCTAAGGAGTATTTCATCATATTTTACGAACCTAATAGATAATAAAGAATTTCATGAATTTCAGATTATTTCCATCGAAACTAACCAAAGAAACTGCATTCCATCTATGAATAGATAAAATTAGACACAGTAAAACACTGGGAACTATTACGTTCGACCACTTCCAGAAATGAATTAACTTGTATGCAGGACACCACCGAATCTATGATACAGGTCCTCCAATCTGCCTCATTCCAATTAACAAAGGGTAGTAAACATATAAAATACAAATTTCATTGCAACCTAATTATGTACAATAATTGATCGTATGTAATATAAGTGAACCATTCAACTAGAAAAGTGAAAAAATACAATGTATCCAAATATATATTATTGACCTGTCATAATAGATGATTCCATCTAAATTAAAACAGCAACGATTTGCGGCAATCTTTTACATCATTTTGACATTTTTCCTGATAAAAATTTGAATAATTTAACACATTCAATATTATGGATAAAAATGTGTGAATTTTATATAGTATTTTTTCGCGCAAAACAAATTAATGTAATAAGACGAGAAAAAAATGATGTTAAAATCCCCGAAAAAGGTTCACCCATTAATAGTCGCTTGTGCTTAATTTAATTTGTAACGTAGGTAGGAAACAAATGGTAATAATATAGCGAGCGTCATAAAACACAATTAGGCTTGGGCCACCCGGTCGGGTGGTTTGTGGGTAATATGCGCCGACCCTGAGACTGCGTGTATGTTTGTTATACTAAGCAAATAGTAGACGTGAGGGTATATATGTGTTGGCCGGACGGTGGTGAAACGGTATCGTTGGGCGAAAGTGATGTCAACGATTGGGAGGAGAGTTCTTCCGATGGAATCAAGGGAAACTTGTCTGAGGACATTGGCTTTGATCAGGTCTGGAGATGGATGTAGGCCCAGCGGCGTCTAATTGTCTAAGACATGATACCCATGACTGTATACCCCTAAAATTTTAAACCCAGATGCACGCATCCGAGACATGTGGAGGATTTGGCCATGCGCTCAAGTACACAACATCCGAACGACCACACTGGTTCGTGGGACTGATGATAATGATGTGAGTGAAGATGTTGATGATGACGATATGTGACCATGTAACAATGATCTCGGAATACATATTTAGCCAAGAAAGATGGATGACATTATGTTCACGATTTTTCACTGGTTGGTCATATTTGGCATGAGTGTAATTACGTTACTCATAAACTACAAAGAGATTTGAAAGGATAAGAAAATGTTTCTGCAGAAGGTTGCTGCGAATAAAATTGTAAAGATATCGCGATCACGAGAAATAATGAAAAAGAAACCCAATTTCCGAAGACTTCATAATAAAAAAAGGAAACCGACTTATTGGCGGGAAATTTAGAGCATACGTGGATGTGAGCGACATTAGGAATTAAGGCCACGGATAGGTTTTACACAAATATCACTTTCTCATGTTTAATATTACCTTTTAATGATAGACTTATCACTTTCAAATAATTTATTCATTCACCACAACGAACACAGAAAAGAAATATTTAACAACCATATTACAAAGACTTTCATATATCTACCAAACTATTACATCCAAATGTTTGTGACAAATAAATCCTTAAGGACAAAATTTAGTAAGAGCTACAAAGGTCAGGAAATTGTGGAACGCCCGATCGCCATCGTCCTATATGCCATGGTACATACAAGAAAAAGATTAGCGGGATAAGAAAAGATCTGGCGCACACAAATTATACAAACAATACTATTAGTGTCAGTCAAGGATGATAACCAAAATGTAACTGCATGAATTCATACTGCAATACAAAGCTAGTGCCACACAACATATCATTCACTGGTATGTAGAGAGCGCATTGTATTCAGTGGTGTATACTTGTAATCAAACATGACATGTATTGGTACAGAAACCAAGGCATCGGTTACGCCTCTACATCTGTTCTAGTTAATTCCACCAATAAAAAATGATGTTTAATCACATATGTAGATTATTCATGCTTTCCAGTTCTTTTACACAGACTGTCCAGATCTTGGAGGAAGTTTGCATGAGGCTATGGAACCAATTTTCAGAAGGATGTCGGTTAAAAGGATAGAACTGTTGTTGGGTTTTTCTATTTCACTTTCAAATGATTTTCCTGAAATTGAAGTATACTTTGAAATGTTTAAAATAGGGAATTGTTTGTAGGCGATATGCATCTTTTCAACTTCCCAGCAAGTTATCTCAACCCACATCTTTCGCGGAAGAAACAAGATTATTTACAGTAATACCCAGCTGATTCTAAGTTTCCCATTGTCCGCAGAGTAAGTCAGGTTTAAATTGAACATGCCTACGACATGTTGTCAAATCTTACTATATTTCCTGATATCAAATGCAACAAAACAAAGGTAGTTATGGAAAAACCACAGGCATTATTTGTTATATATATATACCAACATTACGATTCTGTCAAACTTTAAATTCAATACAGCGTTTCATATTCACCATTATACACTCAATGAAAACAGTTCTATGTTATTAGATAGCTGTCTATATGTTTTGATATTTTAATTTGTTTGTTTCTGTCTCAGTTTTCAACATTATTATTATATGAACATTTATCAGATATTGGTAATTTCGAAGAGTATTTGTTTAATCTTAATATCTAAGTTTACCATAGCACCTGCACAGGATTCCATTCCAATAACTTTTCTCTATACACAATTATCCTTACGATGTTCGCATTTCTTAAAATGGCTGCTTGAAACTTACTTTGATGTAGGTGCCACTGTGGCTGAAAGTTACAAGCACACCTGGCTATGAGGGTTTTCAAATGTAGAAAGGGAATAATTGTTTAAGCCTCGTCGAGATGTATATTTTTAATAAAACTTATTTGCTTCTAGGCCAGGAGATATCTGTTTAACACTTACAATAAATTAAATGAGATGTCAACTGAAACACGTGTACCCATTTAAAGTAACTTTATAATAGTAACACATACACCCCGACACATGTATACATATATGAAGTGTATTTAGGCAGCAAGAATTTATTCAAACATCTTTTGTTAACTTTTCCACATTTCAAATGCAGTTGTCTTGTTTTTTTATAATCGGTAAATTTATCGAAGTTCGTTTTTTTATTATTTTATTTTTGTTTTCTTACGAAGTACTTTCGAATATTTCTGCATTTCTTTGTGTGGTTATGCAACTGCTTTTGTTTAATTCTCTGGTTCACTTGTTTACTGGAACCAATTGCAAGTGATTGAAAGGAGACGACATTTCTACCTGTCAAAGTTATTTGTTTATGGGTATTTTTATACGCACTTCAGTATACAATCCCTGTGTAAAAATTATGTAGTCGAGAAAATATAAAATAAAAATGATTATCTCGTAGTATATATACTCATAAATTTGAATAGTGTTAAGGGGTCTCCCCTTTTCATACAAATGGGATCAACCGAGGTATACATATACTACCACCAGTGAATACCCAGCAGTACGAGAAGTCTGTATCAGAGTAGTATTAGAGGGAGGTAACACAACAGTCACAGCACCTACACTCAGTAAGGAGTCATACAGCGATACTTCAATACCAAGACTGTATATATATTATTGCTACTAACCCGCATTTCTGGATCTACTAACCCGTATTACAAGTTTGTATTATTACGTTAATACATTTATTTTCCTTATCTATTCCTGGCGTTTGTTATTTATTGATATTGTAGTTCATCTCGGAATTCACAACAAACAGGTTAATAAAATATTGGATAGACAAAATTATCCATATTATTCAACAACAACAGCACACACACACACACACACATATATATATATATATATATATATATATATATATATATATATATATATATATATATATATATATATATATACAGGGTGACCCAAAAAACGGGTATTTTTTAACAATCCAATAAAACCAAGAGTGATGGAAAAAAAAATAATTCTTAGTAATTGAAACGTTAAAACATGCCATTTAAGAAACAGTGATGGAATGTTCATTTATTTTTGTCCTGTAGATGGCGTCCTCCTGTACATATGCATTCTTGAAATCTGCTGTTGAGATTCCTCATTGACTGCTGCAACATCTCAGCTGGGATACTGTGAATTTCATCCTGAATTCTCTGTTTTAACTCATCCAGATTTCTTGGTCGAGTAGTGTAAACTTTACTCTTGAGATAGCCCCACAAGAAAAAAAATCACAAACGGCTAAATTCCGTTTTTTGGGGTCACCCGAAAAAACGGGAATTTTTGAAGTGCGTATTGCCAGACATGAGCAAATGGCAACACTCCGAAACAGTGGCCTTGAGCAAGTAAACATTTCGCCATTTTAGTAACGAGAATGATTCGGTAACCGTGTGATCTCAAGATTCGGTAATGTTGCCTGCCCCCCTAGATCGCCAGATTTATCTGTTTGTGATTTTTTTTTCTTGTGGGGCTATCTCAAGAGTAAAGTTCGTAAACGAGGACGCCATCTACAGGACGTAATTTTAAAAAAATGAAAATTCCATCATTGTTTCTTAAATGGCGTGTTTTAAGGTTTCAATTACTATGAATTAAAAATTTTTCTTCCATCACTCTTGGTTTTATTGGATTGTTAAAAAGTCCCGTTTTTTTGGGTCACCCTATATATATATATATATATATATATATATATATATATATATAATCAGGGATACCAAAACTCAAGCTACCACGCTACGCAGGTTTCAACCGTTAGGTCTCCTCAGGAAAGTAGAAATGAAAGATTTTAGTGGAATCCACAACCATTATATACGAACACCCTATATATATATATATATATATATATATATATATATATATATATATAATGACAGGGAGAGACAGACAGACGGACAGTCAGAGAGACAGAGAAAGAAGAGAGTTAAATAGACAGACAGCTAGAAAGAGTGGGGGGAATGGTATGTATCGCACTGAAGAGTGATGCTGATTTTAAAATGTAGTATTTTTCACACTGTTTATATCTATAAACTCAATATCTCCGATATTGGTTTCTCTCCCACTATGAGTAAAGCAAGATTTAAACAACAAACACACACATACACGCGTGCGCGTGCACACACACACACACACACACACAGACAAAAAAGTGAGGTTAAATTTTATCAGATGAAAATAATACTTTATTGAATTATAGATTGAATTGAGTGGTATAAGTTATAATTGGAATTATTTAATATATTTTATATAATAATATTTAGATTTTTCATAGAAACATTAATTGCTAAACATACATTAACAGAGAGCAGACATTATATATATATATATATATATACACATACACACACACACATATATATATATATATATATATATATATATATGAACAGATATCTAAACACCAAACTTGAATCATACATTTATTCATTTCTTGTTTAATGAAGCCTTCGCATTAGGCACTATATTTAAAAATAAAAACAAAAAAAAAACTGATAATTCATGAGATCTATATTTCTGCAAATACCCAGCCATTACGATAACCATGAGATACTGGAATGTATATATAATCATTCATACGTTTCTTTCTCTGATAGCGATAATAAAACTGCTATGAGAATGGTATGGAATGAGAACAGGAATCCTTGGTTTCCATATGTCAATGTTGCTGTGACTATTTGACGAAAATCGACCAGAAATTGACCTCTCTCTCCTCTATTTACATAAGCTTTCCGTATACTCACATATACTCCCATCAGTTGTAGATGTACTGGAAGCACGATGAAGTAATGGATAGCGGGTTGGATTGAGGAATCGGAGAGCCGAGTTGGAATTCCAGTCGAATCTATTACATTCACTTAAATGCTAATACCCTTGGGAAAAGTATGAATCTTCTTCTTCTACCACCAGCTATGTGTAAATAGCAGGACAGACCGGGTTCTATAGCATTGGATAGCAACTTGTTTACCGCAGAAAAAATATCTGCCTCGTCTGTCATGTATCGAAAGATACATGATCGCCTAAGCGTGTATCTCGCATGGTACATAACTGACTGACTGTAGATGCACGTATAATAAATGTGGTAAATTTGGCACACCGTCACATACATATTTAAAACACCAATATATTTGCACAGGCTATCTGTTTATATTTTGAGATGAGGTATTATAACAATTTATGCTATTTATATCGTTCATTGTCTTCATCTTTATTGTCATATTCAAGACCTTTCGGCCATTGTACCCTGCGATCTTCTTCAGGTAATATACGTTAGAATTTGGAACCAAACACTTTATTTAGTTCTAATTTACCTTGCTATGCCATTTTTGTATATTTCAGTTTCAGTTAATATCACTGAAGAAGGTTGGGTTGTATAAAGAAACGTCGTGAATATGGCAATAAAGACGATAAAAACAGTTCGAGCGATGTAGATAGTTGAAACATTTACACCTGCATTTCACATTGTTAGGTATGTTGACTTTATTTTAATTTTCAAAAGTTTATGAAAGGATTCAATTAAATATTTGAATTATTAAAGAAATATACTTATTTTACATGATATTCATAAACTGTAATATATTACACATCCTTTCTTTGATATATCGACAGTTTTAATCAGTTTATCCGTTCACCAAATTTTATATTGCGAAGGTTAAGGAAGTCCCAAGAACATTTTGTTGAAATTAAGATTATAATTGCAGCATGTGTGAAAGTATCATTAAAGAACGTGTGAAAAATGTACAAAGACAAATATTTAAAGTAAAATTGGAAAATATTGTAATGACAATATTTGTTTTTAAATATCATCATTAATTAGAAATGTATATATTCGAAATTCTTAAATAGTTTTTTTGGGAAGTAGGTTATCTAGTGATTCAATAAGTTATTGCACTTATTCATATGAATCATCATACACATAATGTCTATGTTATTCTTGACACATGACTCATTGCACATAATCTATAGCAGTAATATTTTTATTTCTGCTGGTATTAGGTTGGTGAAAAAATAATGTCGTTTTTTGACTGAAGTTGAACATCAAAAAACGACATTATTTTTGCACCAACCTAATAAATTGAAATCCGAAAATGCAAATGCACCTTTTCAGAAAGCTTCACAGTTTTCAAACAAGTTCTAGCGAACAATTTAGGAATTTAATCAAACAAGTGTTTGTTTGTTTGTTTGTTTTAAATAAATATTAATCAAATATTCACTTCCTTCATCGAATGTCATCCTGTACTGCCCATCATGTAATAATCTTTCTATTACGTTGGTGCAAAAATAATGTCGTTTTTTGACTGAAGTTGAACGTCAAAAAACGACATTATTTTTGCACCAACCTAATAAAATTTGTTTTGATTCTTCTTGAACTGTGACTCCAAGTGTGCTCTTATTCCTGAGATACCGTTTTAACAACACCTAGAAATTATAAATGTTACCCTGTTTCACAAATTATAATCCGATAATAACAAAAAACAAAATGTCTGTGAAAGCATTTCCCGCCGGTAGACTGACTTGACGTCCACGATCTGTCTCTTCTCTTATTAGAAATGGAAGTATCAGTGAAAAGAATGACCCTCGTGTATTCTGTTAATTTGATCATTTTATGTCTTTTAAAGTTATCTAGTTATCAGTTATAAAAATGCTTTCCGAACTAACGGAACACGGCATTTTATCAGATATATTAAATGCATACAAATAGTTCATGTACGCTCTATAACCAACGCACAGGCGAGAACATACACACAAACTTACGTGCGTGCATAGGTTTTAAACACACATACGCGCCCAAAACCCCCGCACAGAGAAGTATACATAAATATATTCAGTGGATGTAAAATGGTTATTCGTACACATACAAATTTTTATTTATTGTATTTGTAATTAATGAATAAGCTTACTTTTCTTATAATTAACTGTACACAGATAAATAATAAATACATATGCAAAGAAAACAGAAAAAAGTGATTTAATAGAAATAAATCACATTTTCCCATATTAATGGAAAACAAAGTACTCGTACAATACAAATTTCAGATTTTAAAAGTTTTAATTTGCTTTAATACTCTAATTATTCAAGTGTAATTATCTAGAATATACCAGTAATGTTATCAGTGGTTAATTTTAGTCTGAAAAAAAAAACATAACATTTTGTAATTGCTATTCGTGCCAGAAGGTTATCATCATGGCAAGAAGTAAAGAATTGACAAATTTACAAAAAAAATATATAAATAAACTGATTGTTAAACTTTCGGAAATAAGGTAAATTTACAGGAAATCTCAGACAGCCTGAATATTCCATTTACTACAATTAGGTTATTAATTGCAAGGTATAAAAAAATTCAAAACTGTTGGAAACCAAAGAAAAACACGGAAGATTTATTCAAGATATTTCCGGAAATTAATGCGTAAAATGAAACAAAATCCCATGGTTACTCATCAAGCGTTTCAGACTAAACCCAATCGAAAATCTGTGACGTTATTTGAAAATTGAAATCCAATCGAGAGCTTTAACAAACATCCTGGATCTGAAGACCATATGCAAAGAAGAATGGACCTATACACAAACAAAAATTAGCAAAACATTAATTGAGAAATACAAGAAGCGTTTCGTTGCTGTAGAATTGAATAATGGCTATGTTACAAAGTATTAAATGAAGATTATGTATTTTTTGTATTGTACGAATACTTTTTTCACCAATTAAAATGGATAAATGAGATTTATTTCTGTTAAATCAATTATTTTCTGTTTTATATGCATATTTAGTTATTATGCACGTGTACAGTTAATTATATGAAAAGTATGTTTATTCATTAGTTGGAAATACAATAAATTAGAAAGTTGTATGTGTACGAATATTCCACTGAATATATGTGCGTGTGGGTTGCGTAAGGTTAGTTCTAATTTATGAATATGTGTTTGAGTATAAGCAGCTAATGTCTAAAGTATGAATATGTGGATTTACTTTATTTTTTAGCTTTATCAACAAACACTCCAGGAAAGCAATTTTTTGCGTCTTCTCGTTCTCACGTTTTCCACTGACATGAAGTAAAATGATTTTCTGGAATGTCTTGCCAGATCTTAATGTAGATTTCTTCTGAAGTTTTTTCCATAAATATTTTCATGGTAGTTATTCTGATGAGCTTTCCTCCATGGTAACTCAACCACATAAAATTTAAACGTAGTAATAAATTGGCAACTATGTTTCATTATTTTACAATTGAAACTGCATGTTTTATTCTAATAACAAAATCCCCTGTCCCTCTCGTGTGTGGAATATTTCCAGCTCCATGCTTTCCTGTTACCAACTATCTTCAAAAGCTGAAGTTCTGCATCAATCGTCACCTTCTGTCTTTTATCCTGAATCCTGGTCTTTTATTATTCTTCCTCCTCGGTGGCACTAATACTTGGTGGGGGTTGAAACGATTAAATAGAAAAAATAATTTTTGAAGAACTCTTGGATCTGGTTTCGATTAGAGAATTTTTTTCCTATCAAAGCTTTTTGAATCATGTAATAATCGGTTGGCGCAAAGACAGGGGAATTCGGTGTTGGCGGCAGAACAGACCAACCGAGTTCAAAAGCTTTGTCTATGTTATTCTTGACATAAGACTCATTGCGTTGTCATAGAGGAGAATAATTCTTTCATTTAAACGAATGCGCGCACTTTTACTGTTGTGTAAAATCTAAGCCATATTAATGTACTAGTGATTTATTAAGAGCGACGCATGTTTTGTAATATGTGCGATGACATATTCGTCGTTTCAACTGATTTCCCAAACCCTAAATTGCTTATGACAGAATCGAAGAGGTATGCATTTATAGGCAAACTAATCTTTTCTTTTTTTTATATAAACCCGTATGGAGAGCGTTTGTGAACACACGCAATGTTATTTAGAAAACCCATGTTAAATAACTAGGTTTGTATCGACTTTCTTATGTACCGGAGGTAACCTTGTTTAACAGTACGGTACTTAGCTTATACTAGGTTGGTCAGAAAGTCCTGATTCACTTAGGAAGCGGGAAGAAATCAAAAAGTCGTCATCCCTGTCTTGTGAAATTTCCAAGGCGTACTGCATTTCGAGCATGTGCCCCAGGGTCGCGGCATCAACGCTAAACCATACTGCCCTCAGCTGGACCACATGTATAACAAACTAAAGAAGGAGTATCCTGTTTTGTTCAAGCGAGGTTGGGCTCTTTTTATTTCAGCAAGCCAATGCGATGTCTCTCACTTCCAGGCTGACTAAGGAGAAGTTCAAACAGATCGACGATGTTGAGATTCTTCCATATCCACTATTCAGCCCCGATGCTGCAACTATGGCCTATTCCGCTCAATGGCACACTTCCTCCGCGACCAGCGATTCAACACTTGATGAAATGAAGGAAGCTTGTTTACCGATTTTTGATTCATCGCCTGTGGATTGGTATCTGGGACAGATTCTGATGTTTTTTGAACGTTGATAGAAGATCGTTGAGAATAATGGGCTTTATTTTGAAGAATAAATGTTGATGTTCCTCCATAGATTATTGTTGTTTTCTTTCTGCTTCATAAGTCAGGACTTTCTGACCAACTCAATATATGGTTTTCGCGTGGAAAAGCTAGAAATGAAATGGATGGCACCATATTGACGATATGCTTTAAGAATCACTCACAACACCATCAACTGTGCAAAGTCGTTTAAGAATAATAACAAACATATGACATTAATTCTGCAAAGAACAATTACAATTTATAACGTAGCCATGTATTAATCTTATGCAACAAACAACGTCATGAATTACGACACTACAAACTCGAGTAAGCGAAAATATTGATTAATAGCTAGATTTCTAGACTGTTCTTGGAAAAATCTATTAAAAGATTATAAATGGGGCCAGGGATCAGGGATAAAAATGAGATTCTTTTAGTCCAAGTAGAAAAGGTCACAGTGATGGGCTTTTCTTTTCAACCATTAAGGTCGTATTCTGATTTTGTCCTGACTTTTTTTAAAGACCTTAATGGAAGCTAAGGGTTATTAGGAAATATAGTTAACAAAAGAAACCCATTTCGTATTTCTCCCTTTATTTCTTTTTTACTCGGATCGATAAATAGGAATGCTGATTTCCTGAGGTATTTGAAAAACATAACAAAAATAAAATATTTAGATATAGCATATGCTTTCATTCGCATATACATAATGTCAATCCACTTAAACGCTTCGACCTTCATTCATGCCTCGTTATAGAGTTATAGAATTAAAAAAAAACGAGGCTCAAATATGGCGGCCTATTTTGTCACACTAAACGCTTAAAGATTTTATTGATTCACGGCTAATATAATTGCCCTTAGAATATGTATGTGTTTATGGCCACATTTTCAATAAATCTGTTCCCATTAAAAGGAATTACTGAAACATATACATATATATTTTCTTTTTGTCATGATTTTATATTTTTCCTAGAGGAAATCACCCACAATATATGATGTAGCCATCCCTATAATTACAGTGTGTGATTGTGTATTTCAGCTTGCATGTCACTACGATTTTTCCTTCAAATATATTGAAGGTTATTATAGCCGAACATTTCAATATTTTTTTCTTAATAAGACCGAAACACATTTCTACAAAAACTAAGATTTGTAATGTCGTTTAAATGGGTAGATTAGGTCGAATCATACATAACATCCATTTTTTATCAAATTTATTTTTCAAAGAATAAAATAGAATTATATTTTATTCAATTATGGGTTTGCCATTATTTGAAATGACTTAATACCCTTTATGAGTCAGCACATCTATCCATTTCAGTAAAATTCTTCAGTTTGGTTTTCATTATAGAATTTTTGCCCTATCAAAGAAATTTGCAGCCAACAAAAAATGTAACAATTGATCAGTATAAGGTCAAATTGGGAGAGAATGAACCCAACAACTTCCAAAATATTATCCTGTTTTATACTTCGTCTGTGTAGGCTTGTGTTAGCCTATAAAAAATAAAACAAATTATTCTGATGAATCCAAGACATTGTCGATAACCTATTATAGACACGTTGCAGCGCTGCAAATATAAACGTGCTTTTTAGTTTTACATTACCTATAAAATCACAAACAATCCCATTATTACCTTTCCTCCATGGTGCTCAGGATTTGGGTCCCGATATAGAGATTTATGATTGCTACTCTACGGCCGTCTAACTTGGAATATTAAAAGCTGTTTAAATGGACATTTCTTTGTTTCCCAATTGGGAATGCGATGAAAGTATTAAAAGCTCAAAGAAATAGATACCGCTAATATATTTCTAACGTGTCATATATACATAAAGTAAAGCGGGAATCCTATGGAAATCTTTACTAAAAATGAATTTTGAGGAATTGTAGAAAAGTGTATTTAATTGCATTTGGTTAAGGTGTATGCGAATATGTAACTTCAACTCTACATGATTCATTTCTACCGTCGTGTGCCAGAGTTCGAATCCAGCTAAGTACTTTTTTTTCAACTTCAAAATGATCGAATTATAAAGAAGCTATCCACATCGAGAAGTGTGGAAATATTGGCCTTGTGTCGTACTAAGAGAAAACTGGCCAATTATAGCGTCTTAGAGATTTTCCTTTAGTTATCGATAATTGATACACAACAATACCCGAAAATGAATGAAGCCCTTAGTGAGGACCGAACCTACTACACTCGTAAAGCTCTGTGAATCTGGTAACACAATGCTTTACATAGACCAGATTTCGCTTGGTTTAATTCGAGACCACACAATTGTAAAACTCGTGTGGATCATTTTGTCGGATACAAACACATTATTAATTGTGTTACCGATGTCGCTTCTACGTATTATAATATCTTCAATTATATTTATATTTAGATCAATAAAGATGTATACTTTAAGTAATTTAAATAGCTACGTAACTAGAGTGATCACTAAACACGGGATGAGGCTAATGTAGTACAACGACAACTTTAAATTAAAAACGTGGAGAAAGCAAGGTAACATGATATATTTCCATAGAAGGAAAGGCAGTTAAGAGATAAAGAAAAATATATCCGAGGAGAAGCACGGCTGAATAGTGCCTGAAGCGTCATGACATTAGTATCATATGCGTCCATCAATAAATAGCCTGTAGAATCATCTTTAATTTGGAAAGGCGTGTAACTATCGCTTCTGCCAACATCGATGGGATAAGCAGCTGGGTAGTCAACATTCTCTAAAGTCTATCTCTTATAGAAAAGGAGCTACTTCGAAATAATAATAGCGGAAAAACATCTAGAAAACTGGTCAAGACAGTTAAAGTTAATAAACCGGAACCGAAAACAATGAACACGGTTCTCAAAATGAACATGCATTAAAATTATTGCTATGTGTAAAAACTTAAATCAAACTACTTAAATGCTATATATCAGGTATATGAGTAAATATATGGTAAGATAGAAAATATTATAAGTCACTTTATATATTGTCAGAAGATACTTCTTCAGACAACGTTTTAAGTTACAGAATTTGTCTCATACGTAATCATGGTAATAGGTGTGGGTAGAAATGAAGCAAAATGGCGGTTACAGTTTGAATATAAACGTATAAGGGTGTTAAATTAAGTTTTACGTCTTGGTTATCTCAATGTTTTACTCAGGTGATCACAACCAGATTTTTATTGCTTTTTAGTTTTGTTATTATGCTTATTGTTTTTAATTATACCAAATTTTATTGGTCGCAATTGTGCGAGAAAAAGAGATAGTCGTATGATCGTGGACTTACTATGAACATTTCGGAATTTAATACAATTTCAATACAAACACAAATCTAGTGATGCTGACAAAGTTAACCTGGCAGTTCAAATCGGTTGTGAACTGGGGCAAGAAATGGATGGTTAACTTTAACGCCTCTAAAACAAAACTGCTCTCTATTAACCTCCACAAGGATCCATCCCTGCATCCCATTAGAATGTCTGAAGACCACCTTCTCGAGAGCTCCTCTCTGCGGCTGCTCGGTCTCACGCTGTCCGCTGATCTGAGATGGAACAAATACATCGAGTCAGTTGCATCATCCACCGCAAGGAAAGTTGGCTCCTTGTGCCGAGCCAGGAAATTTTTCTCCCCGAAATCGATCCTCCAAATCTATAAATCGACCATTCGCCCTTGCATGGAGTATTGCTGCCATATATGGTCTGGAGCCCCTGCGGTTTGCGTCAGGGTTCTTGATAAGATCCAGAGACGGATATGCAATGTAATTGGCCCGGATCTGTCATCTCGTCTGCAGTCGCTCTCTCACAGACGTGACGTTGCCTCGCTCTGTCTTTTTTACAAATACTTTCACGGTAATTGCTCCGAGGAGCTGCTTTCGCTGGTTCCTAGGCCTCATGAATTTAAACGTCTTACGAGGCTGGCATCCCGTTCCCACCCCTTCACCGTTGAAACTGTTAGATGTAGACGTCTCTTCTACTCCAATAGCTTCATGTCTCGCACATCTCGCCTGTGGAACTCCCTTCCTTATTCCTGTTTCCCTGACAAATACAATCTCCAACTATTTAAGTGTAACGTCAATCGACATCTCCAGTTGCCTTGATCTATCCACTTCCCTTCTCCACATCCTTTCACTTTTCATTCCTATCTGCCCTAGCTCCAAATCTTCTGTAACCCCATTGCCTTGATCGATCCACTATCTTTCTCCACATCCTCTCCTTTACCACTCCTATCTGCTCTTCCGCCAAACCGTCTGTAACCCCTTGCGTGCTAGTGGCTTTCAGCCTTGCTTGGGGTGATAAGCTTAAAAAAATATATACATTTTCTACTTAATAAATTGGTTTCTCTTGAAATAATAACTACATTCTTTGAGCTGAAATAATGGTCAAACCGATTAGGATGAACGACTCATCAAGTTAATATAGTGTTTTGATGAATGGCATTTTCATATTGACATAATTGTTTTTTCAAATATCTCACTTAATTATATGATAGGTAATTTTGGGGAATCGAATTCCTAATCTCGTGCTTCATATATTATGTTAATTATATCTTTTATTGTTTTCGAAAACTTATGTCAAATTCTATATTAAAATTTTAGAAATTCTTTTCAGTTGTACTTGTTTTAGAATTGGAAAGTAGTATGACTTAATCTTATCAAAATATAATGTAGAAGATAAATTATTAAACCTGTTTATATTTTAGAATATGTATTTAAAACGAATTTACATTTTATTTACACTATTTAGATTGTTCGAACTGCTGTCCTCATCTTCGTTACCATGTTCATGACATTTCCGTCGTTGGACGCCCCGGCATTCTTCAGGCAGAATGCAATTTCGAACAGTACCTATTACTTTGTCCACCGAGGTATACGGTTCAGTTCGATATTCCAAACACCTGAGGAAGGCCGGAGCATACACCGGCTGCAAAGACGTAAATATGACAACAAAGGTAACAGTTCGAACAATGTAAATATTTTAAATAATTACAATAGCTCATCTCAGAAATATAGACAGAAAGCTACATTTGAGAATATATATTATTAAACCTATTTATTATTTTGAATTTATATTTTTAAACCTGTTTTTATTTTAGAATATATATTGTTAAAAATATTTATATTTCAAAATATATATTATTATAACTCTTTATATTTTAGAATGTCTATTATTAAATCTGATTCTATATTAGAATACATATTATTAAACCTTTTCATATTTTCAACGATATATTACTAAACCTGTTTATATTTCATAATATATATTCTTAAATCTGTCTAAGTTTAGAATATATATTATTAAATATTTTTATATTTTAGAATACATGTTATTAAATCGGTCTATATTTTTGAATATATATTATTAAACCTGTTTATATTTCAGAATATATATTTGTAAACCTGTCTATATTTTAGAATATATATTATTATTTTATATTTTAGAATTGTTGTGGGACAGATTTTACACAATATGGACTCGTCCAAAGTATACTTATACTGACAGAGAGAATACCTGCGGGTTGAGATATGTTGAGTCAGGGTGAGAGATACGGAAACAGTACACAGGGTGTTTACAGAGCGAGAGAGAGAGAGAAAGAGAGAGAGAGAAAAAGAGAGAGAGAGAATTACGGCTTCACTTACAGAGACTTGTACATATACTTTCTACTAACCCGCATTCCTGGACTACTAATCTTCACTTCCAGTCTGTATTCTTACGTTTAATACACTTATTTTTCTATCTCAATAACTGGTTTTGTTTATTTATTTGTACAGGATTCCATTTCCGGAATCCACAACAAGAATATATATATTATTAAACGGATTTTTATTTTAGAATATGTAATTACAAATGTAGACAGGTGTAGGCTTTATTCAACTGAGAATACAAGGTTCGCGTATAGTGCCCTTATAATCCAAATAAACAGAAATAGCTCTCTCAAAGACGGAAGACCACTATTGATTATTCATAACACAATATATATAATTAAAACTGTTTATATTCCAGAATAAACCTGTTTGTATTTTTAAAACTGTCTATATTTTAGAATATATATTATTACATCTCTTTATAATTTAGAATGTATATTATCAAACCTGTTTATATTTCAGTATATATATGTTTACCTATCTATATTTTAGAAGATATATTATTAAATGTGTTTAGATATATTTTTGAGCCTATTTAGATATTCACAGATTAAATTGCAATTATTATTCGGAGTTATGTTCTACAGACGAAATCAAAGTAACATAATTTTTCAGAATAACTAAATCGGGATTTAAATTTATTTAAACAACCTTTTTTAAATTTATGAAAAACAGCTTGTATTTTTAAAACCTGGTGAAATTTATCGATTTTTATTCATAGAAAAATCAATTCGATAATTTGTGCATTTGGTTTTCTGCCATTTTCCTCCGCATCTGCCAAATTCCATTCTCTTTGGAATCTCAAGCTGGTGTGTCTGACGATTGTCGAAGATTGGTGAAGCAGTCACGAAGGAAAATGATTTTGTCAGAATCCTATCGTGACAAAAAGGGTGAACTTTTAAAATAAGCAATAGTTTATAGTGATAGTCTGTGCTCCAGACCTAATTGCAAATGTCTCCATATAATTGACTGTTTGACTAGTTATATAGAGAGAAAGACCGAGTGGACTTTTCATGGCGGAAGCTGTTAGCCGCACGAACTTTGCGTGCAAGGAATATAGAATTCTTATCCTTGAATAAAGTCTGGTATTTTCGGGTGTCGCGCGTTGTGGAGAAATCTATGATAATGTCGGCTTGTTTTTATATGGAGACACAGTGACTCTTTTTTGCCAAACCAATGATTCAATTAATATCAAAGGCATGATGAATACACATTTGAAAATCTTCCATATCGGAATTATACAACTAACCTCGATATTCAGTGGATTAAGTCAATTTTGGCAGGAACCTTTAAATAAGGAATGACCCACAACCAATGCTATGTGATCTTCGTTTATTTGCCAAGCCATTTCTTGTTTTTTTTTTTAGAAGAGACATAAAACAAAAGAACAGATGTAGAAATATTTAAAATAATACATAAACGTATCAGCCCCCCCATTCCCTTTCTCTCGCTCACTATCTAATCTATTTCCCTCTGGAATTGGCTCTTTACAGCTTCGTTTGCTAATGTTTCTGTTGAAAATGTAAACGCTCTGGAACTCTTCCATGTTTGAGTGGTGCTTTTCTGCATTTTACAACTTTAGATGCAAAGCTAATTTTATCTTTTTTTGTCATCTCAAGTATATCTCTCGTTTTTATCAGAGTGACTCTTCGCTTTTCGAACGGCTCATTTACGCTTGTATATTCTTAAAATCTTGCAACGCAATTTGGATAAATGAACCGGTTTCTCACTTTCAATGGAAATATTTACTGCTTTGGGACGTAAGTTGCGAAATTAGCATATTCCAATTTGACTGTTTTCGTGATTCATTTTCTGTTAATTCTTCTTCAATGTGCCGTGTCCATTCAGGACATGGGCCATCACAGTCTACACAACTCCCTGTTCTTTGTAGCTTTTAGTAGAATGTTTCCTTTTTGCTATCCCTCCTAAGACCTGTTCTGCCAACCATTTACAGAAGATCATTATGTAGGTTATACACTGCTTTCTTCTGACCCGCTTGCCTTCAATATGATCTGTGAATTTCAGATTCTCAAAGACCTCATTGTGTTCTTTTCTAGCGTGTTTAATTCTGCATTTTCAATTCGCTCTTTGAGCATTTCGTGACACTATTACTGAGACACACACGTAGAAGTTGAAAGGGAGATTTTTTATTTAAAAAAAAATTTTTTTCGGTTTCGTAGCCAGCGGATATTTTAATTACTTTGTTTTTGAAGTCGACCTTTCTTTCGCACTTCTCGTCTGTGCAACTCTCCTCCAGCTTCTTACTTTCTTGTCAACTACGATTTTAAAGAAATTAAATGCAACTTCAATCTTTATCGTCTGTCCTTTTGAAACTTAGTGTGTTTTATATTCTTTTACAACTCAATAATATTTTCTTAGTTTCTTTCACACTCAGTAAACCCTTTCGTATTTTTCTTTTTACGTTATCGACCTGCTGGGGAGAAATGATATAAAAAAGCATATGATTATATATAGATACAGTCAAATATTTAAAGAGCAAAATTTCCTGATACGTTTCCATATATACATGGGCCTTGACTTATATTCTGTTGCATCTATATATTTGCATAAACTAATACTCAAACGTAGATATAGTGTGTACATAGAAATTTACAATGGATCGTAACTGTTTGATCTGTTAAGGCCTGAAACTGCCACTTACATACCCGGACATTTTAATTTCTATTCACGATATTGTATACGGTTCCTCTATTAATATAGCAAAATTTAAATAAATGTTTAAAAGGCTAGAGTTTTATGCATTGACGTCTGTTTATGCGAGTTTGCTTGCTTAATCTCACCACAATCGATTTGTCCTGAAGATGACTTCTTGATGTTATCGGCTTATCGAAACGTTCCCAGCATGCAACACCTATGAAATTTGTTAACCCAAGCCTTGTTACTAAAACTGGAGAGAGATGATTGTATATATATATATATATATATATATATATATATATATATATATATATACAAGTGTGGGATTGATATATACGGAGTAAATTCCAATAACCAACAATTATTATTCTTTAAAGAGTGCTCAATACAGAGTAGAGCAGATATAATCATTTATTTAAATATTATAACATAAATATGTTACGTTATACTATTTAAATAAATGATTATATATATATATATATATATATTGGTGTACTTTTGTATTGAGCCCTGTCTTTAAAATAATGTTTTGAACGCTGAAATCTCACTCTTCGTTCATTTACATATATATATATATATATATATATATATATATATATATATATATATATATATATATATATATATATATATATATATATAGCACACATCGCAAACCAAAAACTACAATGAAATGAAACGAACACTTATCCTTTAAAATCATCGCTTTTCCCTTGGGAATAGATGTCGGCTTATTAAAATCTTATAATTGAAATCGTAGCATTAATTTATATGTCGTTTCTTTGGGGCTAAAAATAATACTTTTTTCTCCTTTAACGAAAACTTCTGAAGGCGTAGCTAATCAATCTTTCTAATTCTGTTTATTACATCTGACTTACAATGGAGTCACTGTTTGTCAGTAAGTCAAAATCGGAGTGACAAAAAACTCAAACATTATGTCTGGTTTATTATATCGATTTTCCATCTTTTCGTTGTATATGAATACGCCGATACATGTGGCATGTTTACTGTGCAGATTGGTAGCTACTTAATATCGTAGATGTTTATAATTATGGTGCGGATGAAATCTTCTTGTATCGTTCTGATCTTCTGTATCCTATTGGCATAAGTTTAATTAATATCGAATTATAGTGATGCTGCAATGTAACATGCTGTTAACTTCAAATCATTTTGGAAATGTCTTTAGAGGTATTGACAATTTCTCTACATTTAAGAATGTACACGTGTGAATGATGTATTGAGTCTGGATAATAATTGTACTTGAGCACATTAACAATCCTCAATTTTGTTGAAAGGAAAGCCGAATTTGACCTGCCGAGTAGTAGAGGAAGTTGCAAGTGTTCATGTTATACTGTTGGTGGGAAATGTGTGAATAAACGTATAGTGGATGTTTATTATAGGATTTGCATGAAGTTTGGCAAAAGTGGCCAATTAAACATTAGTTCCATTAAACTTGGCTTATGTTAAACATGCTGCGAAGAGATAAAAATATTTGTGAATGAAAAAAACAGTTCAGAAATGAACGAGACAATAGCCAGCCGGTGAGTTAAAGAACTGATAGAAAACTTCGTACGCGCATACTAAACATTAATAATACGATTAATTACACAAAGCTGAATATGAATAGAACAACAGTATAACAAATTAGGTGTTTGCGATATCCTGGTTTAAAAATGCACCATTCGTTTTATTATCCAGTGATAGACCCTGTAATCTATGGCTGTTTCGAAAATTAAAACTAGTTTTTGAAATAATGGTTATTTACTGATATCCTGATATCCAGCAATATTTGTTTATTTTACTAAATAACATTCGGGAAAACAACTGCCATATATGTTTCCACCTTTGTATGACAAAAATGAATATCAGTAGGTAAAGCATAGTATGTTTATAGTGACAGCAATCAATATTGACTGCATTAAGAAATTGTGCATTCCAAGGAGCGGTCCGGAAATTAGAGGTTCACACCACGTATCCGTTTAATGAGGATTGCTCATTAAATATCTGTAAGTATTTAGGATTTTAAACTGAACATATATTTGTTTGGAACCAAAATATGATCAAACGTCTAATATCCTGACGAACTGTTCAACGAACGACAAAAGTGAAGCGATGTGATTGCACGTAGATCCACTGTTACTTTAATTTCTCCAGAGTGGTCCCATCGAGAACTACGGTAGAAACCGTTAAATCGGGAATTATATTTTATCTAACTTTTGAAAAAGTAAAGCAGTTTATGAATTAAATATTTTATTTCATCACTGAGCCATTTAATGGAGTTATCGCGAACAAAGCAAATGATTTTTGGTTATCGTTTTGTCTGCTGTATGTAGACACTCGGTTCTGTGAATTAACTACTTTTAAATTACATGTGGGTTTCAATGCATACAAATCACCAGACAAAAATACAATATGATATTCATGACTAATGAAATAGATATTTATATTATGACATGTATATTATGTTCTGTAAAAAAGTAATTGAAGGTAGTTTCTTTCTTTTTTTAATAAATACTTGCGCAAGCCTTCGTTAAATCATTCCAACATTAATTAATATACATCCCATCATGTTATTGTATCTAGAATATAATATAATTTTTAATGTTGTCTAATGATTTTTGTATAAAAATAATTAATAATTGCTTGTGCTTATTGTTGATTATTCCGAACTACTATACATAAAACCAAAAGTATATCACAGAATAACATGGACGTCATAAAAATATCAGATAATTCAAGTTGACCATCCTTCATTTTCCCGTTTCGATAAAGTCCAGAAGGGTCTACGATTTCTTGTTAATGATGAATCATTTTCCATCCTACAACCCCTTTCCTTGAAACGAAACGTCGTAACATTTTTGCTCCTCTATTGCTATTTGCACTGAGATTGTTCAGACGAACTACAGGGTGGTGCGAAAGTCTTGTCACCTATATAACAATATAATTTTTATTTCAGATGACAGCCACAAAAATGATGGTGTATATACAGACCTTCTCGATGTGTGACAGCGCCAACAAATGATAATAAACTGAATCCAGTACATGTGCTTTGTGTTACTGTATTACTTGTTTTTCTAATGTTCTCATTACTTTTTGGGGTTGGGGATGAGAAGACTTTCGGACTGTACATTCCTTAGTTCCAATCTTCACAGCTCAGACCGGCCATCTCAATCACATTGTAGCGAATCACCCTCATTACTTTCGTATTCTGTTCGTGAGTTATAAGAACCATTCGAACAGCTTCGTCCCACGAATCACTACTTTGTAAACCTGACTCCCAAAAGGATGAGTCTCCGATGACTACAGTCTTAACCTGCTGATGTCAAGTGTCAACCGTTATCTTGAGCATATATCTCCATAAACTTGGCCTCTTAGTTTGTAACCCTCTATCACAAGTTGCTCTTGGACGTTGTAAAGTGTGAGATCATTGTAAAAAAAAAAACAAAGAAACGCATACTTCTGGCATCAATTTAAATTTGCGCCATCTTATGTATTTAATTATGAAAGTGAAATTCACTAAAATATCTCGGAAAATTGTTAGAACTTCATTTAAAATCAATAAGATATGTACTTTAAATAAAATGATCAAAATATCTGGATAAGAATGTGACACTTCAGACTGACACTAGGATAGTTAAAAGCCACCTGAAGATTAAACACTGATTGAATATCCACGATAGGAAATATTTTAAGTACGTACAATTAGAGAGCGAATAAATGGTTTCTAACGTCAATGCCATATTTAAATATAGAAAGTACGTTATTTTTTTTACATGGCTCAACAGATGGCGGCAGATATTTTTCGTAAATATTACTTGTGTATCATAATATTTCTTATTTTTTAAATTTCGATGCTGCAGAAAACTGGCAGGCGAGACAAAATAATGTATTGAAAGATAAAATAGCTACTCCCAATAAGCATATGATATATAATAAATAAGTAAACAGAATTTAAGACTTATTACGGATTAAATATTGGTGAGTGCAGTTCATTTTAAATATTTTCAATTAACTCAATATACTAACAATATATAGGTGAGTAAGACTATGGTGTGTCTTCTCAGCAGACAGTTAACATTTACAATAAGATATACCTGGGAGAATTAGTCATACGAAGATGTATTAATGGCGGCCACAATCTTAATAATACCAAATATGCAGATGATACAATTTTATTAGCAGACACAGAAAGGAATTCATAGGAACTGCTAAGCGAGAAGAAAGGAATAAACATGAATTATAAATGGATAGTCGACATGGTTGTTAAAAGGAACAACACATGATGCGAATTTCGTCTTAGAGGTACGAAAATCCATCAAATATCGGGGAAGCGATTCAATAGAGCACGGAGAATGTGACACCGTAATCCGAAGGTGCATTAGAATAGCGAAAGTGCCTTTCAAATCTAAGTAAATTACTAACAGGACATCTTTATAAACAAAGAAATGGACATGGATTGATGTAATATCAATTCTTCTATATGGAAATGAATAATGGACACTTTGTTCACAGATAAAGAGGTAACGGTGGACGAAATAATGAGTTCGGGTCAAAGTTCCAGTCATCTGAAGAAGGCAGGAGCGTACAATAGCCGAAACGTCGTAAATATGACAAGAAAGATAAGGACAACAATGTAAATAACAGAAATCTGATTCTATAGAAAGATATTAAGAATCGATGAGATGGATTGGACATGTGAGTAAGATGACGTTTTATGTTATATGTATATGTATATGTTATATGCATATGTTATATGTATTTGTATGTGTTATATGTTATATTTATGTGTTATATGTATATAAGTTATATATATATATATGTATATGCATATATATATATGTGTATGTGTGTGTGTGTAGATATATGTTATATGTAGAATGAGATAAAGTTGAATTTTTAAGATATGTAAGGAGAGCTTGCAAAACCTAACTCTCACAGGATATATTGAAGGCAAGAGTAAACTTCTTAATGAGGTGTAAACTGATAACATTACAAGGAGGGTGATACAAAGACAATATTTTAATAGGAGCTACAAAAGATAGGAATTTGTGCAGTGTATGATCAATGATGTACTGAAAGCGCATAACTAGTAAAGGAAGAAGATGCGTTACATTTGGCCGTCATAAACTTCATAAAAGTTATTAATAAATATTGACATTAAAAATACGCGCAGTTTAAAGGAAGATATTTGGGAGGAGTCGCCATTTAGACTGCTTGTTTTATTAGTTTAAATTTAATTTTAGAATATTTCATTATGAAAATGTACTCTCGATATCAGCAGAGTTTGATATGACACCGAATACAGGAGTGAAAATCATGTTGCACTCGCTTTCGAGTTAAAAAAAGCCGGTATAGCTTTAGCGGTATAATTCAAAAGAAACCTGGAACACTAACCAATTTTGAAAAGAATGTAGCCTCCTAAAATCTAAAGCAGTGGTTCCCAAATGTTTTTACCCATGGACAACGTTTATTCTCTTTTTTTTTGTCAAACCCCATAACCATTCAGTGTTTCCTTACATAATCGATATCTTAAATTATTTTATTATTGATATTTTATTTTTTAAATATTTTATATGAATTTATTTATATTAATATTTATATAAATTTATTAATATTTAAAATTAATATTAGTATTTATAATTAATATATAAAATTAATTTTTACAATAAATTCTAATCTTTATAGATTTTCCTTATATATATATATATATATATATATATGTATGTATATATATATATATATATATATAAAATCCTTCCTTTATCTCATTTTATTCAACATTTACAATAAAAATATTCTGCACAGTAAAAGGGCCGCAACTTACACCGCTTGATCTCTTTTTCAGCTAGATTTAGAGTTTTTATTCTTTTTTTGCATTTTAATATGGCGTAGATTGCTGCAGAAATTCCAATTCTCTGTTGTAACTACCGTTCCAAAGTGAAATCGCTCCATGGCCACTACAATATTACCGTGAAATTACAATTTGCTACTTTTTTGTGTGGTAGCCCAGTAATGTTACATGGAACCCAATCGTCAATATGGACCCCGTTTGAGAACATTTGATCTAAAGCATGTAGATAAATTTCAAGCTGTGTTTCAGATTTAAAAATGTGAAGGAAAAATGTCAGTTAAACGATATACATGATACTCGCTTTCAATTCCTGACTGCTAAGGAAGATTTTGCTACGTTGGGTTGCCACTTGTTTCTGCGATAAACCGGTTGCCAACTAAGACTATAGGATCCAGTCTGTCCTGATATTCAACTGCATAGCTGGGGCGAGGATAGATGGATTCATACCTTTCTCAAGGGTATTTGTGCGTAAGTGAATGTGACGAACCCGAATGGTAGTCAAACACGGATCATCGATTTCTCATTTCTAGTCATAGTAATCGAAAAAGTCAGAGATCGCAACAGAAATACGAACATAGTCAGGAGGAGAAATTAGTGAGTTGAAAAAAGGTTGTTTTAGGTGCAAAACAACAAAAAGGGTTACACCTTCCCACAACAAGACTAAAGGAAAACCATTTTATTTAAAACCTTCTAAGATATATTTCTTATTCAAAATACAAGTCGGTTATAGAAATTTGTGTAATGACCTCGTTTAAAAATATATGTTACATAATTTGTTCTTTGGTATCCTGGTTTTTTGTTGTTGTTTTGGTTCCGCAATCACGTCACCCAAGTAAATACGGTTGTTTTGTAAGTCTCTGTCTCGTCGACCACGAACGGCAAATATAACTGAAATGTATCAAGTAGAAAAAATAGCCAATGTTCTTGACAAACTTCTTTTGTGAATGGCTGTATATTTTTCTCTTTAGTTTGTTATTCTCTTGTGTAAATCTGTTTCGTCTGACAGTATACGGATTTTTTTGCTCTGAGAAGTGAAACGACAATGTAAATTTTTTTGTATGATTGCTTGTAGCCATAATGGATTGCTTTCCAAGTCTGTTAATATAGCTTTGAAGATAAATTTAAACTTCGGTAATTATTTTTCTAGATTTTAATAATTGTTTCGAATGGGCTCTCAAATATTTTCCTGTCTTTTTCTTTCTTTTTTAACCAACTTTTAAATTCTAGAAAGTAATTTTTCCAGTGTTTTCTGAAACACATAAGGAAGAAAAACGTTTGGAAATTGGAAGATTTAACACTCAGAAGTAAGTAGGTAGTAATGTGTAGCTTACCCCCAGAAATTTGAACAGAGGACATTTATATTGATTTGTTTGTGTTTTACGGCTTGCCAACGTTTTCGCTGGTTATTTAAAGTCAACAAATATATTCTTTTCATATTGTAATAATTGTTTGACTAACTGATACAAGTCCTACTAATTAACCCCATTGTTTAGGAAGAAGAGTTGAATTCATACTTTCCCCAATGGTATTTGTAAGTGAATCCATACTTTCCCCAATGGTATTTGTAAGTGAATTCATACTTTCCCCAATGGTATTTGTAAGTGAATTCATACTTTCCCCAATGGTATTTGTAAGTGAATTCATACTTTCCCCAATGGTATTTGTAAGTGAATTCATACTTTCCCCAATGGTATTTGCATGTAAGTGAACATAATGAACCGAAATAGAATTGGAACTCGGTTCATCGATTTACAATTGTGATCCGTTATCCATTGCACCACACGCGCATCCAAGATTAGAGCATCTGCTATTCCGAAGCGGTCATCCCTATAGGTACTGACTAGGCTTGACGTTGCTTAACTGCGGCGATTTTGTGAGAACCAGTGCTTCAACATAATATGGCTGTAAGCTTTTGACAAAGGATGATGTGTATGATGCAAACGTTATTTAAATTAACAAGACAAAAGAAGGGTTGGATTACCATGACTGCGAAAGGACACGACAATTAAAAATATATTGCTTCGGATGAATCAATTTTTGGTACTAGAATGTATTATTTTCAAAGAGTTTAATTGCATCGAAAAATTATTAGATTTTATATCAGAAGTGTCTGCTCCTTGGCAGATACTGATTAAGTTTATTACCAGAACCAGAGGTATATTTAAAAACCCTATTTAAACGCAGTATTTAGCCTTCAAGGAAGGGATAAAAATATTCTGAAGACATGAAAATTATACCTAATGTAAGTTTAAGAAATAATAATTGAATCATAATATTTTTTAGAATTATTTTAACCCAAGCAAAACGGAAGTACCACTAGTACCCAAGGGGTTACAGGGCGTGAAAGTGAGAGAAAAGGAGGAATGGGGAAAGGACAAAAGATGAATGGGATTGTCAGGAAAGCAGTTAAAGGGAAGGAGTTCCACAGTCAGAAAGTGCGAGAAGATATATTGTTAGAGTAGAAGTAGCGGTTGCGTTTAGCTATTTCAACAGTAAACGGGCGGGACCTAGATGTCAATCAGACTTAAAAAAGCTCTCCAGGGGAAAGCTCGTCAGAGCGCTTGTCATGAAACTATTTGTGGAAATGGCAGTGGGGAACTAGACATCGTCGGTGAAAAAGAAACGGAGTCGAGATGCTAAGTCCGGATCGATCACATTAGAGATCTTTCTTTGGAATTTGTCATGAACTTCAATATGACTCCCAGGAGGTTCAGACCAGATATGGAAGCAGTATTAAATGTACGGACGAATGGTATACTTTTAAAAGTGCAAGATGGACTCTGACGAGAAAAAAAAAACAACTTTCTGGCTCGACACAGTGACCTAGCTTTCTTTCCAGTAGATGCCGCTATTGATTACATTTGGTTGCCATTTGTTTGTTTTTTTGTTCTGCCATCCATTATCACACGCTCGCTATGCAGGTTAAGCGTTACTTTCTTCTGGCCCTCTTGCCTCCAGTTTATACTGTGAGTATCGCATTTTCTAACCTCACTTTCCTCATTGTGTGTCCTAGAAAATTCAGAGGTATCTTTCTGCTGTTAATTGTTATATTTGATTCCATTTTCCCCTAAAACTTCGGCGTTGCTCATCCTTTCAGTTCATGTCATTCTCAGAATCCTTCTGTAGAAACACATTTCTGTTGATTCTAGTTCATTCTTCATCTGTGAGGGGATTGCATTGATTGTCAGATAGGAGGAATGAAATTGGATGACAATCCAGTAATCCTTTCTTTGTTTCTCTTTGTATTTTTCCATATGGCGATCTTCGCTGAGGTTGGAAAAATTGTTTCTTTTGTCCAAGAAATATTAAGCTGACCTAGAAATTCACCTGTTCTCAATCCCACCAAATAAATATTGATGCTAGCATTAAAAACTGTATTGAATTTTGTGAACGTTTCTGCTGGGAAATCAATTAAAATATTCGTATTACGAAATATTTTGTAATATTTTGCATTGTGGCATAATAGATGTTTTTGCCTTGCGGTGTTATGGATATCCGCTCAGAGAAAGAAGTCGGAGGGCCGAGTTCGAATTCCAGTCGAGTTCGTTATATTCACTTACGCGCCAATATCATTGGTAAAGGTATGATTCCATCTCTTCTCCTCCCTCAGCCATGGGTTGAATAGAAGGGCAAACTGAGTTCTTTAGCATTAATCGGCAACCAGCTACTGGTGGAAAAAAACTTCTGCTTAATCAGTCATGTATCGAAAGACACTTGATCGACCAAACGTCTATCACGTATGGCACTTAACTGACTGACATAAAATATCTTCCGTGGAACACATTCATTTATTCAAGGTTCGCCTATTCATAATATATTATGTAATTCATGCCAACAATTACCAGATGAGTAAATTCAATTTAATTCCCGTCCACGACCTTTCTTCTTGGACGTCACAATCTGTGGTGACACCAATATGCATCGATTTCATCCAACGAGATACCAAAGCAAAGTTTTTTTTTTGAAAATGCATTTCTTAAAGGTATCTGTCAATTCATTTCGTTCTAATGCCAACTAGGAAGTCATGGATCGTCTGGCTTTAAGTTAATGTGTTACAGAGCACTATAATTTGAGCTTTCTAGAACTGTGTAGAAGATCGGATTGGAGAGAGATATTTCTGTATTCCCAACCAAGAATAAAGCGACGGATACAACGCCGCTATTTTTTCCTAGTATTTGCGTAAATTCTGTCACATGAGAATAAATGAGCGAGCTGCCCCTGACAGTTGAGCTAAAAGGTTATCCTGTTGACACCAGAAATGGGACTTAAATGATGTCAGTAGCTGCTGCGGCATAAGACAGGAAGTCGGCACAGGTGAAGATAGTATAAACACACAAAAGACAATCGGAAGACAGGAAGATAGATTAATGGCTGACCCGCACCGGCGGAGGTTATAGTTTCAAACATCATCACGGGCGAAGGTTCGTATAATGTCTCCAAAATTCTCATACGCGCTTGACCGAAGTTAATTTGACGGAGGCTAGAAGTTAATATACAATTACTTTACGTATGAAAAGCTAGTGTTGTATTCTTATCTTATCTACCATAACACCAATATGATTCACACAGAATTCAATATACAACAAAGGTTGCAAGTAAAAGATTTAAAAAGGAAACGTTTTATTTGATTAGATTTACAGACAATGTGCTTAGGGCAATAGAATAAGCACTTGCTCACCCAAACGGAGTAGTCGTACATTTTTTTTATATTGAACGGTTACTCTGTTCGATTCTGTAAAAATAATCAATACTGTCAAGTGACAACAGAGCCTCTTTTTTCCGATAAGAAACACAGATATGTACAGATAGGATTATTGAATAAAACGTGGAAGAATTACGTAGACACGGATAAAAAAAAATGTACGAGTTTTAGGGAAGGTTCCTTTGCCCTCAAATGATTTCAGTCATAGATTATTTGTGTACTGGTTGTACACAGGGTTTCGAGGACGTTTGACAGAAATTATGAATATTAAATTGTTTCTATCTACCGCAATTATAATATAATGACACTTAACAAAGGGAAAATCCTTTGTACTTTAGTGATTCAGATCATAAAACCTTACAAAATTTGTTAATTTGCACACACACTTACAGACATGTATATATATATATATATATATATATATATATATATATATATATGTATATATATATATATATATATATATATATATATATATACGGAGTGTACACATTAGAGAGATAGATTGATATAGAGATATGTGTATACAAACCTTTTTTTTTGTTTATCTCTCTATTAAATAATAAAGCATCAGAAATTTATTTGTAGCTAAGATGGTTGGAAAAGAGTGTTATTTCGCAACACCATATATCTATCAATCGATCTATCTATCTATCTATCTCACTCTATTCCTCTCGCTCTCTCTCTCTCTCTCTATATATATATATGTATATTGCCTGACGATTGCATCTAGCATGAAACAGACTGTCGCCTCTAAGTGTTGACTTCTATGTTCACTTTTATATTTACACACGCTCTATCTCTGATATTGAGCACTTTATCCCACACTTTTAGACTATATTTCTTCATATATATATATATATATATATATATATATATATATATGCATATATCTATGTATGTGTGTTTGTGTGTATCTGTATGCGTGTATCAATGAAGACGAAAGGAAAAACTATCTTTACCTACGTGTTTCGTCTTCTGATATACTTCCTCAGAGGAAGAAACATGCCAGTAAAGGATATGTTTTTCTTATTATTCATATTTTCCTTTTACAAATATATTTGGACTTATATCAGAATTATTACACATAAACGCACACACACGCACGCACGCACGCACGCACGCACGCACGCACGCACGCACACATATATATCTGTTAAGTGATTGTAAAATTTATAATATAATGTTACTATTGTTTTCATTTTTTTATTCATGCAGAGCAGAGGACAAAAGCCTAACTGTCTCTGTGGCCCTAAATTCCGGTGTTTCGAAGTTGGACTTTAATTAATTAAACCTCATTCATGAAGGTTTCTTGCATCTCTTAGTATCGGCCTCACTTACTCCAAAAGCACACTGTGCAACAAACTCACGGTACGATATTTTTCAATAGCAGCGCTGTTTTCTCTTCTGATTCTGAACACCCCGCTGTATGGGCCCCCGGGGTTACTTCGTTCCTCTGACCTTACAAATGGACGCAGGGCGAATTTGTTTTCATACTCCTATCAATTCAACGTGATTAGTAGAAGACATAAGTCGTAGTAAGCGCCAGGCGAAGGACCTGCGGTCATAAAGAGAGTGGTCTATGTGGCTTTTACCCAAGTCGCGGAGCCGTTGTTAAAAAGAGGAAAAAAATATCTTTAGATTTAAAACGCCAGCAAAAGGGCAAACACAGTGGGTAAACAAAATCAAAGAATTTACCAATGAAGAAAGAGAAGGAAGAAAAAAAGAAGATCGTGAATTGGAAAGCTCGACAGAACGGACTTCAATGGAAAGCCATATCAGTCCTCACACTTACGGAAGTGATATTCCAGTGCATTATTACACACACGAAGATTCACATGTACAAAACCAGAATTGTTTAAGTTGGAATATGAAAGATAAATAATCCGTATTTGACTCTGTTGCACGTTTTCCAGCGATAAACGAATTGCGTGTTCAATTTCAGTTAACAGCTAGTAAAAACAAATACGCATTGATATAGCAAAAAATATCCTCAGAAAGTTAAGTAAGGTACTTAAAAATAAAGCAGAGGCATTTCGTTAGACACAAAGAAAAGAATTAACAGAAAACTTATGTAATATCCTCCTATATGCCAGTGATTTCTGGACAATCTCCTCACAGATCAAGAAAAGACTCAGGTAACCGAAATATTTTCTACAGAAGTATGCCGAGAATACCATGGGCTGAACACGTGAGTATATTATTTAAATAACAGATAGAAAAGCTATAGAAATGATATTTTAACACTCTTAGGCATATTAAGAAATGAACTCAAGAAAACAGAGTAGCATAAATAAATATTAGATTTTTAAATTTAGAGTTTTAACAGTAAAATCCTGTGCCTTTCCTATAAATAATTTCATGCTAATTGCTCTGATCAAAAGCTCGACTCGAAAAGGACCTACAATCGGTTGTGAACTGGGGCAAAAGATGGTTGGTTAACTTTAACGACTGTAAAACAAAACTGCTCTCTATTAACCACCACAGGGATCCATCCCTGCATCCCATTAGAATGTCTGAAGAGCAACTTCTCGAGAGCTCCTATCTGCGGCTGCTCGGTCTCACGCTGTCCGCTGATCTGAGATGGAACAAATACATCGAGTCAGTTGCTTCATCCACCGCAAGGAAAGTTGACTCCCTGTGCCGGGACAGAAAATTTTTCTCCCCGGAATCGATCCTCCAAATCTATAAATCAACCATTCGCCCTTGCATGGAGTATTGCTGTCATATATGGTCTGGAGCCCCTGCTGTTTGCCTCAGGGTTCTTGATAAGATCCAAAGACGGATATGCAATGTAATTGGCCCTGATCTGTCATCTCGTTTACAGTCGCTCTCTCACAGACGCGCCGTTGCCTCGCTCTGTCTTTTTTACAAATACTTTCACGGTAATTGCTCCGATGAGCTGCTTTCGTTGGTTCCCAGGCCTCATGAATTTAAACGTCCTACGAGGCTGGCATCCAGTTTCCCACCCCTTCACCGTTGAAACTGTTAGATGTAGACGTCTCTTCCAATAGCTTCATGTCTCGCATATCTCGCCTGTGGAACTCCCTTCCTTATTCCTGTTTCCCTGACAAATATAATCTCCAACTATTTAAGTGTAATGTCAGTCGACATCTCCAGTTGCCTTGATCTATCCACTTCCCTTCTCCACATCCTTTCACCTTTCATTCCTATCTGCTCTCGCACCAAATCTTCTGTAACCCTGTTGCCTTGATCGATCCACTATCTTTCTCCACATCCTCTCCGGTCTTCCTCCAAACCTTCTGTAACCCTTTGCGTGCTAGTGGTTTCCAGCCTTGCTTGGGGTGATAAGCTTAAAAAAAAAAAGTTTCCTGTATAAAACGTACCGATAATGCATTTAAACTTAGCACTTAGTTGGCATCAAGGTCTCATTATTCTACAGTGAAATTGGCTAAATGTATGCGTAAGTCCTATGTTTCATTTTCTTCTCTCGTATTTCTCACTTCCGCTTCCGGCTTCAGGTTTCCCAGTCAACTTTGGCCTTCAAAACTTTTAATGCAATAAAACCGTTATCTTCTATCTTTATTCCTGTTCATTTCTTCTTCTCTATCCTTTATAGTGCTTTTTATATTCTCTGACGCACAGTAATCCTTTGCGTCTTAGTGGCTGTATTGCCTTGCTTGAAACGATTGAAAATAAGTTCCTTACAGTATTTCATGCGCACTAGTTTTTTTTAATATTCTTTGCACCATTTTTTTACAACTTTCGCCTCTTTACTCTCGCATACATACAGACATCAATGCATGGGAAATCATAGCTCTCCACAACTTCCTCTCCTTATGACGCTTAGCAGTGTTTCTACCTTTGAATGATATCATGCAACCACGTTTCTCTTTCTATTCACAGAAGCTTAATTAACCTGTCTTTCTTGCATTAAATCATAGCTCTCCACAATTTCTTATCCCTTGTGACCCTTAGGAGTGTTTCTACATTTGAATGACATCATGAAACCCCGCTCCTCCCTCCCATTCACAGACGCTGACTTACCCTATCTTTCTTGCCTTAAATAATAACTTCCTATCTCTTATGACCTTTAGAAGTGTTTCTACATTTAAATGATATCATGCAACCCCGTTTCTCGTTCCATTCAAAGAAGCTGACTTACCCCATGCTTCTAGCGCCCAATATGTCCTGTGAGGTCCAAGTTATCCAAGCTCTTCTTTCACATATATCACTAGAAATCTCTTTCTCATTCTGAATATAAGTGTTCTTTTGTTACCATTTTCCTTGTGATCTGCTCGTTGTTTAATTGCTTCGTCCATGGAATACTCATCATCCTTCTGTAAAAACAGATTTCTGCTGCCTCCAGGTTTCTCTTTATCTGTAGGGTGATTGTCTAGCATTCTCCGCGATAAAAGAGAATTGATATTCCTTAACAGTTGATCACTTTCATGTTTTATAACGACATTTACCTGTTTCTTAGCGCTTAGTTCAGCATTTGGAATTCATCTTTCGCCAATCCACTGTACGTTCGGATTTCGTTGTCACATTTTCTAGCCTCTGTTAAAATACTTTCCAGATATTTAATCTATTGTAATATTTTTGATGTTGCCATCTCTCTTTTCTAGTTCACATCCTGGTATTTTTCTCTTACTGTCGAACATATTTTCTGTTTTCTTACAGCTGATGCCTTTCCTCTAGTACCCTGTATCGAATGTCTTGTTCTCATTGTGCGTCTGCTGTGTGATGGGCGTATTTTTTTAATTTTTTTCATCCCGAGAAAGGCAATTATGGCACTAAGACGCAAGGTGTTACTGAATGTTAGAGAGTATGAGAAAAAAATTATTAAGGTGAGTGGATAATAAACGAACAAGAATTAAGAAGACAACGATTGGCATTACATTTAAATTTTTGACGATGAAAATTGACTCGGAAGTAAGAAACCGGAAAAAGTCACCCATAAGCGATATTCGACTGGAATTCGAACACATCTCTCCGATTCGTTAATTGCAACCGTTATCCATTACTCTACCGTGCTTCGTCAGGTCAAATTCCACCCAAATCCAATACATTCACTTACGTGCTAATAACTTTTGGAAAGGCATGATTCCACTTCTTCTCCCTCCCCCAGCTATGGGTAAATAGCATGGCAGACCTTGGGTGGTAAATGCTCTACCGCAGAAAGAAATGGCAACAAACTGCGGAAAAAAAATCTGCCTAATGATCGCCTAAGCATGTATCACTTATGGCACACAGCTGACTTGAGATCTAGTACGATGCTTAATTTAAAAAAGAATCGATGTATCAATGTGGAAAATTCATTTGAACAATTACCATGAGAGTATTTATAGAAAAGACCCAGGGAGCCAGATTACAGTGTCGGGAAAGTGACTGAAGACGAGATCCATATTTTATATTGTTCACATTACCCCTACTGATGATAAATCCTTTTAGGATTTCCAGCTCTCTAAGGTTGGCATTGCTGTTGTGGTCTAGACAGGAGACACATCATTGTATTACATCCATTTCCAATTTTTGTATAGCGGCTCAATTCATTTCATAGGCATCTGGGCTCGAATCATTAAAGTATGGTGTACGTACCCTTGGAAAAAAAGTCAATGGATGATCAATTGATCTCCACATAAACTTCAATTGTTCTTGTTCGTCGTTTAATATTCAGTTCTTACTCTAACCCCAGGATCTGAAATTATCAAAATTCTTTTAAAGTCAGCAACGTTTGGACATATTTCCAAACGAGGTAATTTAGCGTATTTCGCATCACGAAATACCAGATTGTTGGAATCAATTTTTTTTATTCTATTAACGAACCTTTGTTCCCCGATTGGTAGGTAGCGGGAGTATATACTGGTCTCAGATGATGCCAGAATAGTAATTTACAATCAATTCCATATCAGATCATCAAAGAAGCAAAGTGCACCAGCGGTTTAACCTGGAAGATGACGCTTGTCGGCCATGTGCAGATCCGCCCGATATGTGGGCAAGTATTAAGTTGTTCCATATATTCGTTTGTTTTTTTTATGATGTATTAAGAATTATCTCGGAGTATAAATTTTCGTAGAAGTTTTTGCATTTTTGATGAATCCGGTCATCCTGAGAAACGTTATTGAAATTTTGTTTAAAATTAGACACGTTTTGCCGATGACAAGTAGACAAGAATGATCATTTTCGGCGTCTTCTCTTTGCTTGTAAACGAAGCTTCCAAAGGCACTCGTTACATTTGTCTTGTGTGCGGAGCTGACTTAATTACCGACAGAATAGCACAGAAATGGTTTTCTTGTTTCAATGCAACGTTGTTCGAACTCACATACTCGCCGCGTCCTGGCCGACCTGTTCATTTTGAGAGAACCAAATTAAACCACTGATTAAAGAACAACAGCACCAGTCCACTATGGAATTGGTTCAGTAGATGGCATATTCCTTTGTTACTGTCATTCCTCATCTTCACTTATTGGTCAATGTCGAGACACATAGCGAATGGAGGCCACACGCTTTGACCGAAACAAACAAGCTCAAGTTCTCCTCCAATGCAGCCACTTTAATGCGGCTTTGTGACCTTGATTAAAAGCAAATAGAATATGTCGAACAGGCTTTTTCTTGTCTACTTGGCATTTCATCTCTAAAGTGTCTAATCTGAAATAAAATTTCAACAGATTCACAAGATGGCTATAGATAGTAAGAAGGAAAAAAAACGCTTAAAAGAAAGAATATTCTTCGAGATCATTTGTACAACATCAGACACAAACAATGAACGAAAATATCTAACAACATGACAGTAAATACCGGTGCACAAAGAATATTCACGCGTATAAAAGCATAACCGAAATCACGGGTATATATATATAGTGATTTTCCAAGCTTAGCTTAGATGTGGCACAAAGCCAAACGTATGGGGCACCCATGTGGATCGAACTCACAACTCAGTCGTAATTGTTCTAGCGAGACTAGTTTTTAACCATTACACCACTTGGAGGTGCCCTTTTTCTAAGCGTAGCTTGGATGTGGCACAAGGCCGAAAGTATGGGACAGCCAGTGAGGATCGAACTCACTACTCAGTCGTAATTGTTGTAGCGAGACAAGCTTGCTAATCATTACACCGCTTGGAGATGCCCTCACCGGTAAATATGTAAATAGTGGGACCAGAAGCACTAAGTCACTTGTACTCTTAATTTCACAGAAATAAATATTGTAGGCACTTGTACTCTCACGACGAAACGAATCTATATTTTGAGAGTGCAGGGAATACACAGACGCAATCGCTGACATTAGTATCACCGAACTCGCGAGTTGAATGCGCAATAGTTCGACGTATAACATTGTTAGTTTGTTATATTCTTCAGCCATCGCTCTGACACTTCATTATGGAAGAAATCCAATGAAACTGAATCTGTCGATACTATTTTTTTCCTTAAATTTGAATGATTTTTTTAAAATAGCGTAAAGGATTTGAATCTAAAGAGACAGTTACAAATTCTATAATTAAAAAAAAAACAGCGAACAAAAATGGTGGAAGATGGTCCCCATTGAAAAGTTTAACAAGTTTATATTTTCAAGCTAAAATTATCCAGTTTCATTTGCATCATACAGGATTCTAAATTATTTCCTGGACTTTTTTTTCAAATAAATTTCCTTTTTAAGTCCACTGCGTTAAATTTTAATCAAGTGACGACAATAAGATTGAAAATGTCTTTCGCATCAATAGCAATGAGCGTGAACCAAGATTGAATTTTTAATGCCTGCAATAATTACTAGTGAAACACTTAAAGAACAAGACAAAACAAACACCGGAGCTAATAATAGACTAAACATATTATTGCATTTCTTGTACCTTTTAGTTCTTTTTCAAATCGATTTATTTTTTAATTTATTTTCTCTATTGAATCTCTATTCTCCATTTAACATGAACGTAATAGCCGTTACATGACAATTGTTATCTTGAATAGACCTTTGGCAAAATGATGTCACTAGGCTGAGTTTATTCTATCTTCATTTTAAAAGATCTCTTTCGTTTACATTGTGTTTTTTCTTTCGGAGTAGCTCACTAAAAATGAATTTTACATCCCAGGTGATATTGTATGAAATTATATCAAATTTTTGCAATGAGAAACTAAATTAGTATTGAAGAAATAATATATAAAATATTTAAGAAATGGTAGTATAAAGATGAATCATTCAATAAATTCAGTTGTATTCTCACTGCAAACAAATTAGAGCAGCAAATAAAACTAAACGTGTACTGAATGAAATAAAACTAGAAAAGTTGGACGTAATTAAATACAAGCATTCCTGCAGTACTTTGAATTTGCAGAAAGGTCAGCGACGATCAATGCTTCCTTGTCATGGAATCAACCTTTGTTACCGGGGCAAGATGTTGCACCTTAACAAAAATTCTTATACAATTTCAAATGATGAAAAGATTAGCAAAGATTTGAACGTTGAGATTTTCGGTGACTGAATTTTTACATTTAGCTTGCAAAAAATACCATTACACCTTACACCTCTATGTTTATTCATAGTTCTATGGTGACAGCCATATTGTTTTACTGTTGAAATAGCTTGAGGTAACCCTAAGTTCTGTTCTTTCCTTTGGAATTCTTTTCCGGTTTCCTCTCCTTTCTAGTATCCCATTGCATCTTTGTGGCATTATCCGCTTGCTTGGATGGGAGGAAGAAAGATTAAAAATAATCAGTTGAAAATTGTACTTACATAATATGATTGTCATTATTTGAACGCATCTCAACCTTTAATTCAAGACGAGGTCACTGACAAATACAGAACATCATTTCTTCCTCATTGTATAGTTTTCGTTTAACAAGTCTAATAATTTGTCTTTTGGTCTAGTATATCCCATGTATAATGTTCTGTTTCTCTAGCGTGGCAAGTGAAATAATTCCCCTCTATCATCCAACCTCTAGAAGAGAGTTTTTTTTCTATATAAATCCTTACAAATATACCACCCAGTTAATATCTAGCCCATTCCAAACGAAATACTGTGCACCGATCCTCATTGATGAGTACCTGAAAGTATTTTAGATGCTTATATTGCTCGGATGCAAGTCACAACTAATCAGGCATCGATTTAGGATGGATTTAACTGCATTATCCTTACTAAACGTTGCCAATATAAGGTGCTTCTTATTTACCTATAATTATTCAGTCAGAGTTAAAGCGATAGTTGTGAGACGGAGAAATTAACATTAAACAACAAGAAATTATTTTATGAGAGACGGTTTATAACAAGGAAGTCAAGCAAACATACTTTCATCATGTTTTACTGATTTAAGAAAACGTTTTTAGCGAAAATTAAATCCTTTGATATCGTTACCATTATTGATATTGCAAGTATTTCAAAGAATTATATAGACGGGCAGGGTCCAAAGTGAGGACTATAGTTTTTGGGATGTCAACGATCACTCGTTGCCAGTTTTCTTAATTCTCGTTGTGGTAGAGACGTTGTAATCGCAGATACAACTATAGTGCGCCGTTCAACAATGCTGATGTCTGACGCCTTCGAATAACACTCGCACTAACAGTACTTCCTAGATAATACACGCTCGAATAGTAATCCGTATAGTGATCCGAGTAGAGAAATAGAATAGTGAATGTTATAGACAATAGCGGTCCGTATAGTAATAGAGGATAGAACAGAAATAGCGATTTATCAGACGTCACGCGACTTCCCTCTTATGCGTTTCCTCTATGGTCACGTGATCTACTTAATTCAATAAGGAAATCGCCTGTGTTTGCTCTCTGGCGATCCATGTTCAAACGTAAGTGTCGGCAGCGACAGTCTATTCCTAAATAACAAATCTCTAACGAGTGAAATATAGTTGACCTTTAAAGCAAGTACTGAGTTCGAACCTCATTGATTGCGTCATATAAACTGCAACACAAAGATAACGCAACAAGTTTTGATATATCGCAAAATCACTCAACCTAAACCAACCTATCCATAAACAGTACTAAATTATTCTAATACATATATATATATATATATATATATATATATATATATATATATATATATATATATGTATATATATATATGTGTGTATATATATATATATATATATGTGTGTGTGTATATATATATATGTGTATGTATATATATAATATATCTAATATTCTTATATATATATGTATATATATATAATATTCTTATATATATATGATAAGTTTTTTTTTAAACTGTAGCATATAATTAAATGGCTTAGACTGTTTAAACTGAAAAATTTACGAAATCTCAAAGTAAAGAAAAAAACAACGCCTATTCCAATAGAAGTTAATGACACTTTTTTACAACTTCTTTTACTTTTTTTCTCTCTTTTTCTTTTTTTTCTTTTTTCTTTATATACTTCTTTGTCCATCCCACTTCCTATATCAAGATATAACTTCCGTTAACAGATTTAAAGTGTCAATGTCTAGGTTTCAGCTAAAATTTAAATTTGAAAGAATAGAAATGTTACATCTAACTCAATGCTGTCTCTCTACCCCGCTACACTGCCCCCACTTCTTGAGTTTCCTTATTATTGCCCGTCATAAATGTGTAAATTTATTTTCTTTTTTTCATTTCAACATTTGGAAATAAATCTAATGATTCACTGTCCTTTAAAAGGGCTGTGGTGAAATAATTTATTATATGGAACCTTAAAGCAATCTGTTTTTATTTAAAATATATATATATATATATATATATATATATATATATATATATATATATATATATATGATACATTATAATATAATATATTATATTCTTACTCTGTCCTGGTCATTGAATTCTACCTGTATTCTATCTTCTTGGAAACTGATTCATATATATATATATATATATATATATATATATATATACTAAAATGAAACCAAAGAGTCTTTAAGCCAAGACTGCTGCATTGGGATGGATGCGATGATAAAACAATATGCAATCTCAAGCAATGTCATTTAACTGTTGACCTTATTTTGATGTGAGACTTGTTATTGACATATGCACGCAAATCACTTCTGATTGCTTTTGCTTGTCAACGTCCAACATGCCGTGACAACTGTCCTCCGCATATTTTGAATAGTTACATAACTTCGGGACAAACGGAATTATATATATACGAGGGTTGGTAAAAAAATAAATGCATCTTCTAATTTAATTTTAAAAGCATAAGTTATAAATATTATGGAATCGTTTATTTGGTATCCATCATAAAATTCATAGAAAGCACGAGGAAAACAAAATATTCCAGAATTACCCCACACCCTTTCTTTCCTATAACCGACTTCAAATTGTTTGACATTTTGAACTCACAGGGAAAGCAAAATATTTTTGGGAGAATACACTGCAGAACATATTTTAAGGAAGTTACTAAATAAATATGGAATGGTTACATTCAATAAAGGTATAGTGTGAAGATTTATCAATAAAATTAAATGGCAAGCTTAGAGATAAATTTGGAAGATAGTTTAGTGATAGACGCTGTAATGACAAAATAGTTGCAATAGAGGGCAAGAAAAAAAGCTACTGATGCTCTCAACATAGCTGAGAGAATAATTACAGTTGTAAAATGACTTTGAATGTTTTCGGGGGAATCATGATAGTGACTTCAGTTTAGTGCAGTCTTATAGTTACTCAAAGCTATGTGAAAAGAGTTGCAAGAAGATTGAAAGTGTAGAATGTGGTTGTTGCCCGATTGCATCAAGATCTGAGCACTAAAAATAGCATCCAAAGAAGAGCGTTTCTACAGTGAATAGGTTAAAGAATCGATTCGCATCGGATTAAGAAAGCAGTCAAGAAGCTCGAGCGATGCGAATATATATGCCCGCGTTCCTGGTTGAAATACTACTTTCGAAAAAAGAAAAAGAGACAATTGGACAATATTTGGATTCTGCTCACTTTGGTATGGTTAAGAAAAAACGAAGGATTTGTGGACATATAATTATATCTTTTTGTCCTTATTTGGGTGTGAAGAACCAGCCACCAAATTTTGTAACACCCTATATATATATATATATATATATATATATATATATATATATATATATATATATATATATATATATATATATATATAAAAGGCTCAAACATTAATATTCCATGGTTATAATTTATTACATTGGAATCGCAATCACGATCCAATTCATCAGACCTAAAATTCAAAAGGAAATCGGAAAATATAACTCCAGGTGTAAAAAACAAAATTTTAGTGAGAGTGTATGTGTTTTTTATTTTTTTATTTATTTTTCATACCGGGAGTTATATTTATTATATTTGTATTTATTTATTTTTTTGGAATGTAGAGAACACTATTTTCATATTGTTAACTGAAAATAACGTCAGTTAATGTCACGAGTGGATAATATTGTCATTATATATGTGTTGACGGATTCAATTGTTTTTTTTTAATTTTACGATATTGTTGTGTACGTTTGTTTGTGAGAGGAGTAATTTTGTTAAGAAAGGTGAAATAGGGGAAAAGCCTGGGCGTAGATTAATATTTGGGTAATATTCTATGGCGGCACTCTCTAGAATTTTCCTTCTGAGTGAGTTATTTTCTTTTTTTATGAGTATAGCATTTTTAAAATCAAAATAATGATTGAATTTATACCTATGTATGACTAGTGCATTAGCTAAGTTGTTTTTTGAAAGGTCTCTTTTGTACTCATAAATGCATTTTTTAAAATTTCTACTTGTTTCTCCAATATATATATATATATATATATATATATATATATATATATATATATATATATATATATATATCTCATTCCATTTGAGTTTTATCGAAAAATACTCATTCATATTTAGGAATTTTATCAAGGCAACTAAAATCAGGTTTTCTTTTTTTATTCATATCACTCTTTTACAGATATTCTCCATCTGAAATGGTTACAAACATAGATACATATTCACACGCACATACACACACAAACACACACGCACATATATGTATATGTATATATGTATGTGTGTGTGTGTGTGCATGTGGTGTGTGGGGGGGTATACATACACGCAAGTTTGATTAAAATGATTATGTGAAATCTGTCAATTTTATTTGTTATTGTATTTTTCCAATTTTCAAATATGTTGTATATTTTGATCAATATTGTGGATAAACTTTTCGCAATTAATGATGTGTTGTTGTTTTGTTCAAATATCTTTGACCCACTCAGTCATTTCTAGAGCCAATGCGTAAAAAACAATCTCGGAGCTAAATATAAAAATGATAAGACAACACTCAGTTTCACGTATCAAGTGATCTTAAGAACAAGTGAAGTTGGTCTTTACTGAAGTTAGCTTCAAGCTTGAAATTAAAAGTCACAATGAAGTGCTCCATTCACAAATGCGCATACACACACACACACATGTATATATATATATATATATATATATATATATATATATATATATATATATATATATATATATATATAAAGTGAACATAGAAGTCAACACTTAGAGGTGACAGTCTGTTTCATGCTAGATGCAATCGTCAGAGTTGCCTGACGATTGCACTAGCATGAAACAGACTGTCGCCTCTAAGTGTTGACTTCTATGTTCACTTTTTATATTTACACACGCTCTATCTCTGATATTGAGCACTTTATCCCATACAAATAGCACACTTTAAGACTATATTTCTTCATATATATATATATATATATATATATATATATATATAGTTACATGTGTGTGTACGTGTGTATATTATGTACACTTGTTTTTTTTATATAATTAGAGGAAATGGTCGTATCGCATTGCTGGGGTAATATTCGTCATTAGATGCTCAATTTGTTTCAGTTGTACCTAGGCTAGATTCTTCTCCTGTAGATATGTGCGCATTCACGCACAGAAACGCAGAGGAAGTCACATGCTCGCATATTCGAAATTACGTTAATCTCTTTAATCCGATATTTGCCGAGGAAATTCGTGCCTGGCTGTTTGTTACGTTGATATCTGAAATTGTGTACCCACATAAACATGCTTAGCGTTGTTTGCTGTTTGTCAACATCGATTTAATCTCAAATATTATCCTCTTAGATCTGATATTTGCACAATCATAAGTTACAGTTTAAGATAGTTTCCATCTTGTTCCTTTATTCAATTTTCCTTCCCCTCGTTTTAACCTTTTTTTTCTTTTGTTTTCTTTTTACAATTCAAGGACATTTTTTCAAGCAGCGCAAAGAGTGGAACTAGAAGAGAATGCACTTGCAAAGAGTTCTGCGAAAAAAAGAAGACCTGAATAGCAACGCAAAACAGTGAAATTAAAAGAAATTTTTTGATCAAGAAGTTTCATATTTCTCATCAGTTTAAACCAACAACGAGCTTTCGTTAATGCTCTGTGCATAAAACAAAAAGGTTTGACAATGCGCGCATAGCCGACAATAAGAAATATTCTACTAAACTAGTGATGAATACGAGGGGGGACACAAAAGTAACCGGAATTGTTTTCTGTGTGATAACCCCTAGTAGTTCAGACTTCCACCGCTAGATGCCCCAAGGTATCAGTGTTCTAACTGGTGTCATCATGGGAAGACGTACAACTCCGTGTTTCACATTTGTTTTGACGTGATTCCCGCCTTTTCGTCTATTTTTTACCATGGCTGAAAGGATGCTTGTGAAAGAACAGTTGGAAGTTGATCCAGACCTTTTTCGAAGGTCTTCTGTGATGACGAAGGCTGGTTCTATTGCTACGACCCGGAAACGAAGCAGCAATCAAGTCAGTGGAATCATCCAACGTCACCACGGCTCCAAAAAGCGCGTCAAGTGAAATCAAATGTCAGACGATGCCGATTTGTTTCTTTGATGTGAGAGGAATTCTTCACAAAGAATTTGTTCCTCCTGGTCAAAATGTTAACCAGGTTTTTTAGTTTGAAGTCCTGTAGCGTTTGCGAGACAATGTGAGACGAAAACGCCCTGACCCGTAGCAAAGTGGAGGGTGCTTGTTGCATCAACGACAGTGTGCCAGGGCACACCGCCTTGAGTGTGAGACAGTTTCTGTTAGGTTATTTTGAGTACATAGTGTACTAGTGATCAAACCAAAATGAGCTGACTCATTTTATAGTACACCCATAGAAGATTAACCAATCAGAATACTAGAAATATTCGACCCGATGTGTATAAAAGTGGCCATTTTGTTTTATTTTTCGGAAGATCTACTGCTAACCTGTCAGATGAGGAGACCTGCAAAACTACGTTTTCCTATTCTTTCCAAATATCCACTGCCAACCTTTGATATGGAAGACCTTAAGAATTCCTGAATAGGTGCTACAAGACATTGGTGCAGTTACATTGGACAAATTACTTCCTACTACGGATTGCTACATTCAAACTACATTAAACATGTATTACATTTTCTGACCAAGAACGGCATGACCTCACTTCCCTATTCACCCGATCTCGCCCCCTGCGAGTTCTTTTGTTCCCACGAATGAAGAAAGTTCTCAAAAGAAAGAAAAATGCAGAGGCGGAAGAGGTTAAGAAGAAAATAATGGAGTCATTAAAAAACATAACTTCAGAAGAGTTGCAGGACTGCTTTGAACAGGTCTGGACCGGTGCATGGCTTCAAATCGAGAATACTTTGAAGTTGATAAGAATATAAACATGCAACAATAAATAAATAAAATTATATGACACAATCCCGGTTACTTTTGCCCCCCTCTCGTACATAGCCTTTACTTAGAAAGTTTAATTTCTATTAGTAGCATAGTCATAAGCTGAAATATCTTCATTCTGAAATCGTGCACACTCGTGTAAGTGTCTAGTTGTGCGTAAAGACCACACAATATTTACGAAGAAATTCCACAAAGATAAAACTTTGATTGTTTAGATCGCAAGCAAGTATGAATACCAACAATATTTTCAGAAATTATTTTTTAATACCGCTTTATTTCTTCTCTATTTTAATAGTCTCCCTTGTCGTTTTTTTTTTTTAACTTTTCATCCCAAGCAAGGCGGGAGTGCAACTAGAACGCAAGGGGTTACCGAAATTGGGAGCAACGGTAAAGAAACGTGAAAGAGGAAAAGATGATTAGAAGGACGGTGAATATATCAAGTTATCTGGATATGTCGATTGACATTGCATTTGAATAGTTGAAGATTATAGCTATCAGGGAAGCAAGTAAGAGGAAGGGAGTTCCACAGACGGGAAGTGCGAAACATGAAGCTATTGAAGTAGAAGAGACGGCTGCATGTAACCGTTTCAACAATGAATGTGTGGGACTGAGATGCCGACCTAGTGGCACATTTAAATTCATGCAGTTTTGGGAACTAGCGGAAATAGCTCGTTGCAGCAGTTACTGTGAAAGTATTTGTAGAAAAGACAGAGGGAGGCAACGACGCGTCTGTGAGAGCGACTGTAAACGAAATACCAGATGAAAGCCAGCCATATTGCATATCCGTCTCTGGATTTTGTCGAGGAATCTAAGACAAACAGCGGGGCCTCCAGACCATATATGACAGCAATATTCTATACAAGGAATCAGTTCCGTCATATACACATATGGGTGTAAAGATTTCTTGAAAATACTTAG
>OZ038475.1:106000663-106005663 GCA_964036315.1 Acanthosepion esculentum
TTTTTTGTATAGACAAAAAAATCACTCACTAAAAAGATGCAATCTTTCTCACCAGTCGAGGTGCAACCAAATGCACCAAAACAATATTTTGTAGTGTGTAATATATATATATATATATATATATATATATATATATATACAGAAATATAGTCTTAAAGTGTGCTATATTTATGGGGTAAAGTGCTCAATATCAGAGATAGAGCGTGTGTAAATATAAAAGTGGACATGGAAGTCAGCACTTAGAGGCGACAGTCTGTTTCATGCTAGTGCAATCGTCAGGCAATTGCACTAGCATGAAACAGACTGTCGCCTCTAAGTGCTGACTTCCATGTCCACTTTTATATTTATATATATATATATATATATATATATATATATATAGAGAGAGAGAGAGAGAGAGAGAGAGAGAAAGAGAGAGAGATTGCGATGAGAAATTTTCGACATTTTATATATTTAATTTCGTGCATGCGCGTTGTTTCTTTATGTATTTTCGACTGCACGGTATAGTAGGGTCAGTTTGGCACCGTCTGTGAGATAAAGTGCCCAATGATCTAATTCACTCTGCCAGAAATTTGGAAACGGCATGGTGTACTGCTTGGTATTCGCTCCGGAACCTCCAATATGAACATTTCAGAGAATTTTGGTGCTATGCTGAGGAAAGTGCAGAGGACTCGGACAGAGTTGGATGAGTCTAATACTGATTACGAAGGTGGTCGGGGTGATCAATAGTGATGGTGACGATTATTATTATCAGTCGTTTCGGAATTTCAGACAGTATTTTTGAAAATACATATTATGAACATATTATTTATGACGAGACTTGCAAGACTGCACCTGCAAGACCGCTCCGGATAAATATGTGAATATTTGACGTATCCGTAGTGCAAGATGCAAGGTGGATGGTTACATGAGGACAACACAGCAATAATAAGAGTAATTTAATTGCATATGATAATGGCCCAAAAAGGAAAATAAAAAAATATGGCCATAATGAGAATAACTCTTTCCATACAAGAGAAAAATTGAATTAGCAGTTAAGGTTGGTCTCGTTTGAAATTTATATAATTTTTTATTAATACAATTAATTTTTCAATTCCACAAATATCTCATGTCTACTATTTATCATTAGGCTTTTTTGTACTGATGGAATCTACTTTTGATGTGAGTTTCCTTTCATGATATATATTATTATTTTCTCTTCTTGTTACATGGACTATTTTCATTGTTTTTGCCGTTAGAAGTCTTCAACTCGTATGTTTTTTTAGTTATTACCTAAAGCTCTTCATTTATCAGTTTTAGGGCGAGTCTCTAGGATTTGATATTGTGATGTCTTTAAGAACTAATGGATTCGTTCGTTTGAAGTCATTTTAATCATTGTTCTAGGGTAACGATTGTATATATCTGAGAGTTTAGAAATTTCTGAACGAGTGACATTAACTATGACATCAATATTAGAATCTAGATCTGTTGGGTCTCTTTTATAATAATACTAATACTAATACTACTACTAATAATAATAAAGAAGAAAATGATGATGATGATGATGATAACACGAGTTTAGAACAAAATGTACAGACAATTTTCATACATACACTTTTTTCGAGTTAAGAATAAATGCATATGTCACTTTTCAACAGCATCCTACTGCATGGCCATGCACTTTTGGTATCGTTCAACAAGCTTCATTGTCCCTTCTGAAAAGAAATCTTTTTGGTCATTTACGAAGTCACGTCTGCATCACTTATTGGGCCACGCCATTGGAGCAGAACTTGTGACTTGGGAAGCATATTTTGATAATTAGGTAAAACCTCAATCGGATTCCTTCCCTAGCGTGGGCCCCTTTTAATTAATTTCTTTCTAAAATGACCTATTTAAGTCTCTGGTACAATGATAGATACTGGATAGTTGAGGAAGCCATCAATGAGAGATTCGCTGAACGGACAGTGTTAACTGCTTTTATCAGAACCTGTCACCATATTGTGCACATCTAGATTGATTTTTTGGTATACTGCACTTTGTATTATTGTTCCCCAGTGTCACTTACTGGAGTGCCAGATTCTAACTTGATAATAATAATAATAATAATAATAATAATAATAATAATAATAATAATAACAACAACAACATCAACACAGACAGAACATCAAAGCTAATCTCCCAGACATCGTTATTTGAGACCGCAAACAAAATCTTATATAATAAATATTATTATTATTTATATAGCATTCCCCCGCAGAGTGCAATGTATCTTTGAATATCTTCAGAAAACTACCAAATACATGGACTTTGAAATCGAAATCTCAAAAATGTGGCACATGAGACCATCAACCATTCCTGTTGTAGTTGGAGCCTTCGGATTGATTGGAAAATAAAATAGACTCATTGAAGAGTTTCAATGCCATAAAGATATGCAGAAGCTAGTTCTCACGAGTACAGGCCATACCTTACGAAGAGTAAAGTGAATAATAATAATAATAATAATAATAATAATAATAATAATAATAAATAACAACAATAATAATAATACATGTCCCTCTCGTACAAATAGTAAAACACCAAATCCACTCCATCCAAAAAGAAGCTAAACTCTTCAAGAAACAGCTTAATATACCTTAATTCCTACAAACAAAAAAACGAAGCGAATAGCATCTACGTCAAACGAGTAAAACAGAAATCATGGCCAACTGAAATTACAAAAGACTGCAAGGCGTTGCATGCAAATACATAAAAAAGAACGAAAGAAGCAGTTCTTAATCAACGGAAAACATATTAGTGGCTGAGGAGTACCGGACTGAAAACTGAGACACAAGGCCTAATTATTGCAGCTCAGGTCCAAAGTCTCGCAACCCGATTCTATCACTGTCAAATAATCAAGGATGGCACTAACCTGAAATGTAGGACCAGCGCAAAATATTAAACTGTCGACCATATTAGCTCAGGATGTCAGGAACTGGCAAAAATGATTATACCCACATGCATAACAAGGTAGCGATATATGTTCACTGGAAGATATGCAAAATCACAAAATTGAAAACACTGAGAGATTGTATGAGCACCAACCAGACAGTTACCTAAAATACGTTGTAACTATCTTCTGGGGGCATGCCAAGTCAAACTAACAGGGAATTAAAAGCCAACAGATCTGATATTATCATAAAAGACAAGAAATTCAGGAAGTGTATTCTTATTGATATAGCAGTACACGCTGAGAGAATAATCTCGATAAAATTTATCGAGAAATTGTCAAAATACAAGGACCTAGAGATCGAGATTAACAGGACCTGGGAAAAAAAGCCTGGGGATGTATCAATAGTAATCGGAGCTCTGGACTTCGTGAGAAATGGAATGGACAAATTTACTAAGAGTGTCCCAGTTGACATCAACATACAAGTTGCCCGGAGTATCGCTCTACTAGAAACATCACATATACTAAGAAACAGCAATCATTTAAATGGCAATTCACCTATAGGGGCTAAGGACCATAGTTTGGACCCGGGTCTACAGGATAAAAAGCAGGAAACATAATATACACAAATAATAATAATAATAATAATAATAATAATAATAATAACCCGGCATGACAGAGTGGGCCAATATCTGCACTGGAAAATTTGCAACTCCTATGGGAAGGAAACTGGAAGAAATTGGTACGAACACCACCCTGACCCGGTTACGGAGATAGGACCTGTTACAATTCTCTGGGACTACACAATACACACTGACAGATCAATCAAAGCCAACCGCCCTGACATTGTTATTAAAGACCACAAACAAAATAAGTGCCTCCTTATTGATATGGCAGTCCATGCAGATTGCAATGTATCTTTGAAGATATTCGAAAAACTGTCAAAATACAAGGACCTTGAAATAGAAATCTCAAAAATGTGGCACATCGGAACATCAACAATTCCTGTTGTAGTTGGAGCCCTTGGACTGGTTGGAAAAGATTCCAGTAGGCTGATTGAAGGATCCCTGGAATTCCATGCCTCAAAGAGATACAAAAAATTGTTCTGACAAGTACAGCCCACACTTTACGAAGGGCTTTATCTATGTAATTATTTTTTGTTTATTGTATTTTTTTTTTTTGCAGTGGAAAGTGTCATGATGCCATTTCTAACCTTAGGTCCCTGGGCGGGACCCGGAAAGAAATGTGTAAACGCCAGATATCAAAGGACATAAAAATGATAATAATAATAATAATAAATACAATACGCACAGACTAAACAATTTCTAATCGCACAGACACCATGATCAAAGACAATAGAAACAGAATGTGATTTCTTTTTGACTTGACGGTCCTAGCAGATTGTAACGTATCATCGAAGAACTTCAAAAGGACTATCAAAATACAACGAACTTTAAGTGGAAATCTAAAAAATGTGGCATATGCGTACATCAATAATTTCAGTCGTAGTTGTATCTCTCGGATCGATCCAAAAGGTACTGATAGACTCATTGAAGGGATTTTTCGTAGCCCATGTCTTAAACAAATGAAAACAAATTGTACTTATGAGTACAGCCCACAGTTTATGAAGAGCACTACATATGTAAAATCAGTGGAAAATGTCATGAAGTCAGTTCTGACCTTATGTCACTGGTTGTGACCCGGAAGGAAATGTATATTTAACAGAAATCAAAGATGATAATAATAATAATAATAATAATAATAATAATAATAATAATAATAATAATCAGATGAAGAAGAAGAAGAAGGAAAAGACGAAGAAGAAGAAGAAAGAAGGAAAAATAGAAGAAAATGAGAAAAAGAAGACAAATTAAAAATAAGGAGAAAATAAGAAGAAAACCGGAAAACATGTGCTGTACGTCGTTTCAATCCTTAATTTTATACTTGAAACAATACCGAAGCATCGCCGTCCGGGGTATGACGATAAACTACATCCGCGTCCTGGGTAAGACGATAAACTACGCACAAGAGCAAGGCCTCTGATCAGAAGGTTTGAGGAGCGTGGAAACACCTTTTAATTGCTCGTAGGTCCACC
>OZ038475.1:106010663-106068163 GCA_964036315.1 Acanthosepion esculentum
ATATATTTATATGTGCTTATCTATGTGTATGTTTATGTACGTAGGTCTGTGTATGCGTACCTATTATCCTTATATGTGTCTATGCGGGTGCATGTATTAATTTATATGCGGATGTGCGAGTGTTCAATTATATGTGGAGGTGGTTATTTACTTTTGTCTGTAAATGTGTCGAAAACTATATGTTTTCAAAAATGTATATATGTATATATATGTGTATGTGTGTGTATGTGTATGTGTATATATATGTATATATATATATATATATATGTATATGTATGTATGTATGTGTATATATATATATATATATATTTATATATGGTTATTTGTTTAAATTTTTCAAGTTTAAATTCGTTTAATAACATATTAAGCCACGAATAGCTTCGACATTTGACCGTCTGGATCATATTGAATGTAGATGTGTGTGCCTGTGTGTATCGATGTATGTGTGTAGGTGTAGTGCATTTGCCTATGTGTGGTTTGCTTTTTTGTATGTGTGTGTATATATCTAGATGCGTCCGAGCAGTTGGCATGCCGTTGTTCGAGTGATTTCACGTGAGAGGCGACTAACATGCTGAAATGTAACGAAAAATGTATACATCTATGTCTGGGACTCTAAATACAACTTTCAACTTAATTTCAATGAAAATATAAATTAAATAGCATATATATTTTTTATTTTTATTTTTAGATTTATTTATTTATTTATTTTTTTTATTTTTTATTTTTTCTCCTTAGTAATTCTACAATTTAAAACTTAATAGAGATCTGATTTAGATTTCTAAATAGGTAATTTTAATTTTTTACTTTTAATTTTAATTTCAAATTTTATAAATATTTTAATATCTAAGATAGCCTTGCTTAGTTGTCGAATTTTTCGAATCATCCTATACTTGTTTTTTGATTGGCCACTCTGGCTTACGTAACAGCGTTTACTCTTAGCTAAGGATCGTTGATTAATTTGAAACTTTTGAAACCATTTATTCTATACTCTATATTATCACTTGACAAGACACAAGAAGTGTTGAAACAAAATGGCTACTTTTGTCGTGATTTTATAACATATTTATGTTGTAATATTCAAATAAATAATTATATATATATATATATATATATATATAGATATATATATATATATATATAGATATATATATATATATATATATAGATATATATATAGATATATATATATATATAGATATATATATATAGATATATATATATATATATATATATATATATATATATATATATATAGAGAGAGAGAGAGAGAGAGAGAGACTTATAAAAATAATAAATATTTATGTCTAAAGTATTTATATTTTTGCTTATATGCAAATAACATAATATTTTTGTAAATGAAATAACATTTTGATTAAAGGACATGAAATTTGAAATTATAATACAAAAATACACAGTGTCTTAACGTTGATATCAACTTGAATCTTTTGTTGATTTTAGTATTTGCATGGATTAGTGCCACCAACCAGTTGCTCACTAGTTGCATGATGCTTTAAACGAATTCTACAAAAGAGTATTCACTAATTTGTAAAAATGACGTCGTTACTTGTCTTTCCAATCAGTACCTGGATGGGTGGCCACGGGGGTATACTATGTGATCTACGCTTGTCTGTGCAGATGGGGTAATAAGTAATGGCTTGGAATTGTTAATATGAGAGCCGAGTTCCAATTCCCGTTGGGTTCTTTATGTTCGTTTACACGCCAATAACATTTGGAAAGTTAAGAATCCAACTCTTCCCTCCCCAGTTATGGATTAATACGTAAGAGGTGTATGATTAAACAATTATTAACCCCAAGAAATAAATATTCTTACAATCTAAAAATATTTTATGACTGCAAATAACCAGCAATGGGTTAATAAACCGTAAAAAACAAACTAATCAATCAATCGTCTTACCAATAATGAACGATGGTTATGACGACACATCTCTTATAGGTAGACTTATTAAATTTTCCTTCCGAAGTTTCGGTAGGTTCGTCATTAATTTATTTCCAATCACACCTGATATATAGTATACTGATTGATACTATTAACCTCTGTAACTTAATTATGACAGTTGTGTTTAAATCTATTACCCTGCCAGTTTAATTATAAAACCAAGCAAATTTAATTATTCTCTTATGTTTTTTAAGTAACTTTATATTATTCTACAGGCGGGAAAATTCTACGTGGCGTAATGATTAAAAGGTTAATCTCAGCATATCGAATACTAATTAATGAGCTCCATCTCCATACTGTCGGCCTTGTGCCACATCTAAGTTTTGTTTAATAAATCTTTAACTTCTCAGCAATCCAAGCTTGTCTTGTTAGACTAATTAGTGTTTTCGATATTCACTGGCTGTTCTATTTCTAAAGCTTTGAGCTGCATCTAATATTCACTTATTAATATTGTTCTGCGCACTTCGACGTTGTGCATGTATGTTTCGTTAGACGAATTACATCTAATCAGTTAGATCTTCTCCGGATACTCTGTGTTAAGGCCGTCTGCGACATCTTGGCTTAGTAAACTACTATATTATTCTACAAGGGCTTATTTAATTTGTTATAATTACATTATATTTTACTCATCTCTCTTGCTCTTTCGGGAAGTGGGTGAACATGGCTCACCGCTGTTTCCGCTCATGTTTAATTAAATTAAGAAATATTTGTCTCCCTATTATCCCTACCACTCCTTGTTGTGCCATCCATTTACAAATTATGTGTCCAGGAAATTTCATTTGACTTTTTTGATTCTATGTAAAATTATGCCCCTTTGTTTACATTTAACGTAAAACATCCTACTTGCTCACGTGCCCCGGCTATGGCATTCTAAGCATCCTTCATAGGACAGCATATCTGTTGACTCAAGTTTGTGTTTCGACAATGAGAAAACAGCTTATGATTCACTATCGATATAGGAGGGTTAGTATTGCATAACAGTTTTTGTTCTGGGTATGACGATAAACAACCTCAGACAGCAAGGCCACTGATCGGGGTATTGGAGGTTTTGAGGAGCGTAGAAACAACTCTTAAATACTGTTGTTCCCACGTTCACCCTGACTCGGTGTGGTAGCACCTGTTACGGTGCTAACTATAGGCAAATTGGGACCCCCCAAACAAAATGCAGCAGTGCAAGTTTATAATAAAATGGTCAACAATACATATTTATAGCAAAATGACAATCAATGCAACACTAAAAATAAATATAAAAATATATTTTTATAGTATAATTGCCAATGATACTCATGATCTGCAATATATATATATATATATATATATATATATATATATATATAAAGCATACCTTTATCCTGTAAGTATAAAATTATATGCAAAATATCTTTACTAAAAGCATAAAATTGCGTACAAAATATTTCAATTTCGACATTAAATAACACAGAGAGTTGTAAAAAATCAACCAGACATAACAATTTAAATCCATTCTTTTTGTTTCTAAAAAAAATCTTTTACTTAATTACTTATTTATCATTCCGAAGATATCATTCACTATTTCTACGTATTCTTCAAGATTTCTGTGTCACATATTTCGCTTTTCCCTACCTTATTTCTACTTCCGGTACCACTGATATAGCTACACCAGTAAATACTTCCATCGTTGTTATTACTCATCCATCTTTTATTTTTGATCTTTTCTACAATTATTAACGCTACAAATATCAACACTACGTCTGACAATACTACTTTTATATTATTTCTTGTCCCTCTTAATTTACGAGACTACTTCGGTCACATTTTCACACAATTCAGTCATCTTCCGTGTAAAGAATAAGATTATCAAATATAGTCACTTCTTATTTTTAATAATTTAACCTGAAGGAAGGCGTCAATGTCACTCGGATGCAGGCGATTATAGTGAGTGAAAAAGAATGATAAAACTTTAGTGGCTAGGATTGTGGAAAGGACAATAAAGGAACAGGGTTCAGTTAGACAGAAGATGGCGATTGACATTGCATTTATGTAGAAGATATAAATAGGAAGGGAGTTATAATGGTGAGAAGTGCGAGAAAAAACGATTAGAATAGAAGTAGCTGTTGCATCGAGTTAGTTCAAGAGTAAAATGGTGAAACCAAGTTACCAATCTAATAGTACTCTTAAATTCATATAGTCGAGTCACTAGCGAAAAGAGCCCACCAGAACAGTTGCCATGAGAGTATTTTTGTAGAAGAGACAGAAGGAATTCAAGCCACATCGGTGATAAAGTGACTGAAGTCGTTTGTTTGTTTTGTTTGGTTTTGTTTTACGGCATATCGACCTGAATAGTTTAATATAATGCCGACAAAAGTTTTTATTGCTGGTAATAATTTTTTTCAAATGTATTGCTGGTATTTTTTTCCCCTTCAAACATCTATTTCTGGTAATATTTTTTCTTCAAAAATGTATCTCTTGTAATTTTTTTCAAGAAAGTATTGCTTGTAATAACTTTTTTTACAGTGTTTCTGGTATTAAAACCTATTTTTGCACTTTCATAGTGTTTTGGCCCCAGTTTGGTGGTTAACTATTTGCCCATAGATGGGACCCTAACAGGTGCTACCACTCCGGGCCAGGGTTTACCTGGGAACAGCAGGAATTAAGAGGTGGTTTCAAACTCCTCAAAACCTCCTGATCAGAGACCTTGCTGTTGGACGTAGTTTATCGCCTTACCCAGGACGCGGATGTAGATTATCGTCATACTCAGGACGGACTGAAGTCGTGATGCCAGGTCAGGAACGACCACATCAAAAAAATAAAAAACTCATTTGAATTTTGTCTAAAATCACGAAGTATACAGCAGGAGTAGCAGACCAGATATGGCAAGAGTATCCAATGCACGCACGAATGTTAGATTTATAAATATTCAAGATGTATTCTAACGAGAAAAAATTTATAGCACGATACAGTGAGCCAACTTTGTTAGCAGTAGACGTACTGCTAGATATACTAGTACGACTATTGCTACTATCATTCCTATTGCAACAAATATCTGTTGTTCCTAAGGCTGCTATTTCTGTCACTATTGCTATAGTAACTATTACAGCTTCTCTCTGTTGCAACAACTGCTGCAGCTACGTTAGCTGTCAATTATTACTTTCTTGCTTGCTGCATTTTTGGCTCTTTCAGCTTTTAACTTGGTCAATTCTGTTGCAATTACTATTGCAACTTCTACCGCTATCATTGATGTTGCATTTACTATTTCAGCTGCTATATTTGAAGGGCTTTGGGTCAAAACACGTTGAAACACCGGTTCTCGTACGATTACCGATGGTAAGCAACGTCGAGACTTGTTAGTACCTAGATGCAAAGATAGAGAGTGGCAGTAGGAGTTAGGGTAAGATCCTGCCCAGCTATAATAAATCCTTCCACGACTTCGTTCTGCTACGTTCTTACATAGATCATATCTAAAAGCATCAACAACGTAGATACGTTGCCACTGCTCACTGACTACAATATCAAAAAAAGGTCAAAACATTGGAAACAGCACTCATAGAGATCGAGAAGCGGCGGGGTCATCAAAAATGGGCTCGGATTTTATTAACACCCTCAAGAATGAAATATCAATGGTCCAATAATATATCGCAGTTTTAGTTAAGGTAGAACAATAATAATCAGAACAGCATTGCATAAAGATTTCTCAGTCATTTCCGAAAACGTGGATCGGCTGGTACAATATTCACTGATTAGATGAGCTTTACAATGATGCTGTTTTCTATATCGGAAACGGGTTGATACCTCACTGAATCAACAACTGATAAGAAATACCGTATCAGGCTTTAACATCCAACTCTGCATATGCTCTTGTATGCATTGATAGAAAAATGTGCCCCAAAATACTTAAAATATAAAGGTATGCGCTGATGCTTCTTTTTTTTACATGTCCTGAGACTCAATCTTATGTCATGACACATGTTAAACTAATTTCAGGATAGTTGTGTGTATCAATGCACGGAGGTCAATGGCCCAAGCTGCACAATGACGATGTAGGATGTCTGCAAAGGTATATTTTCTGATTACAAACCAGTGGATTTCTGGCCTTCTTCCAGCCCATACACGAAGAGCCACGATGACGTGTTTTGACGCCATCCACTAATATGACCACGCACCAAACATTTAATACTCAATTGGATAACGTGAAAGAGGACTGAACTACCGTCGAAAACTAAACAGAAAAGTAATCTTATTAAAAGCAAACATTTTCTGAAATATAAACTGTATGCCTGACCTTACATTCTGGAAGCAAATAAAAACGTGTCTATAAGTTTGTGTCTGCATTTGTTTCTCTAAACTCATATGCGCGTGGAAAAATATCGTATAGATAATGAAACTTAAATGACTTCCGTTTCGTTGTACTAAAACGGTTTTTCTTATACTAGGGTCCCCTCGGAATGGAGAAACATTTACTCTACATGCTTTGCGTGATCATGACTTCTGAATAGTGAGACGATTCCTCACTGGGTGTCCCATTAAAAATTCATCAATAATATTATTTGTTCAAATTACACGTGCCTACTCGGAGCCTTGGGATTATGGGATATATTCAAATGTCAATTTTTTAAGTCTATCTAATTTGATCTACCTTCAAAAGGTTATTGCATGACGTAATCTAATTTGAAATTGGGTATTAAATACGTTCAATTGTACTATTAGATCCCCTTGATGAAAGGTCAATTTCTTCAGGAAAAAAACAAGGGCAGATAATAAGTATAATAAACTCAAGGAAAAGATCTATTGATCCCACTATTTTAGTGGGATCAATAGATCTTTTCCTTGAGTTTATTATACTTATTATCTGCTCATATATTGGTGACAAAATTATTTTTGCAAATATTACGTGTATTTTACACGTAATATTTGCAAAAATAATTTTGTCACCAATATATGATGATGTAGCAGTTAATTATAAATATAAACGTAAAGTGTTTAATTTTTATTTCCTGATATTAATGCATTATCTGTTAACATCCAATTAATTCCAAAGATCTGCATGGATATTATTTAAGTATTTCTTAGATTCTCGGGGTTATTTTGCATCTCTCGCCGAATATAATCGAGGCTCCCATTGAATTATTATTCTCTTTATCTCTGAGATTTATCTCTAGGATTTAGCAATATCCTTTTCTATTTTTAGACCTCTTCATACGTTAGTCCGAAATTTTGTCTCAATTTCGCAAAATATGCTTTCCCGCTCTGTATTTATTAGGAATCTCATATTAATATATTCTAGTTCGGGGTTTAGTTTTAACATAGCGCTACTTTATTTTTCATTAAGAACTACCTTGATCTCTTCAGTTTTCAAATCGAGGGACATTATTTTTTTGTTTCAAGCAGAAGGAAACGTTAGTATTCTCAAATTTTCAAAAATATTGTTCGAATTAAATATCTTTTGGGTTGAACATAATCTTTATTGATTTATTTTTAATTTAATACCAGTTTACAATATTCATCATGTGAAATTTTCTTTGGTGTTTGCAGAGTCTGTAAACAGCTTTATGATGATGGATATTTAATCTTACCGGTTTGTATTATTCTATATTATTGACCGGTATTTCTTCTTGAGAAAAATGATGTTCATTAATTTTACACTGGAAAAGTTCTACTTTGCGCTAGACAACGCCAAGGCTCAGTGTAAATCGCAAGAAATTACAATTACCATGAAAGACCTTAATGCCATAGTATGCAATAAGAGGGTTGATGAAATAGTTGGCAAATTCGGACTAAGAATCTGCACCGTACGCGGATAAAAATGGGTCCAATGTTGCAGAGATTATGGCCAGTTAAGAACCCCCGCTATGGACATGGAGAGACCTAGGCGGAAATACGAAAAACCATATAACTATCAACTAGATATTCAGGAATGCAGTTATAAAATGCAAAAGCTCTCCAGACGGCGGAAGCGATCACCTCCTTGTTATATGTAAAATTAGAACGAGACTACGGAAACTGATGGGGTTATCCAAATAGCAATACAACAAAGTCTTCAACCCCCGAACCTGAGGAAGACATTTATACAAAAATGTGTGAAAAAAGAAACAAAGGACAAAATTTAAATGAAAACTCAAAGCGGAACACACTAAAAAAATGTTACTGGCATCAGCAAACGCGATAATCCCAAAGGAAAATAGACGAAGAAGAAAAAAAAAACAAACAAATGGATGACAGATGAGATACGCGACATGTTGAAAAGGGGGACAGAAAACAATGCCAATACAGGGAACAGAATATAAAAACAACACCCACTTCATCCACAAGCCTTCCACTCCTTCTATATATCCCTCCCCGCCGGCTTGCGTTCCCCTCAACTAAATGTCTCCACTGACTATTAGACTTCGGCCTAAAAACAAATGCGTAAGTTTTACCATATTAATACCGAAATTTATTTAGATTAAGATCCCTTTAATTAAATTAATTTGATTTGAGTTGATTTATCCTGCATAAAAAAAACAGCAAACGGTATCGACCAAAGTAACATACGAACCAACATTAAAATGTAAAAAGTGTAGAGTAAATTCTTGGTTGAAGAAACCGACTACTACCCACCAATAATCTCTTAGTCCTATCTTTACCCAACCCCCTCTCTCTCACCTTCCTTCCTCACCACCAATCTAAAGTGCCTGTCTGGTGTGCTTTCTCTTTTTCTGGAGAAGGTTTTCATTCTGATGAGATGAACATGTCGGCGTTCACGAAATTATAAATACAAGTAAAATGTATAATTGAAGTCCGTCTTCTTCTTATCATATATATATATATATATATATATATATATATATATATATATATATATATATTGTGTATAAGGGTAGCAGTTCATTATTCAGACGTATTTTTAAATATAACAGTCAACGAATTTCTATTGTATTTTATCGGGAAACGTACCAAGCTTCGCATGTTGATTTTATATTCAGGAGAAAATAAAAACAAAAACTGTCCAATGTTTGTATATTTCATTATTGTATTGTTCATCGATCTAAGCTTTTGCCTCACATGAGCCATCATCAAAGTGGTTATTGGACAGTTTTTGTCTTTATATTCTCCCGAAATTAAAGCCATCATACGGAGTTTGGAACGGCTCCTGTTAAAAGATAATAGACATTCGAAACCTGGTCAGATTGTCAGAAAACGAACATCCCAACCACTATATATATATATATATATATATATATATATATATATATATATATAAATAATTCTAGTTACAGATTTAGTGATTCTTGTTACTGATGTTAATTAATGACACGAGATTTAGCGTTTCTGGAACAGGCATTTTATATCATAAACCTAATCCATCAAAATGCACTAAACTTCAACATTCAATCTAAAAGAAAACATCCATTTTAATGCTCTTTTCTCAATCCGCTAAGAGCATTTGTTATCTCCATGCCAATGTTATGTAGTGATTGTAAGCAGCGAACAGTTTTGTTTAAATCCAAACGATTTGTCTTCCCAGTGCACGGCAACATTTAAGATGTGAGCATTAGGAGTTGAGCTTCCAGAATTGCTGTTCTGCAAAAGCAGGAGGAAGGAAGTTCGTTCCATATCGGACTAAAAAGAAGTACGCCTTATGTGTGTGCGAAAGAATCAATGCATGGAATAAGGTTTACTGGCCTGACATGTTTGAGCCAATGTATGTTAATACTCAAAACAGCGGGCAAAAACGCGAAGTTCAGATTAGAATTTAAAATGCTTCGTCCAAATTACAGTTACCGGGGAGATTAGACTTTTACTTAGTTGCTAAGACATAACTTACGGATTAGTTCCATTTCCGGGCCCAACATCCGCCGCATTGGGGAGATTTCGAAAAAAATATAATCTGAAACAGGATCGTATATAAGGCTACGATTCTTTTAATTCTTATAACCTATTCAGTACAATATATATACATACATATATATATATATATATATATATATATATATATATATATATATATATATATATGTGTGTGTGTGTGTGCGTTTCATTAAATGCGACAGACAAGATATCGCGATTAAGCTTTTTATTTAGTTTTTCTTGTGTTCGAAAAAGTGATTTCTTTTCCGGGCATAGACTGTGTAGAAAGTGTCCAACTGTCCTTTAATTCCGACCGCTTTTGGCTATATATTTATCCATTATGAAGGATGATTTTATTGAGACAAAACTATCATGGATGATTTTATTTAAAGTGTAGCCGAAAGCACTCAGAATTACACCACATTTGGACAGTTTCCACACACACTGTGTCTAGAAAAGAAAACACTTGTTCGAAGACAAGAGAAATTAGATAAAAATCTTAATCGCAGTACCTTGTCTGTCATCTTTAGTGAAACATTTAGAAAAGAGGGATTTCTGCTTATATACATATATATATATATATATATATATCAATGAATTACTTAATTATAATTATCAAATCCTCCTTACAATTTATATCATATGTATATCATTGCTTGATTCGGCTTCTAATGGTTCAGTTTGAGCGCCTTGGTGATAGTAGTCGTGGCTCCGGGGGGCACAGTCCTATGGTTACAGAGAATTTCAGTTCAGTTCCACCACGGAATATGTGAGCGAACGAAGCAGTGTTTAGTCTGATTTGCTATCTCTTCGTTACCGAGACCTGTTGGAACAGTGGTTATGTTGATTCTCGGTAGTGGATGCGCAATGCTGATGAGTCCCAAATATAGGACGTAACGGCCGTCCAGTTCTTTCTGCGTTCTGTTGATGTTTCTTTCAGACTCAATGAATTACTTAAATGTGTGTGTAGAATATCTTCATTCAAGCATGTTTGCTTGAATAATAGGGACATATTATGCCTGTTTATTTAAATTTAATACTCTCGGATCAACATTATAATGTTCGTATTAAATTCATTAAGAAAGGAAGTAGTTTTTTTTTATTTACCTAAGTACTTTCAAGGGTTCAATTTCTAAGACAAAATATTAATATAATTGATAGTTTTGAATTTTCCTAAAAGTGCTTGAAACGCACTACTATAATTTTAAACATGTATGAACACGCAGGTTATAACTAATTTTAAAATCAGCTTTTAATGCAATTATGTTTTATTTAATGTTTTATCTAAGGTAGGTAACTATAATTTATATAATTGCAATTTTTAAATTTTTTTATTACAATTTAATTCTTTTAAAAGCATAGGTTTTAAAGAAATTTTAAAACATAGTTGCTATATTAATTTGATCAGGTCCGCGGTTGAGCCGGGGTTCGTCGCCCGAGACGCAGAGATAAAAAAAAATAGCTAAATATTATTCTGATATTTTTTTTTTACTCCTGTGGCAGTGGAGACTTCAGGGGTTATTGGCTCTCGTTCGATGGTGTTTCTTCGGAGGCTTGGCGCGATTGCGTCTCGTTTAAGGAACGAGCCTCGCGAAACGGAGTGGCTCTTGCAGCGTGTCTCACAGGCGACAGTTCGCGGTAATGCTTTCTCCATCATAGCGGGTGGCAGAGGATAGAAAAAATTGTTTATAGTTACGTTGTTCTGGAATTGTCATCATTGGTCGACTGAACTTGCTTTGTTTCAATGACTTTTGTTTTCTAATTATTAGTTACTTTGTTCAATATATACGGTTATTTAATTAATTTCTAGCGAAAGATCGGGGCGATCTGAAATATCAAATAGTTACTATATTCATAATTAGCCTTATTTAGTGTTGTTTGTATATTTCATATATTGAGGCTCTCAAGAATTTAAAGTTTTAGTTTTTATTTTCATGGCGGATTATACATGTATTGTCGATTAATCGAAATTTTTAATGATTGAGATTGAAAGTACCTGTGGAAATGAAAAAAACTGAAAAAAACAAAGGCACCTTCCTTAACCAGTGTAATATCAACATTCATAGAGAATAAAAATAAAAATAGACATAATATATCCAAATTACACAACCATATATTTTTGAACGTATATATATATATATATATATATATATATATATACATGAATCATTCATACAAAAAGCAGATAGTGAAGTTAATGATATAAATGACAAGAATCACTATCTGCTTTTTGTATGAATGATTCATGTAATGTAAATTGAACTGCACCACATACTTGATATATATATATATATATATATATATATATATATATATATATTAATACTTTCATTTCAAGGCAGGCATAAGATGATGCAAGGGGTTACGGAGTGTGAGAGAATATGAGAAAACATTATTAAGTTCAGGGAACAATAAAATTAGGGATTACAAAACAGAAATTAAGGATTCACATTGCATTTCGATTTTTGTTCATTAAATTTGGTTAGTAAACGGCAGAGAATTATAGTAGCGAGAAGTGAGAGTGAATTAACTGTTAGAATAGAACTTACGGTTACATCTAGCCATTTCAGCTGTAAAATTAAAACGTGGTGCTAAACTAGGACTGCGCTTAAATTCGTAAATAGTAGGTACCACAGAGAAAAGTTCATCAGAACAATTACCATGAAAGTATATATAGTAAAGGCATAGGGAAGCTATGTTTGGGTGGTGGAAAATTTATTGAATCCAATATGCCAGGTCAGGACCAACCACATTGAATATTCTTCTTTGTATTTCATCAAGAATCTCTAAATACGTAGCAACGACACCATACTTGAATGGCAGCAATAGTCAATGCATGGACGAATGGTAAACTTATGTGTCTAACAAGAGACAATGAAAAGATTTTCCTGGTAGCACACTTTACTCAGCATAAAAGTTTAGCCCCAGTTATAACTCATCCCTTACCCTTACATTTTCCAGGCTGATTACCGTTTCCTATAGTCAGTGATCTTGACCCTGCCCTCGCTGCAAAAAATTAATGTGTTGTGCGTCGCAGTCGCTTCTACTACGGACGTTGTTTACCTTCCAGAATGTTCTTTTCCCGAAGCAGAATTATGAATGTAGCATGGCGGCTTGTAAAGGAAAAATATATTTTCTAAAATCTAAAAACAGTGAGTCTCTAATTATATTCCTGTAAAGGAAATATAAACTCTAACCTCTTTCGTTTTCACAATTTCCATTCTGCAATTGCCGACGTTTTGTCGCCGCTAACAAATTCTCTCTGACGAATAATTCTTTGATTCTTCTAAATTTCGGTGATTCAGCCCCACATCTGAAAAAAACAGAGCCGGACACCAAATCCCTGATCCATAAAGATATTTCAAATGCGAATCTCAGCTGGGCCCTACTATTTACCCTGGGGAGGAGTGGTAGCCTAAGCAATAATATTGAAAAATGATTATTACTTTTGTAGGATTTTCATATTTCCCTAATGTAATCTATCATAAAAATTACGAAATAATTAGTGCAAATCTCATGATTCTCTTTCAGACATCATGACGACTATATATTTACTTGCTACTGATTTCCCGTCAGGCAAGTATATCAATTCTGTTCTTACAGCGCCTACAAACAACCTGCCTTAGGTAAAGGGTTGGTTGGACGGAGGAAGAAAAATGAGAGAAAATAAGAGACGGATGAATATTTCAGAAGTGACATACAAATCTTTGTGTCGAGATTTTCGTTCTCTCAATCCTCAGGATGATTTCTGATTGAATGGCGAAACCATTCTTTCGAAGTACAATGAAGTTATAACATTGCTAGCAAATTCGATTATATCCACATTCGTTAAAGTGATGGCCTTGCGCTAGATAGAAACAAGAGAGGAGAGAGGAGAAAGATACCCCTATATATTTGACAGAAAGGAGCGGCAAATGATATGAATAATACTAACGCATATGTTGCTGTCAATTCTATACGGTATAATATTTAAACAAGAGCGTATTTAAATAATATATACAAAACTATTGTCAGTACGGAAATTTTAATAGTCCTTACTGAAATATTCGCATTGATATGTTGGAGATGAGCTTTTGTTAAAATAAAATATGACTCCTCGTGGGATATAAATGTATTTTTCCAATTATTTTCGAGACTTATTGATTTTGCTATATATAAGATTGGTATACGTTAAAATATACGTATCGATATAAGAAAACTATATAGTAAAATAATACAATAAATACATTTTTGGATATGTGTGTTTGTGTTCAATTTATTTTTCCTATGAATATATATATATATATATATATATATATATATATATATATATATATGTATGTATGTATGTATGTATTATTACTGCAGGAATAATGGATGGAAGGCATGCTGCAAGCCAATTGAAGTAGGCACAAGAGGGTTTGTGGCAAAATCACTAGTCAGTGCCTTAACAGATATTGGGATAGTGGGAAATAAGAAACGTAAGGCCATCCAAACCATTACTGATACAGCAGAAAGAACAGCTAAATGGTTGTGGCTAAAACGAGCAAGTGCATGGACGAGCAAACCAAGGAAAATCTAAATTAAATGTTAATCCATTAATTTTATGCAAAGCCGTAGTCGGTTTGTAAATATATATACTTATAATTGAAAACAGTTTTTTAGTTTTTTTTTTTTTATTTACACGTTTCGTTTAGTCAGCCTTTGTAAATAATATATACAAATCTTCAAAGGAAAGGTGGAAGGAAAGCGTTTTTTATTCTACTTAGTTAATTTTTATCCTATTTATTATCTCTTTTTCTTCAATTCTCGCGAAATCAGTTTGGCTCTTTATTTACACAAGTAACATACGCTATTTATTTCATGTTATTTACTTATTATTTACGTTCATTCAGCGTAAATGTTCAAGAATTATATCGCATAACCACTGTTTTTTTACTTGCCAATATATTTTAAACGATTTTCATTATGATATTTATATGTACTATCGGTTTAACTCGCTGTAAGTTATTTATCTTAAACGTAAAAACTAGTAATTTAGTCTTTTAATGGCCGAATTTATTTTTATTTATTTTTTTTTTTTGTAAATAGTAATATATTAGATGTAAAATGAAACTTGAGGGGAAGTGGATAAAAACGGAAAACATATTTACCTTTTAAGTATCCGACGAATGGGTGTATTAAAATTACCCCTCGTCCCGTTTCGTAATTTTTTCTTTTATAATCTAAATGGTGAGGTCAGTATGATGTTTGAAAGACCCGAAACTGCCCAATGATCCAATTCAGAACATCACTGACGACGCCCTCTAGCGCTAAAGAGCGTATATTCAAAGTGTATGTATGTATTATGATAATTATGTTAATATATTTTCTGTTTATACGTTATTTTATTATAGTTTCGACGTTCACTCTTATTTGTTAAGAGAAGCTTAAAATTATGCTAGTGTTTTTTTTATACGGGGAGATAGTGAATTTATTATTATTATATTGTTGACGAACAAATAGGCGCTATATTAGGAATTTTAATATACAACAAATAAAATATAATACTGCCTCAAAAAATCCTAATCATATTAATCTTTTATATCACAGTCAAATACATTCTTATTATAAACACGACGAAATTATATTAAAATCTAATTCTAATATATCCACAACTGACTATAATAAAATTAATATTATTTATATACTATACTAAATTCAATGTATCCAATTTAATCATTCTTAATGACTCCTCCCCACCAATTAGCGTTTTGTAGAAAAGAAACATATAAATTTAAATCTCCCTTGGATGATTGCATCTCCAGCAGAAAATAATATATATCGTGTTACCGCAACTATGTTGTCTAGATGGTTGAGTTTTCATTTGAATTATGCATCTACCAACTCTCAACATTTACAAATGCATGCCTGTCCTCATTAGCAATTTAGAAAAAAAATTCCCGAAAATACAATAATAATTTTTCATGAAAATAATGAACATAAAGGAAATGTTTTGAAGCTATCCGTATTGAAAAAAACTGAAACAAATCCCCAATAAAATTAATTATGAATATTGCACAAATGTTGTCAAATGATTACAATAGGTAATTTAAAGTCGCTAGGTTATACCGAATAGCTTTAAATAGTTTTAAAAAATAGTTAGACATGTCAATAACTTAGTTACCTCCCTTGACATAATTGTACGTGTATGCTTACATCATAACATTTAAAAATTATGCAGTACATAAATTTAGCGTTTTTAACTTCACAAATAAAAAAATTCATTTTCCGATGAGCAAAACAATTTTGTCTTAGCGAATACAAGACACTGAAGATGAACGTGCAGCACTTCACAAGCAAAAGATTAAATTTTCAGATGATGACGGCAATTTCGTCTTAGCAATATCATGACCCTGAAAATGACATTGTGCTAATGTCGAAAGTACTCGGGAATAAAAAGGTTATACATCAACATGGTAATTTTCTTTCTTCCTTTAATAAGGTTATTATAAACTCGTCCGTAAGTATGACAGGAACCTATTAAGAATAACTAGCCAACCAACTTGACGAAATTAGTTAATGAGACCTTGCCGCAATATATATATATATATATATATATATATATATATATATATATATATATATATATATATATATATATATATATATATATGTATTATTTAAATTTAATCTATTATTAAATTCATTTAAAAAGATTTTCATGCAGAAATCAGAATGTTGCAGGATTGTTTCACTCTGCGTGATTTTCAGAAGTGTGTAAGTTTCATTTAACTTCTTTCCTATGAGTTATTATTCCTCGTTTCAGTTTTAAAAAACAATGCATCTTCATATATATATATATATATATATATATATATATTTAGATATATAGATAGATATGTGTCATAGTATTTGTGTAAAACTTAAATTTAATAATAAAATATATATTTGAATAACAGTGAATAAATAAATAACAAGGAGGAAAACTGTTTCGTGATGCACTGCATTCACAAAATCTGATTGCAATTCGGTTTATCTCGATAGCTGTAAAGGTACTACGTCTATAATCAGTTAGAAAGATATGGATACGCCAAGAGTACTTTGTTATGGGAAAATGACAAGAGATACACCTTACTGTTTTTATATTGATGTGTAAGGTCATTTCAGTTATTTGATATAGTCTGCATTGTTGTTGATGTTCTTGATGTATTTGTAAAGTGTGAAGGAAACTGAACTCTTGATTTTGCAACAAATATTTTTTCGTAGATTTTTAAATTTTATTGGGAAATGATTTCACTTCCAGTCGTTATTCCTTTTTTTTTTTCAAATCAACTTGTGCATATTACACCCCCCCCCCCACACACACACAAAAACCTCCGGAGCTGTCATCCAAATACAGCCGAGAATTCGAAACATAGATAAAGAGAATATAAACGTTTTACAAATAACTAAGCTTAGAACTCATAGCTTAAACAGTTCAGCGCTGTTTCATTTCTGTAAATATGTGAATCCGATGCTTTTAATATCAGTTTTGTATATCTATATATTTTTTTCTTATTAAAATAGTTATTTTTTAGTGGACACGTGTATTTGAGTTTCTTTCCCTGTTTTTGTTTTTTTAATCATTAAAAAGGGAAATTAATAACAATCTGCCTAAATTCTAAGTCCCACTGAAAAAAAATTATGCCTCCAGCAAGAATCGAACTTGCGTCTCTTTTTTTCTATCAAGAAAGAATACAAGCAATGAAGTGGTCTCCCATCTGCATTGGTGCCTATATAGGAAGTATGAACTCGAAGTCGAACAGAAATCGTCACAAACCAGAGAAAATTGATGGAAATCAACCAAGTCATCTTATGGGATTTTAATAGCCCATCAGTCGCCATGATGAAGGTCACGAAAGCGCCGTTGCAAAGAATCACCTCCTTTATGGGACCATAACATCAAGTTCAAAAAAATTGAAAAGTTCACTGACCTCTGGATTCTGATTGCCCGACTGTGGGACATTCTGTTTCATACACTTGCAGGTAATATTTTAGGGCGTTGGGATGCATAACTTCGAAGATAATGACGTATATAAATTAAATGAGAATAAAGCCTAGTATACTATCACTTCAGAAGTCTATGTTGCTTGACTCTGTAAATATTCTACGAAAGGTGATATATGTCGTACTACCCGAAGAAGAACACGCATAATGCAAGATACCCGTTTGAAAACGAAACCACCGTTTTGAAAGAAAATAATGTTATTTGTGGATATAAAATTATTACTGATTCGACCGAGATAAGAATACGGAGATGTGGTTCTACAGAAGGATTCTAAGGATATCATGGACCGAGCGTGTGAGCAACGATTAGGTTTTAGAGAGGATGCAAATAAGGATGGTGCTTATACTTAATATCAGGAAGAGACAGGTGAAGTTTGTGGGACATAAAATGACGAAGGAGGGGCTGGAGAATCTGATACTCACTGGTCGAATAGAGGGAAAGTGAGACAAGGGAAAGCAACGCGCGACATACCTAGCGGCTTTAAGTAAGTGGATGACAGAACGTGATCTGTGGGAGGTAGACGAGGGAAGGAACTGGTTGAGAGCTGCAAGGGATAGAGGGAGGGGAGAGCCATGATCGCCTATGTCCTGAAAGGACTTGACACATAAAAAGAAAAAAGAAAGTGTACGTTGGGGAAGTAATCGGACTACGGACCCCACAAATTTTCATATAACACAGGGCAAATTTTCAGGCATTTTTTTTAGTTTCTTAGTAGATGATTCATGTGTACTTCTTTCATCTGTATGCTGAGACTTACTGATAAACTGAAACATATGTATGCAAAATTACACTTTCTATAAGTAAATATCTGTTTGCCTGTTACGACAGAAATATCAAAAGGATGAGATAGAGAGAGATAGAGAGAGTGAGAAAATGCTTTTCTGTTGGAATTTTCTGAGTTAAATTCCGTGTGTTTTAAAGGAGAAAAGCTAATGGCTACTGTCATTGAATCGAACAACAATGAACAGAAAAAGTATATAGAGATTTGTAGCACAGACAAGGAACACGCAGTCTTAGGAATATCATTAATTACTTCTTTTAATATGCTCCTAATTATTGGTAATAAAATAGTTGTCATTAGTAATCAGATTTTATGAAGAGGAACAGAATGACAGTTATGACATTATGATAACGATTATTCTTGCAGTCATAATAGTTCCTTTTATTAGGGAGCTTGGATTATGTGATTATGCCAACGGAAAAAAAATGAGAAAAACAAAAGAGAACGAAGCGAAGTAAAGGAGATGAAGGTAAAATGAAGAACATGGTGATGACAGAAATTCTTTCTTGCATCCAAGAGGAACGATTCCTTGAAAAAGAAAACGACGTTATCGTGTGACACTTTTACCGGAAATAGAATAATTACATGTGGCTTTTTGATTAATCAAAGTTGATTAAATAATTAATCGGCTAATTAATTAACTAAAACATAAATCTTATTAAAAAAATAACCATTTAAAATTTATCATATTTTTCCTTTAAATATCTTTCTTTTTATTTGTTTGCTTTAGCTCGATTTAAATTGCCCTGTGACAATACTGGTGTAAGCACCAGACGCGTAATAATTTTCCTCGTTCATCATTTCATTCTTAGAATATGATTCCAACATTTACAATTTTCTGGAACAGTGATAAAATATTCTTTAAAGAATAAATGGAAATTTATCGATTTTTTGTTTATTAAAATATAACATAAATTAAATGAGAGAATTCCGTCAAATGTAAATTTTAGACCATTTATTGAGTTGAAACTAGATCATGAAATAAATATAAATATTGGCTTTTTCTTATAGATAGACAGATAAACCTTGAATTCATGTTATAGATATACAAGCCAATTTCGGATCACTCCCATTTAATTTTCTAATACCAATATAAAAAAAAGTAAAAGAAAACCTATTATTACATGGAAGCACTAATTTGAGTGAAAAATTTAAATTACATAATTATTTTGATGGTTTGAGAAAAATATATGAGTCAGAATGGAATCAATGGATATTTTCTATTCCATTTGTAATTTTCAAGAAGATAAATTTTACAGGTAGGAATCTGGAATCTACAAACAAAGATAATATAGACATAGACATTCATCTATACCAACACATGCATATATATCATATATATATCATATATATATATATATATATATATATATATATATATATATGTGTGTGTGTGTAAGTATATATATATATATATATATATATATATATATGTACACACACACACACATATATATATATATATATATATATATATATATATATATATCATAACAGTACATGTGTTAAGTGATAACAGATTACGCAAGTTCAGTAATATTCTAGATCGGTTTGAATCTACTTCAGTGACAACATTTGAAACCAACTCATTTCTTTCGTTTAATAGTATAATTTGATTATCGAATTTAATTATTCTAATATCCTTGCAAGGTAATATTAGCTTGTAAGTGATCGTTACACAGAGGTAATTTGAATTCCTATTTTATTTAATTTATATATGCTCTGTTTTAATAAATATATTGATCTTTCTTTTTGGATCAGTTTTAATATTTTATATTATTAGGATTCACTTAGTTTATATACCAACGAATGTTTGCATATATATATATATATATATATATATATATATATATATATATATATATATATATGATTTAACCGATAATCCTGTCATTTCTTTATTTATATTGTATATACTTACAACATATCTATCATTAGTTGTTCGCACTCTAACAACATGTATATAGGAGAAATTAAGTAATTTGGTTTCACTCTCTCTTCCTTTCTTTCGTTCCTCTCTCTCTTTATATATATATTTGAATATATATATATATATATATATATATATATATATATATATATATATATAGCATTACAAGAATTATTATACAAAACATAGGCTACTCAATTATATAGTATTTGTCAAAAATCTAAAGTTTATTTAAAATTTCTACATTCCAATTTCCCTGGTATTATTGATTTGTTTAAAGTGAAGCGGTTTGATATGTTTAAGTGCTTATACCTTTTGGGTTTGAATAAAATGTCGTCGTGTCTTGCTAGAGGCGGCGTTCAACAATTGATTTCCGTTGTTTTTTTATTTTTTGTTTTTTTTAATCATTTCATCCCAAGTAATCAATAAACCGATTAAACCAAGGCATTGCTACGGAAAAAAAGAAACATTATTACGGAGTGATAACAATAAAATAAATGGAATTAAGAAGGCAGAATAGAAGAACTGACATTACATATAAGTCTTTGAATATTAAATTCGACTGGAAAGCAAGAAACCGGAAGAATGTTCCAAAAGAGATTAGTGCGAGAAGTAAACTATTAGCATGGATCTTACTGTCACATCTAACCCTTTTCAATTGTAAAATGTTGGATTCTTGCTGCAATTCTAGCACTTGTATCCGTAAAGTCTATAAGTAATAATTTTGTTTTATTACAAAAATGTGGCACAAGGCCAAAAGGGAGTAGGAGGCGGATGGACTTCAATCTGTCTTATCTTAAACTTAGAAAACCACGATTTTTGATCCCAACATCCCACAGTATTCCTTACGCTAAAAACACACCATTCTTAGTACAGCCAGCATAACAATTCAAAATCCCTACGTAGTCTTAAATAGTTCCCGTATTTACAAAATGTCTAACGGAATAGAATAACAACATTTAAAAATTCAACCCCCAATGGACATTTATAATGAATACAATTTATATACAAGAAACTAAACTAAATAGTATTAGTAATAAAAAAATGACTACAGTCCACAAATATCGTAGAAAAATCAGTTAACGGAACGAAATTAATACATGACTAGGTAATTAACAATAATCATTCGACCAAACACTCACTCAAACACATACTCATCAAAACACAAAAACAAATACGAAATACACACTCGAAAAACGAAAAGCTCCGGGCATTTACCAGAGATCTGACATCTATGTCACTTAATGGGGGAGCGGAGGGGAATTAAACTAATGAAATTGAAGACAGAAATAAAAGAAGCCAATGACCATACAACCCCTAGCTAAGTTAACTTGATGGAAAAAAAACTAAGAATAAAAGGAATCCTAAACTCAAAAATGAAAGTTCATCAGAACAATTATCATGGAAATATAGAAGATGTAGAGGGAAGCTACATTACGGCAGTGACTAAAGTTTCGAGGCCAGCTCGGGGCCAAGGACACCACGGGGCCAAAGACACCACATTTTCTTTGTATATTATCAAGAATCTCTAAATGCATAGCAGAAAAACCAGACCTGATTTTACAGTAACATTTAATGCATGGGCAAATGGTAGACTTATAACTGTGTAATAAATGACTGGCGAGAAAATTGTCTGACACACCACAATAAACACATTTTCCTATCAGCAGACTTAGACATTTATCAATATAGTCTTTTCACTTCATGTCAACGCAATGGTTAACTCTCCTGGACGTTAGCATCAATCGTGCTAATGGAATACAACTAAATCATTTCACTTGATTAAGAGAACGGTTTGGTTTTGGAAATATTGAAATTAACAAATCATTTCTTGGCTCTAGTTTACAACAGAATATAAATCATCCTTTTACACCAGCTGACAATTTGACCTAATCGAACTGATCAGACTTACAATTAAGACAAGAGTCAATATTTGTGTCATCAGCATAGATACCTCGAAGGTATCACATGTGGCTGAAATTGAAGATAGCAGAAAATTCCTTATATAGTGATTTTCCAAGCATAGCTTAGATGTGGTACAATGCCGAAAGCAGAGGGCACCCATTGAGAATCGAACTTACTACTCAGTCATAACTTTTCTAGAGTGACAAGTTTGCTAAACATTACACCACCTCGAGATGCCCACATTCCTTATATATGATTGATTAACCTTATGCGTAATTGCCTGAATTTTTATATCGGTATGCAGATGACGCTTCCACCATCTTGCATAGAGATCGGTCTGCTTATCATTTGAAAATTTTAGAAGTAGTGTATATTAAAATACACGAGCCGAGCCTATGAAGGAAAAAGAACAATTCACCAACTCACTTAAGTTATTTGAAGGGCGTGAGTTTAATTTTTCTTTTTTTTATATTCACGGGAACTGTTATATTTTATTGGGTAATTATTTTTCCTAATAAATTGTATTAGTCGTGTTCCGTAATTACGGAACAACATGAACCTTGAGTGTGTGTAATTTGTTCTTTTTTTTCTTTATATGCAGATATTTTTTTGCAACAATATCTTTAGATACATTTTAAATATATTTAAGGTAATCGATTCATATCTCGTAGTTCATAAAACAACAAATTAATCTCCATGTTGAAAAATTAATCTATATGTTGAATACAAGATTTTGTCGGCCTAATTCTACATAATTGTGATTCTTATATGAAGGACCTTTTGCGCATATATAAACATAGCGGTCACAGGATTCTATAGTGATTGCCTTTCATGATAGATATATTCGATTCTCTTTTTGCGTTCATTAAATTATCTGTTCATGTATGTATCCCTCATGTCATATAAATAAAGTAATCTTCTAAAAGGGGTTGTTTAACTGGAACTAGCGAATAAATTGTTTATTCAAGGCAATTCTTATCGATGCAATAAGAAACGGACAGTGTCAAAGTAAAAAGAAAAATGTCACTTAAAAAGCAAGATAAAATAAATGACATGCTACTGATCACTGAGTATCTTTATTTTTTATTTCTAAATGAAAAATTTCTTTATGTGTTTCTCAAGTTTACACCTCCATTTAGACGCCTTTCCAACGAGATAATCGCTCGTATTTTTTTCTACGACCCGTAAATACTTACATAAGTATAATGTACGCAGTGGAAGCTTACATTGCAGAAATCTTCGCTATACATATAGCAAGGTCTCATTATGGTTTTCGAAATAAACTTCTAGGTAGAAGTAATGCGTATCTCTCCAATATAGATAAAAGCTTAAGCGATTTAGCTGTACAGGTCTTTTATCGTCAGTGTCAGAGTCTCAAATAAATCTATTGAATTTTTATGTGATGGCTTATTTATACCAAAATACAAAATAAACGCTCATACGAGACGCCAGATTTGAAGTTTGAAATACGTACTAAAGATTGATTCATTTTATGTATTTTTACGGTTCATTAACACTTTGAATGATATTTAAAGCCAGGAAATATTTTAGATTGGATGAATGTCTTGGAGTTAATCATAATTTGTTGAAACAAGTGCTACTAATTAACCCATTGTTGATTTGGAGAAAAGGTAGAGTCATATATTCCCCAAGGGTATTTGCGCGTAAGTGACTATAACTGACCCGACTGGAACTGGAAAACGGCTTTTCAATTTTAAATTCGGGGAGCCGTTATACATTATACCACGCGGACATCATAACTTACAGCATCTGGTATTCCCAAGCAGTCACTCAGCTAGGGACTTCCCAGGCTCAACGTTGGTCAATTCCGGTGATTGTACGGGAATCGTCTGCTTCAAGGTGATATGTCCGTAACAGCCTGTTAAGTATGTATTGGCTTTTAAATGTTCTGTCGTATTTTGAAAAATAAAATATAATTTTGTAAAAAGTCTAATGAAATGAAAGTAGAAAATTCAGCAACGATTATATAATTCAAAAAATAAAAACACCTGAATTATCGCAATATTGAAACTTACCGATTTTGTATCTATTCCAGATTATTAGTTAATCATATAAATTACGTATATTAAGTAATTATTTTACATTAACTTCCAGCAAATATGAAAAAATATTTTACAATAAAATTTATAATTGGATAAAAGTATTTATTATAAAGAAAAAAAAGATAAACTCGGTAAATATTAGAAAGAAATCTATATGTCCGTCTGTGCGTGTATGTGCACTTGTGTTTATGTGTGTGCGTAATTATACTAGACAACGTTTTCACATAAACTGATATTAAGCAAATCATTAGCATATGCTAATATTTATATAAGAAATATGTCATATGAAAGCCATAGAATATCAGTTTTGATTAGAATTAATTATAATGGCTTCTGAGTTGATACGATATTTTAGCATAAAAGTGAAGTGCTGTTCATCTTAATTACCAATAATAGTTTATATATATATATATGTTATCGCGCATTGATCGCTGGTGCTAATAAAATAGTGCTGTTGTATACTAACAGATCAATAATTTATATTTATAATATACATTTTTCCTCATCACTCACAATGCCATCGTCAATTGCTGATATCAAACCTGACAATTGTGATAACAGTGCGGAAAAATATATAATTCTTCTTCTTCTTCTTCTTATTCTTATTCTTATTCTTATTCTTATTCTTCTTATTCTTCTTATTATTCTTATTCTTATTATTCTTATTCTTATTATTATTATTATTATTATTATTATTATTCTTATTATTCTTATTATTATTATTATTATTATTATTGTAGTTGTTGTTGTTGTTTTATTTCCTTTGTTTTCTGGTGTACACACATTACTTTCCGGGTCCCAATCAGAGACCTAAGGTCAGAAATGACATTTTCCAATGAGCAGATTTGAAAAAAAAAAAACGTATTTCCCTTAAATAAACTACATCGTAAGATGCTGGGTGTACTTGTGAGTACTTTTTAAAAATTTCTTTAAGACATGGGCTGCCAAGGATTCTTTCAGTGAGTCTAATCAATCCGAAAGCTCCAACTACAACTTGAATGTTTAATGACATCATGCGCCATCTTTTTGAAATTTCGATTTAAAGGTCCTTGTATTTTGATAGTTTTTTGAAGATATATTACAGTCTGCAGGGACTACCATGCAAAATAAGAAGGCACATTTTGTTTTTACAGTCTCTAATCCCGATGTCAGGGCGATTAGGTTTCATTGTTCTGTCTTTGTGTACTGTAAAGTTCCATACATCTCTTCCAGGTTCTATCTAGGTAACCTGGTCTGGGTGGTGTTCATACCAGTTTCTTGCAGTTTCCTTTTCGTAAGTGTTGCAGATTTTCCAGTGCAGATATTTGCCCAATCTGCCATTCAGTATTTTATATTCAGTGGGTGCGAATACCGCGCAACCTGATACAAGATGGTCAATTGCTTCTGGATATTTATCACAGAATCTGCATTTTGTACTGACACAATTTTTCAGTATGTGTGCTTGGTAATTTCTAGTTCGCAAGCATTGGTCCTGTGAAGCCAGAGTAAAACCCTCAGTTTCATCTTTTAACCCAGCGCTACGTAGCCACTGATGGGTACGGGCTTTCTCTACATCAGCTTGTTTGGTACGGACAAATTATTATTATTATTATTATTATTATTATTATTATTATTATTTTATTATTATTAATTCTTTGGATTTTTGTTGTATACCCATATCCTTCTGTGTCCCAGCCAGATTCCTAAGGTGAGAAATGGCTTCCATTTATCATTATTACTTTTATTTTTATTGTTGTTGTAGTTATTGTAGAGACTGCGATGGATAAATTCGTCTAAATGATGCTAAAATGGACAATACATTGACGTTTAATTTTAACAGATATATTTATCATAATAAAATAGAAATATCTTAAAGAGGTAATTAATTCAATAAAATCGCCATTGTCTTAAACCACGTCCTCCAGACGACTTTGAAATCTCTTAGAACTCTTCTGGACAGTCTCCTTATTTCAGCTGGTGAATGCTGCCATAATCATCAGTTCCTATTTGGTGTTACAAGGAGTTTTATTGGTCTCTCGCTCAACTGCGTCACACAGATAACAACCAAGTCTATTGCAGTCTGGGGAGTAACGTAAGGGGTGATGTGGTTACAGAAATTGTCTGACAACTATGACTGGGTACTGCTGCTTTTGAGGCATGGTGCAGATTCATAGCGTCTTCCAGCAGGCACCCTCTTGACCCAAGGCAGCCCTACCACTTCAAGACACATGATGTAGACCTACGTTTTGAGTCCGATACCCTGTGGTAAGATGAATGGAGGCATAACGTTGCTATCATTAGTGCTCACTCCGAACACCATGATGTTAACTGTATATATCGTCCCTTTCCGAAACCTCATCACTGTCCTCGGATTGACCGACAAACACACTTAAATGTGCATAGTGGATCTTCCGGTGCGAATGCGAAGCAGTACATCATGTGTTTTCCAAATTTCATGCGCAGTGAATTGGGTCATGGTTCTATTTTTCGTACAGACAGTGCTCATATGACGTTACTATACAAAAATAAAAAGTGCGCAAGCGCGAAATAATAAAATAGAAAATGGCGATAATTTACGCATCGATCCCTGTTTGTGAGTGTGTTTGTGTGTGTATATATATATATATATATATATATGAGTGTGAGTGTAATTTCAGATATGTAAATAATGTCATGGCTCATAAGAATAAATTCAAAATAGTAGGAATATTATTTAAGCTTTTAGTGAAACGGGAAAAAAACGTTGGCAAGTGTCGAAAAGATTATATGAGTTTAAAGGAATAATTTGCACACATTGTCGGAATAAAAACAAACAAGTCTTTATTTTACTCTTTTAATGAATGCATATCCACTTCCCCTAGATTGTTTTCTCGAAAGTTTCGTATCCGAAAAATGAACAAGTCATTTTCTGAAGAACTAATGCAACAACCCCTAATCGAAAATTATGTTATCATTACGACAAAACGTTAAATAGTTCGTAAATGAAATAAAAATAAGGCATCTATTTCAAATGCGAAGTATTAACTATAATAACGTTTGATGTAAAAATAAAAATAGGATTAGTGATAGATTCGTTAGTTCTTCAGAATATTTTGCAGATAGGAAATATTGACTAATATATATATATATATATATATATATATATATATATATATATATAAATAAAAATAAAGAACAGTAAGATATATAATCCGGTGTTCTTATAGATATTTTTATTCTTACACAATAGTGCTCAATGTAAATTTACAGATCATTAATATTATAAATTAACTGATTTAAAATATGTTTTTTTTTCGCTACACAAAATTGGTTTGAGGAGGAAATGGAACTAATGTCTTCAATTTAATAACAAAATTAGCTTCCATTTTTGAAACATGGTTATTAGTGTGTAGCAAAAAAAAACATATTTTAAATCAGTTAATTTATAACATATATATATATATATATATATATATATATATATATATGCATGTATATATATATATATATATATATATATATATATATATGCATGTATATATATATATATATATATATATATATATATGCATGTATATATATAAATATTTACATATATACATATATCTTCATACATAAATATAATTACATACATACATATGTAAGCAAATGTGTGGATGTAGATCCGACGGTATGATGAAAATGTGGAAAAGACAAAGCAAAATCCGAATATGTGAATTTACTGTTTTTATTTTATTTTATTTTTTAACAAAAACAAAAACAAAATAAAAACAGTAAACTCACATATTCGGATTTTGCTTTGTCTTTTCCACATTTTCATCATACATACATATATATATTTACATACATATGTACATATATTTACACACACACACACACACACACACACACACACACACACACATACACACACACACATATATATATATATATATATATATATATATATATATATATATATATATGTAACACGGTTACCATCGAATACAAATGGCTAATGATATATATATATATATATATATATATATATATATATATATATATTGAGCGTAGCTTAGATCTGGGAGAAGGCCAAATGTATGGGGCACCCAGTGAGCTTAGAACTCACAATTGAGTCGTAACTGTTTTAGCGAGACAAGCTTGTTAACAATTTAAAATTACACTATGTCGAAGTCCCCTAAAAATGACTTTCTAAGTGTAGCTTAGGTGTAGTAAGTCCGAAAGTATAAAGCATCCAGTGAGAATCAAAGTACTCAATCATAACTGACTTAACTAGATTAGCGTGTATATATATATATATATATATGTGTGTGTGTGTTTATGCGCCTGCGCTCATTTAGTGTTATTTTAAATAAACCTAATTTTAAAATAAATTATCAAATTATTTTTTTCTTTTTTAACCTCACTCTTTTACTTTTTTTTTCTCCGGCTTCCTTTTATTTTATTGTCACTTAGATTTTCTTAGTTTTTGCTTCTCCGAGCCACGCTATCATTGTATCTGTCATTCTCTGTATTTCCCAACAGTTTTTTTTATTTTTTACATCCTTACATTTTCAAGTTCTTTTTGTTCCGTTTTATCGCTTTTTCTCGTTCTCTCTCTGTAGTACTTTTTATTCTCTTTCTCCATTTTATTTTGTACTGTGCTTCTCTCGCTTCCGCTCTCTATGATTTTAATTAAAAAGATACATGATCAGAACATTATATGGTTTTAATAGGCCCAATTCCTCAGATTATGAAGGCATTGCACATTCTTAACACCGGTCCATTTTATATTTTTTATCACAAATATGATATTCAACAATTTCCTTCCAGAAATGCGAATCTATTTATTTCTGGATTTATACATATATATATATATATATATATATATATATATATATATATATATATATATATAAGCAAATATATGGATATAGATTCGACAGTATGAGGAAAAATATGGAAAAACAAAAAATCCGTTGAAACAACATTAAATACACTAAAATTGCACATTCGGATTTTTTGTTTTTCCATATTTTTCCTCATATATATATATACGATGGTCATTGAATAAATAAGGTGAATTTTTCGGTATAAGGTCTTCTAATACTTTATTATTATTTTTTTTGTTTACCTCTTTTTCACATGGATTTATTTTCTTTTGCAGATTAAAAAAAAATCTTTGAGAATTTTGGCAATTAACAAAGATGGCCGACCAAGAAGCATGCTCCAGGATTGAACAGCGGTCAGTTATCAAGTTTTTGGTTGCTGAAGGGTGCAAACCAGCTGAAATTCACAGGAGAATGTCAACTGTGTATGGTGCCACATGTTTCAGCCAAAACAATGTCTACAAGTGGTCTAAATTGTTTAAAGAAGGACGGAGCAGTGTTGAGGATGAAGACATGCCTGTGAGGCCTACAGAAGTGAGGTATCCTGAGGTGATCGAATCAGTCAATGACCTCATTCAGTTTGACAGAAGAGTGACAGTGGATGACATTGCAAGGACTTTGAGCTTATCTGTTGGGACAAACGCAGGGGTCATCAGTCAGAAAGAGTCATCTTGCATCATGAAAACGCAAGGCCTCACACAGCAGCCCAAACGGTGCAGACCATCAACGAGCTGGGCTGGGAACTGCCCCCTCATCCGCCTTACAACCCAGACCTTTCCCCTTCAGACTTTCACCTGTTTGGTCCCTTGAAAGCGTTCACGAGAGGCACGAATTTTAAAAGTGACGATGAAGTCAAGTTTTGTGAGCGACTGGCTGAGACATCAGTCCAAAGATTTTTACGCTGAGGGAATACGGAAGCTTGTGCACAGATGGGAAAAGTATGTGCCAGTGCTGGGAGACTACGTTGAAAAAAAGTAAGCTTCTGTCTGTATTAGAAGTCCTTATACCGAAAAATCCACCTTTTTTATTGAATGACCCTCGTATGTATGTATGTATGTATGTATGTATAGACCTTTATGGGATAACGATAGATACAAGTTTCATGCAAAATCTTGTATATATTTAGAGCAGTTTTGAAAGAAAATATGTATGACAAATTGGAAAATAAATATATATATACAAGAAGTTTCGAATCTTGACAGACTTTAGTATTGCTGAAAATTGTATTAGCTGATTTGTTTGAAAAATATTTTGACAAATCCCTACTTCGTGGTTTAATAAGTGCTTTAATTTAATTTAATTGTATAGGGCTTCATATTAAACAATATTTTTAAGTAAATTTCTTTTTTTTCCATTTTCATTTTTAAAAGTCAAGAATAAATTCGTAGCATTTCTTACTCTTGAGCATGTAAAATACAACTGGTCATGCGTTAATATTTTTTTTCTTTCTGCAGTCACATTCTAACATTTTGAAGCGTTTAGCCTTGTGATTTATTTCTAGTTCTCGCAAACGCAGCGTGAACTGGAAACTGGATTCTTGTTTATGTCAAACTAAAGAAAAATGTGCCAAATTTTTTTCTATTAAATAAATATTTGTTATTTTAACCATTACATTGTTTTATTTTTTAAATATTGTGAGTATTTGTATGTTAAATAATAAGAAAAACTTGGTTAATATTAGTAAATATTTTTCGCACTCATTACATCGGTACCCTTTCGTTTGACTTTTTTTTATCCCCTCTCTCTGTCTCTCTCTCTCTATTTATAAATAGTGTATATATATATATTTATATATATATATACATATATATTTATATATATAAACATATATATATACATATATATATATATATATATATATATATATATATATATATATATGCGTATATTTTAGCAGCATGTTTTCAATGAGACATGTTTCATTAAATAATTTAGACAAGTTTTTTCTATTTATTTTCAAATGGATCCTTTTATATTCACGGACAAGATTTGTGGTCTCATTATTGAAGGACGAGAGTAAATCGTCTTTTGATGCATATTATTATAATAGCATGATATTATAATATCATATAATAATATCATGTAATTTGTAGCAACACGGCTATTTTCTCTCTACCTTCAATAACGATCCCCAAAAGCTTTTCCGTGTATATGAAAGGATCCAATTGGAAATAAGTAGACAGAACTTGTCTAAATTATTCATTGAAGCATGAGCCAATACACACACGCACACACACAAACACACAGACACACACACACACATATATATATGTATATATATAAAAATTAAGCATGCATCGTAAGCTCAGGACGTAGGTGGTCATGGTTCTCCACAGAATTCCTTTAATTTATTATCTCTTAATTGCTTTGGATCCTTGGGAAATATAATTGACTGTTTTTCTTTGAATTCTTCCGTATTTCATAATTAGAATTGTCCTTCTGTTAGATTGACTTTCACATATGATTACAAGGACACATATATACCTCATTCTATAATGCATAGAATGAGGTGTTTAGAAGGTTATAATTTATACCTTTACCTAAACGCATGAGGACAAATGAAGGTAAGTAGGATTTGATCTCCGCTCTTCGATTCGTTTATCACGTGAATAACAAATACACCGGGTTACACTGTATACCTCATCCCACCATTTTTTTTTCAGTATACGTTACAAATTTAAGTAATGTCACGTACATTAATCTTGTTTATTTATTCACCTCATTCTAGCAAAATTAAAATTAAATTAAAAAAGCAACGAGTTTATACACTTACTTTTTTCTTTTAGGCATGAATATGAGAAAAGCCTTCTCTCTATTTATTCTAGTGATGAGAAAATACTTTTCTAATACAACAAAGTTTTTTTTTTCCAATGAAAAAACAAGTGCAAACAAGCCACGTACGTACACGTCTGGAAGTTACGTTGCACTTCAGAGTAATCAAGAATTCTCCCAATCTTCTTCGAAGTCACGTCCATAAATGATTGAATGCTCAATTAGATGAATGCTTGAGGGAATAATCAGCAATTAACCTCATAACAATCCCAGACCGGTGAACACTATAAAAATGAACGCATATTCATAACATCAACCATTGATGTACAGGTATTTGCATTTTAATAATATAGATGGAAATGAAACAAATGTTTTCTCGACAATCCACAGACCACAAAATTAATTTCGCCTCTGTGTGTGTGTGTGTGTGTGTGTGTGTGTGTGTGTGTGTGTGTGTGTGTGTGTATAGCAAATCATGGTCTCTCCTCACGATTTCGACGAGTCAGGAGCAAATATTTTAATCAGTGCAAGTATTTATGCCCGCCATGACATTTGAATCCTCCCTGCCAGTGATTGCCTTGCAAAGAAGGCCACACATGATGCAGAAGTGAAGGGTTCGAGACGACGCGGATGGTAATGACGTTGAAGGCGGCCAGGCTTAAAGCCACTGAATATATATATATATATAATATATATATATATATAATATATATATATATATAATATATATATATATATAATATATATATATATATATATATATATATATACATATGTATGTATATATATTTATTTATATATATACACATATATATATGTGTATATATATATATGTGTATATATATATATGTATATATATATATATTTATATATATACATATATATATGTATATATATATATGTGTATATATATATATATGTATATATATATATATTTATATATATACATATATATATGTATATATATATATGTATATATATATATATTTATATATATATTCATATATACACACACACACACACACACACACATACACATATATATATATATATATATATATATATATATATATATATATAAACTAGACCACTCAAAAATTAACAACGACAACATGTCTTGTGAACCGGAAGTCAAATGAAAGAAAAGAGGAAATAGAAAAAGAAAGACATATAGAATATAATATTTTAATATAAAATTTGTTTATACGTTATATTCAGAGATACAAATATTTAAGCAAATGCTATGCTTATAATAAAAAGAACAATATTTACCTGCCTGAATGTCCGAGAAATCTCAAAGAAAATATGCGTCCTCCGACAGGAATGGAACCTCTACACTTCAAGAAACTGCCATATAGCCAGACGTGCTATAACAGTTAGCTACAGAGGAAGCACCTGGTTAGCAAGGTTAAATTACTGTTTTTAAACAACAAATTTTCCATGATTTCTCTCGAACGCTCATATCAGCTTGAGGCGTATCTTAATGTAAACAAATGACATGGTACATTATGAAATGGACTAAGCCCGACAATTATTTTAATATATTTTTTGTTTATACGTTATTTTTATACATAGAAATATTTTAGGAAAGCTCTGTTTATATTAATTCTCGGACATTCAGGCCGGTAAATGTTGTTAATACTGTTTATTATAAACAGAGTATTTACTTAAATATTTGTATCTATAAATATAACGTATACACAAAAAATATATTAAAATAATTATCGAACTTATTTCGTAATATATGTTTTTCTACGTAGATATCATACCAAAATAAAATTTGTGCTGTGCAGATATTTTCCTTGTAGATAATAAGCGAAATTAGCACCAACTTTTTTGTATCTGCCTATATTTCTGAGATGATGTATTATGTACACTATTTACATTGCTCGGACTATCATCCTCATCTTTGTTGCCATATTATCACAACGTTTCGGCTGTTGTACGTTCCAGCCTTCTTCAGGTGGTTGGAATGTCGAACTGAATTCTTTATTTCGCTCACTGAGGTAGACTGTTCTAGTTCCACGTGCCATGTCTAATGGATATCAGTTATCAGTTATCTCCTGTTAATCCCCCTCTCCAAGTTCTCCACCGCCTTAACAAGGCTATTAAACTCACTCTTTAGGTCCTGTCACTGGATCTAACTAACGCCTTCATATACTGTGCCATGTGTCCTTGAGGAGAACTGTGTATGAATTTTTGGGTATTATGAAATTATTGACATCAGGCTCTATTTTTTTACCAGTGCTCATATTGCAATTTTTGCCGTTATCATTGAATCTTTTTTTTACCAGAGCTCATATTTCAATTTTCGCTTATATTTTTTGTGATTGGATATTGCATTAATATTTTTTTTTAATAACAATGATTTTCTCCAGATACAAATCCTATTATTTAATCTAAAACTGGTGAGGGCGAATAGAAATTAAGTCATAAATTTCCCAAGGGAAAATGCACGTAAGTGAATATAACGAACTCGACTGGATCTCGAACTTAGCTCTCCGCAATTATATGATAGAAATCAGCTCAGAGAATTCGGCAGTAATTGTTTGTAGCGTACCAAATTAATATGACTGTAGAACTTGATACTTTTCATGGACTCAGGTGCCGCTATCAAGAGTGTGCAAATCCAAAATAAAAATCTAAATACGGGTCGACGCGGAAACAATGGCCAGAGCAGTAAACGTTTTAGAAAAAGCAGTATTCAGGATTTTTAAGTCTTTCGTCGTATCAATCCTACTGTGCGTTTGTGACATGTACACTGAAAGAAGACTTCACTAAAAATCAAATTCACGTGAACACTGCTTTATATCTCGTACAGGGCGGTGGGGATGCATGACAAACCATTATTGATGAGCCGAGTTGAGATACTTTTGGATCTCCAGCATTCACTTCTATCGGCGATTACCTGAAAGGAAATGGTTTAGTTCGGACACATCGTCAGGCCAAAGTCATTATGAAAACTACCATCTCGTGGGGATGGTGACGCGTGTTATAACACAAATAATATCTTGATAACATGAAGGATTGGATAGAGATGGCCTTCTTAGTTATTCAATTGAAATCTGCTATAAGAACGGCTTTGAGCACTTTTATCCCTTCTGCCCCCAGAAAACTCACATTGAATTGATTAAACTGCCGATGGCGATACCGAATATTTGAAGCAAGAAATATAATATTCAAGGCAGAATTACATACTTTGAAATGGATGTAGTATATTTTAGGAATATATTGGTTGCATGAAATAAATTCTTTTATCAACAGTAGTTTATTACGTATTAAGGAACATATGCACACGAACACATAGGCATAATCTATCATTTATATGTATTTAGATTTACTTATCTAAGACAATATATGCCTATCAATTCGTGATGAAAACCAAATGTTCCGGGAATTTGAATAGATTGAGGTATTTGTTCATATGTTCGCAGGGGTTGCCGCCGGATATAGTACAAACAGAGGACTCGCACGCTAGAGCCAAACGGATATTTTTGATTTAATGGCCTGAATGATTTTCAGTTTAATTATCATTAATTTTATTTCGACTCATTAGGATAATTAGAATAAAACTGAAAAATATGTAATTAAAAACAATAGTTCCTTACATCTAGAAAATCTGCTTAGTCGCTAAAGTTCTCGTATAATACGGTAAATATTTCTAAATTAATAATAATAATAATAATAATAATAATAATGATAATAATAATATTATTGTGTCACATCTTAACACATCTCATCCGTACATTTATATATAACAGTTTTAAGGACGACGAAAGGGGTCTAAATAATACAACAGATTAGTTAAAGGAAAAATAGGCAATGGAAATGATGGCTTTGATAGCTTGCTGATTTACCTAATCTTGTTAACATCAGAATAGAATTAAGAAGATCAAAAGAAAAAAAAAACAATCTTAACAAAGGAAACAGAAACAAGAATTAGATAAAATAGACTGAAAGGAACTCTCTACACAGGGAAGATACAAAAGACAACAGATTTAGAAATTGAATCAGCCTCAGAGAAATCACGACATCAAATACGGCACTAGATTTCCGTTTTAGAAACTTTGAAAATTGTATTTTTTTAGATTCGTCATTGTTTTTTTTCTCTATACTTTTCCATTGAAACTTTAATTATTTATTCCTAGGAGAGTTTTCCCCATTATTTTGTTAATTACCAAGAACTGATCTTTGAAGTGCAAAAAACAAAACAAACCCACTGACATTTAAAATATATCTATCTGTTGTTTCCCTCAGATATACTCTACAAAATATTATTATACTAGAGTAATTATAGTTAAGGATTTTATATAATGCCAGTCGAAATAATATATTTTTTGAAACATATATATCGTATATACTCGTATAACGCGCGATCTCGCGTATCGTGTGACCCCCAAATTTTCACATATAAAACATCATTTTATCATGTATCTCGTGTATCATGCGAGTTCCAAATTACAATAGACTAACCTCTTTTCGTCTATGTTTTTATCCCATCTTCTAGTTAAATAACTTAAAAAAAAGTAAAAGAGAATGATGAAAGCCACAGCTAGTAGTACATATGCTAATTTTATATATCGTATATGATGCGACGCCCTTAAAATTAACTTCAAAATTAGTTCTTCAAAAGTTGCATAATACGCGAGTATATATGGTATATATACTCAACGAAAGACAGCTCGAGTTGAGATTTTCAGGCGACTAGAAGGCACTGTCCATATAGTCTAGGCGTTGAGCACTTTAATTAAGTGCGTAGGTGGGCGATATCTTGTCATTATTTTTTCTTACCTTTTTCGGGATATTTTCTATTGTCTAAGGTGAAAGTTGTCTGTTGATCACACCAATATTGTTGGGCTATCTGCTCTCGAAAAGGACCTTCAATCAATGGTTGACTGTGCCAGGAAATCGCTTGTAAATTTGAATGCCTCCAAAGCTAAAGTGTCCCATTTAACAACTATAGAGAAACGTCTCCGCAACGCCCCATCAGTAAGGTTGATGCTTGTCTCTGTGACAGACTTGTAATGGAACAACTGCATTGAATCGATAGCTGTGTCTACTGCAAGGGATGTTGGTTCACTGTGTCGTACCAAGATATATTTCTTGTCAGAGGCCATCTTACACATCTACAAAATTACAATTCGTTCTTGCATTGAATACTGCACATCAGGGGCACAGATCTATCTGGTCTGTGTCTCTGATGTTCATCGCGATGTTCTCGATAAAATCAGAAGGGAGTTAATGTAATCGGTGCTGAATTGGCTTCTCGATTTCATGTACTTTCTCACAGACGTGATGTGGATTCCCTCTGACTTTTCTACAAATATTTTCATAGCGACTGCTCTGACGAGATTTTTCCCCTGGTGCCATCACTACATGAATAGAAACGTGCTACTAGATTGGTATCTAGGTCCACATCTTTTAGTCTTGAAATAGTTAAATATAACCGCCACTTCTACTTCAGCATTTTCTTTCCTCGCACTTCCAGACGCTGAAACTCCCTTCCTCTCACTTGCTTCCCTGATAATAAGAATCTTCAAAATTGAAAATTCACCGTCAATCGCCATCTTCTGTTGCTTTGATCCCTGTCCTTTTTCTTTCCTCAATCCCCCTACACACACACTATTTCTCTTTCTTTGAGACTCCGTAACTCTCTGCGTGCTAGTGGCATTCCTGCCTTGCTTGGGGTGAAATGGTTAAAAATTAATTATGTACATATATATATATATATATATATATATATATATATATATATATGTACATAATTAATACATACAAAATTATATATCGTTTTATATATATATATATATATATATGTACATAATTAATACATACAAAATTATATATCGTTTTATATATATATATATATATATATATATATATATATATATATATATATAAAACGATATATAATTTTGTATAATTTTATATATCAGCAAACAGTATTTATAAAAATAGGACAAATTGTAAAAGTTTGTGTGACGTGTTTCATCCGTTAGGATTTCATCGGAAATTTGTATTCTTTCCCAAAAAATTGAAACTACCTGCGTTTCCCGTTTCGAGCGCATGTGTAGACGTGGTAACGTCAACAAAACCCAGTCCAATGATATCCTAACGGATGAAACGCGCAACAAAAATATTTCCAATTTGTCATATTATATATATATATATATATATATATATATATATATATATATACATATAATTCGCAAACAGTACTGTTTCGCTGCATCACAGCCCCTCAGTACAACTAGACATCCGAATATCACAAGCCAGGATCGAAACTTAACTGATTAGGTGTCAGTCAAAGCTTCTACAAATGAGCAATCTTCATTCGGCAGAGTGAAACAACTGAATCTAGCGTATAGCTTTTACGAATGTAAAGAAATGCCAATCAACCGGAGTGCTCCATTCATCTCACTGATGAGCTTTGCATTAACGTAGGTAGCTGTTGTTTATATTTGCGTGTGTGTGTGCATGTTTCTGTGTCCGCGCGTATATGTGTGTATGTATATACAATTAACCCATGTCAAATAGAACTGACATTATTTTGTATATATTCTAGCATTGTGATTTGTATGTTTCATATTTTTTCTTTTACGTTTCTAACAACAGAAAGCAATTTCGCCCTCTTAGTTTCCCTGGCATGAATTGGAGCGATTATATTGAATACTTTCCTATGTCGGCTGCTAGGAAAAACGGATTCACTGAGCCGCGACAGACCATTTTTCACCTCACATTTTATAAATAAATCTAATATTCGTCGGTGCATTGAATAGTGCTGTTATTTTTGATCTGGTCCTCCGGTTTTACATCTCGAGATTCTCTACAAGAACCAAAGAATGATCTGTAATGTTATCAGAAATAACATGGCGTCCAAACATGGCGTCTCAACTTCAGTCACTTTCCCACCACGGTGATGTAGTTTATCTCTATATTCCCTATAAATATGTTTATGGTCGTTGTTCTAATGAGAACTCGTTATTAGTAACCTCTATCATATGAATTTAAGGGTAGTACTAGATTGGAAATTATGTCGCATAGTTTTACTGTTGAAATAGCTGAATATAACCGTAAATTTCATTCTAATAATTTCTTTTCTCTCACTTCTCACCTGTGGGGATTCTCTTCTTATTTTTTGCTTTCCTAGAAACAACAATCTTCGAAAATTAAAATGCAACATCAATCGCTCCCATCTGTCTTCTTGAAATCTGTCTTTCATTGTCTTTTCTCCATACTGAAGACTTCCCATTATTTTCCACTTCCAGTAACACCTTGCGTCTTTGTCCGTTTATCGCCTTGCTTGGGGTGAAATAATTGAATATTTTTTCTTTAAAGAGAACCTCGTAAAATGATCAACACAATTTGCACGTCTGTTTCAATAATTTGATTTCCACGATCAAGTTTATGAGAATGATTTCTCATCGATATTTTTAAACTGATAAAACTTGTGAATGAAATCCGAAAATATATTTTATTGAACGCTATTATTCTGAATAACGACATTTTTTTTCTGGTTATTTGCCTGATCATGTTATTTGTTGGTTATTTGATATTTTAGATTCGTGCCGAAATTTAAATGAAATTATTTTGAGATTAATTCAAAACCTGATAAAAATGTCTAATAATGCAATATTAACTGAGGTGATAAATAGATATAAGGGAAACTATGTATTATATGCCATTTGTCTTTCGAACATGGACGGTTATAGTTCTCCTCGACTTCCTGCTTGTAACTCGAAACAATATTTTCCCACTTACTGTAATAAGCAGTCTAGTTCTTTTTTTTATTTACACAATCTAGTTAGGAAGGTTATTCAATGCTTACCTCTGCCACTCTTGCTTTCAGCATGACCTGTGGAATCCACCATCTTCAATCCCTCTATTCCTATTATGTATTCTCATAGTATTCTCAGTATCCTTCTGTAGAACCACATATCCATTGCTTCGTCTGTTTTCTTATAGCTGGATGAAAATTCTGCAACATTCTTTTTATATCACACAGATGTTATATATCACTTGCCTTGTTTGAAAGAAAATTATTCTGTCTCTTATTACGTTGTTTAGCTTTTGTAAAACATATCTTTTGCTTATCCAATGCGCATTATAACAGACTACATAACATTAAAATTCTATTTTCATTTAAATTCTGATAGCACTAATTAATATGTCGCACCTTGTGTTGGCACTGTTGCTAATGACCATATATTCTATCTTAAAATTCATGGTTAGTTTTGGATATGTCTCCAGTTTCTTTTCAAAGTTAGTTCTTGTTACAAATTTATCCTTTTATTCTCTCAGTTAAGCATAAAGCTATATGATATGGTTTGGCTTTTCTTTTCTATCGTGCTGTGTCATTCTATCCAAAGTTTGCTTCTTTAGAGTTTTTATATTCGAAAAAGAAATCACAAATCGAAATCCTTGTCAAACACTGGATGGGGATTAAATGTATCTCACTCGTTCGTGTTTCGAGTAGCTTATTTTCCCTTGCAAAGGTCTAAGAGTCTCTGTATAGACATTAGGCTGTATCTGCTGTATTAGACGCTAAGAACTTTTTTTTTAAAATTATTGCAGATTATGAAGCGACAAACTCTCGAGGGCGGAATGTGTCTGCGATGAATTCCGGTTCTCGAAATTAGCTTCTTTCCTGTAATTAAATAACAACTTGAGGCGTTGCAAACACTCGGAATGAAATCAATAGAAATTACAGTTTCTGAATAAATGTTTGTAAATAAGAAAAATGCGTTTACTCAATTAACACCAATTGTGACTTAGCGTGTGCATATATATAACCTTATTAGTTTAATTCTACGTTTATGGGTTCTCGGCTTTTGGATGCGTGAGTGGGAAGTTATGTATGAAACGTGAATCAAAGTCGTGTATATGTGCCAAATATATCAACAGTCCTTTTCAAATAGGCCTTTCGTTGTGCAACAAATTACAAATAAGGCTTGCGAGACACTGATATTGAGTTCGAACCCAAAATAATGAACATTACTATCCTCTACATCCATTAAACTTATCTTATATATATATATATATATATATATATATATATATATATATATATATATATATATATATAGCTTATATATATAGCTTATAAATATATATATATATATGTATATATTAATGAATATTTGAGCAGCAACATGTGAAGGCAAATATAATAACGTATAACAATAAAATATTGTTGAGGTTAAGAACCACTTTGAGTAGATATGAACGTTCGAGAGAAATCACTAGAAATTTGTAGTTTAAACGCAGTACATCGTCCTTGCCAACCAGAAGCTACCTTCTTAGCTAGACTGGTATAGCACGTCAGGCTATATGACGGTTCATTGTAGGATAATGGTTCGGTTCTTGTAGGAGGATCCACATTGTCTATGAAATTTCTCGGACATTCAAGCCGGTAAATGTTGTTAGCACTGTTCATTATGAACAGAGGATTTGCTTAAATATTTGTGTCTACAAAAATAACGTATAACAATAAAATATATTGAAATAATTGTCGGAATTAGTCCATTTCATAATATATTATGTCATTTGTGTACGTTAAGGTAGGCTTCGATCAGATATGAACGTTCAAGGAAAATCATGGGAAATTTGTTGTTTAAAAACATTAATTTGACATTGCTAACCAGACGCGTCCTATGTAGTTAAACTGGTATAGCACGTCAGGCTACTGGACGGTTCCCTGTAGGATACTGGTTCGATTCCTGGCGGAGGACACATATTTTTAGGCCGGTAAATGTTGTTAATACTGTTTATTATAAACAGAGCATTTACTTAAATATTTGTATAAATAATGTATAACAATAAAATATATTAAAATAATTGTCGTACTTGTCCATTTCATAATATATATATATATATATATATATATATATATATATATATATATAATTTCCCTTTGTATTTCTTACGATCATCATTGATATCCTTTTAATAATCATCAATTAGATTTATTCTCGCATGTTGATACAGATTATTTATACATTTTCATATCCATAGAATTCTTAGTGAGAGTAAGTTTCCTCTAATCCTTGACAAATTTCGCAGTATCCTCACAAACAATCATCATCTCAGTCTTTTTCACTTATTGCTAAAACATTTAACCTCGATACAAATGTTTTGGGCACGTTTCCAACTGAGCCAATTATTATGCGTACGTCTCTGCCATTTACGTCCATCTTTTCTTTTAATTCTATAGCAAGCAACATCTAATTGCTCTCATTGTTCGCTAACAATTTTCGCTAACCCGTTTGCACATAGCTTCCGATTTTAGTTATTTTCCTTACCGGATTTTCGATAAATGATTTTCAAAATCAATCATTTTCCTTTTAAATTTCCAAAGAGTTAGCATTATTTACGGTTTAAGTCACTAGCTGATTTGACCCTGGTAGCGGAAGATCCTGCATGATTTGATGTATTTAACTTTATTTAATAGGTCGCCCACGTTATGTCTCACTTAAACGTCAGTGGAGTAGGAGGACAAATTTAAAGCATTTTTCATCTAAGGAAAAGTAAGAGGAAAGACGTAGTGTTGAACTGTAATTTAATTACTTTCCTATTTGGCAGTGAATGTTAAAAATCTTCTTAGAGATCAACAATAGTCATGAAGCAACGAATAGTGATAATCCATTGAAGCGAACGTGTGAACATTGGGGGGTGAAATGCAAGTAAACTTATAGTTTCAGTTAGAAAGTGTCACTTGAACTGACCACCATTTTCTTTACAATGATGGACACACTGTAAAAGGAATCGATTTCTACAAATCAGCGGTTCGCGAAAAGAAGAAGCTGTTCGAGTGGAACTTTCATCTCACTAGTGCAATGCGAAAGGAATGTGGATGGATCTCTACAATGTGCATGGCATGGCGTGTCTTAGTCTTGCGAGTTAGACAATGGAGAACTAAAGAATGTAGTTCGTCTGAACACTTTCCATGGAAATAGCGATCGATCAGCGAGAGGCTTGCGACGCTTTGTCTGTGAGAAAGGGAATATAGCGTGGATATAATTCGTCACCCACAAAGGCACAGCTATTCTTTTCGACTGTATAGAAAGAAGCGAAGACTGGCCACCTCCTGTCCATATATGGCAACAGTACTCCATTTACGGACTGATTAGTATCTTCTCATGGCAGAGATTAGCGAGTAGAGTCAGATATTTACTGGAGCTGAACAGCGCACCGACTATTTCGTCAGCATCTTTAGTGTTAGATCGTAGGTACTAGTTCCATTTGAGTTCTGGGTTGAGTATAAGCCTCAATCGTCTCTCCCCGAGAGATCATCCGTTCATCGCGATAGGTAATACAAAAAACAAATTTAAAAAATGAGTCAGAAAATTATCTACATTATTTATAATCAAGCGAATATCCTCATCATTGTTTTTATTATCAGAATGTTTCGATCTTTTTGTCCTACGTCCTTCGTCAGGTGACAGCCCATGCAGGTCACCTTTAGTTAATTTTCTGCTGAATCCCAAAGCTGGGTGGAGAAATCAAGCATTACAGCAGACAATAAGAACATTCTTCTTCTTCTTCTTCTTCTTCTTCTTCTTCTTCTTCTTCTTCTTCTTCTTCTTCTTCTTCTTCTTCTTCTTCTTCTTCTTCTTCTTCTTCTTCTTCTTCTTCTTCTTCTTCTTCTTCTTCTTCTTCTTCTTCTTCTTCTTCTTCTTCTTCTTCTTCTTCTTCTTCTTCTTCTTCTTCTTCTTCTTCTTCTTCTTCTTCTTCTTCTTCTTCTTCTTCTTCTTCTTCTTCTTCTTCTTCTTCTCTTCTTCTTCTTCTTCTTCTTCTTCTTCTTCTTCTTCTTCTTCTTCTTCTTCTTCTTCTTCTTCTTCTTCTTCTTCTTCTTCTTCTTCTTCTTCTTCTTCTTCTTCTTCTTCTTCTTCTTCTTCTTCTTCTTCTTCTTCTTCTTCTTTCTTCTTCTTCTTCTTCTTCTTCTTCTTCTTCTTCTTCTTCTTCTTTTCTTCTTCTTCTTCTTCTTCTTCTTCTTCTTCTTCTTCTTCTTCTTCTTCTTCTTCTTCTTCTTCTTCTTCTTCTTCTTCTTCTTCTTTTCTTCTTCTTCTTCTTCTTCTTCTTCTTCTTCTTCTTCTTCTTCTTCTTCTTCTTCTTCTTTCTTCTTCTTCTTCTTCTTTCTTCTTCTTCTTCTTCTTCTTCTTCTTCTTCTTCTTCTTCTTCTTCTTCTTCTTCTTCTTCTTCTTCTTCTTCTTCTTCTTTCTTCTTCTTCTTCTTCTTCTTCTTCTTCTTCTTCTTCTTCTTCTTCTTCTTCTTCTTCTTCTTCTTCTTCTTTCTTCTTCTTCTTCTTCTTCTTCTTCTTCTTCTTCTTCTTCTCTTCTTCTTCTTCTTCTTCTTCTTCTTCTTCTTCTTCTTCTTCTTCTTCTTCTTCTTCTTCTTCTTCTTCTTCTTCTTCTTCTTCTTCTTCTTCTTCTTCTTCTTCTTCTTCTTCTTCTTCTTCTTCTTCTTCTTCTTCTTCTTCTTCTTTCTTCTTCTCTTCTTCTTCTTCTTCTTCTTCTTCTTCTTCTTCTTCTTCTTCTTCTTCTTCTTCTTCTTCTTCTTCTTCTTCTTCTTCTTCTTCTTCTTCTTCTTCTTCTTCTTCTTCTTCTTCTTCTTCTTCTTCTTCTTCTTCTTCTTCTTCTTCTTCTTCTTCTTCTTCTTCTTCTTCTTCTGTCCTTTTTGGACGTGAGCGATCATAGTTCTCCACACCTTCTTTATGTGAATCTATGGCAGAGCGAGCATGAAATTCGATATTAAAAAATACAAAGTTTCTTCCAGACGCCAGGTATAGGAAGCTGTGGAGAGCCGTAATGCTGAATGTACAAAAAGAGGATTCATAAGATGTTCAAATTTGATTGCTACTGAATGTATTAAATGAAGATTTAAAATTATCTACTTTACTATAATTAGTATACTAATGTATACTCTAGTATACAAAAGGTACAAGTTCTACCTAGCAGTAGATTATAATTATTCGTTTTATTCTTTGAGTCGTGTTTCTTCAGTACGATCATAGTTCTCCACAACTTTCTGTCCTTTATTACTCTTAACAATGTTTTTGGGCTATCTCTTTATCCCTGTCATGCCAATCATTTGCATAGATCTTCTTAAGTAGGCTATATGTTGATTTTCTCTGTCTCTTTTGCCTTATGAGTGCTAGATTTTCCAAACAATATTTCTTCATTATGTGCCCTAGAAATCCAACAGTCTGTTTCTGATTCTAAGTAGAAGAGACTTTTTTTGCTTCTATATTATCTAAAACTTCATATTTGCTCAGATGTTCCGTCCATGGAATTCTCATTATCCTTTTTTAGAATCACATTTCTGTTGCTTCAAGTTTTTTCATCGTCGGTGTACAGCATACACTATATAGGAGGACTGATATTACATAAAAATACAGTAGTCTTTTTTTGTTCCTAACGCATTCGTCCTGTTTTTTTTTCTCTTTTCTTAACTTTTGGAAGGTACTTTTCGCTTCGGATTTATGTGTCAAATTTTCCGTACGGGTGTAAAGTTTTCTCATTCCGCTGAAAATGTCTACGCATATCTAGTTTTGCACTTTTTGCGTTGCTCAGTCATTCCTCACACTGTTCGTTCATTCCAGAAATCACGACACAGCGAAGAGCATTTAACATTTACTGAAAATGATGAAAGTTATAATCAAGGAATTTCAGCGAGTTTAAGAAGTTTAAGTGAGTATCAAGAGTATTAATGACTATCAGATTCAGTGAGTATTTTTTTTAATCGTATCACCCCAAGCAAGGCCGGAGGCCACTATCACGCAAGGGGTTAAAGAAGGGTTGGAGGAAGAGCAGATAGGAGTGGCAAGGGAGGGGATGTGGTGAAAGAGAAAGACAGTGTGTCGATCAAGGCAAGGGAGCCACAGAAGATCCGGAGCGAGAGCAGTTAGGAATAAAAAATGAAAGGATGTGGAGAAGGTCGATCAAGGCAAGGGGGCCACAGAAGATCCGGAGCGAGAGCAGATAGGAATGAAAAATGAAATGATGTGGAGAAGGGAAGTGGATAGATCAAGGCAACTGGAGATGTCGATTGATGCTACACTTAAACCGTTGGAGATTGTATTTGTCAGGGAAACAGTAATAGGGAAGGGAGTTAATAGGCGAGATGTGCGAGACATGAAGCTATTGGAGTAGAAGAGACGTCTACATCTAACAGTTTCCACGGTGTAGGGGTGGGAGCGGGATGCCAGCCTCGTGGGGCGTTTACATTCACGAGGCCTGGGGACAAGCGAACGCAACTCCTCAGAGCAATTACCGTGGAAGTACTTGTAAAAAAGGCAGAGCGAGGCAACATCGCGTCTGTGAGAGAGCGACTGCAGACGAGATGACAGATCAGGGCCAATCACGTTGCCTATCCGTCTCTGGATCTTATCAAGAACCCCGAGGCAAACAGCAGGGGCCCCAGACCATATATGGCAGCAATACTCAATGCAAGGGCGAATGGTCGATTTATAGACTTGAAGGATCGATTCCGGGGAGAAAAATTTCCTGGCTCGGCACAGAGAACCAACTTTCTTTGCAGTGGCTGATGCAACTGACTCGATGTATTTGTTCCATCTCAGATCAGCAGACAGCGTGAGACTGAGCAGCCGCAGGGAGGAGCTCTCGAGAAGTTGGTCATCAGACATTCTAATGGGATGCAGGGATGGATCCTTGTGGTGGTTGATAGAGAGCAGTTTTGTTTTAGAGGCGTTAAAGTTGACCATCCATTTCTCACCCCAGATCACAACCGATTGGATGTCCTTTTCAATTTGAGCTGCCAGGTTAGCTTTGTCCGCCTCACTAGATTTGTGTTTGAGGCAGGAGTAAATAGTAGTGTCGTCAGCGAAGATGCCGACTTGGGAGTCTATGGCGTCAGGAAGGTCGTTTATAAATACGAGGAACAGAGTAGGGCCAAGGATGGAGCCTTGAGGAACACCTGCGTTAGCGGGATAGGATCTGGAGATGAATCCACTAAGAACAATCTTCAAATCCCGGTTTGACAGGAATTATTGTATTAGGTCAAACAATCGACCTGTGATACCATAACCCTGGAGCTTGCGGAGAAGGCCGGCATGCCAGACTCTATCGAATGCTTTGGAGATGTCAAGGGCCACGGCACGAGCTTCACCGTTGTTATGAATAGCTTGGCAGACAAATTCAGTGATGGCCGTAAGCACATCGGCAGTAGATCGGAAACCATACTGCTTGTCTGAGAGCAGATCGTGGGATATCAGGTGATTAATCACTTCGGCGTTGATAATGGCCTCGAAGACTTTGCCGAAGAGGGGTAGGAGACTGATAGGACGGTAATTGGAAGGGTCGGAGGTGTCACCAGAGTTCTTAAAGACAGGGACAATGGTTGAGGACTTCCAGCAGTCAGGAAAGCAGGACTCCTTGAGGCAGCGGTTGTACAATTTAGAGAGGGCAGGCGCCAGTTCAGGGTCGCATTTCTTCAGGACAGTGGCTGGTATTCCGTCACCACCAGTATCCTTGTGGTGATCCAAGTTAGAAATAATGCCCAATACCGACGACGGGGTTATGTGAAATCCGTCCAGGAGGACCTCAGTTCTGGGAGGGAAATCGTGCAAGGGCACCCCGGAAGAGTCTAGCGTAGAATTGGAAGAAAACTTCCGAGCGAAGCATTCGGTCTTGTCAGCAGAGGTGGTCAGGACCTCAAACTGATTGAACAGGGGAGGAATGGAGGGTTTGTTATTGTTCCGGACCCTCTTGCAGAGGCGCCAATAATCTTTGGAGCCAAATTTGCGGGATGCAATACGTTCCTTCATCCGAGCAGCTAATAGTGACTTGGCCTCGTCGAGGATACGCTTACACTCGTTGCGGGCAGAGGTAAATAGACGTCTATTGGAGTCGGACATATAACTTCGAAAACGGTGGAAGAAGTGGTTTCTATGGTCAATGGCGGTTTGACCTTGAATTTCCTGGAGGGGATGAAAGCTTCGATACCGGCTTTAATCCAGGAAGAGGACTCAGAAGCACAATCATGTGGGGAGCTTAAATACAGCATCCCAGGGGACATCGCGGAGGAAGTCACGAAACGCGTCCCAGTCAGCCCGTTGGTAGCAGAATGTGGTTCTGGTGGTAGGAGGCTCTTTGCAAGGGGTGGGGCTGAAGGAGATGCTAACAGACACTACAGCATGATTGGAGTTACCGATAGGACAGAGCTGCGTGGCACTACAAGACTCAGGGATGTAGGTAAAACACAGGTCGAGGAGTGAGGCATTACCGTCACGGTTGTAGGCAAAACGCGTAGGGAAATCGATCCCATACAGAATATTTGGCAGAACAGAGACAAACAGAAATTTTAAAGGGGAAACATTTACTTAAAGCAAAAAAAAAAAGCATGCAGGAAATTGCTGAGAGCCATGATCTTACACTTACTGATGAGATATGCCCCGTAACTAAAGAAGTAATGCAAAGATTCAGAATTCTGATTTTCAAATTAATCATGCAGACATTCAGGCTGTGTTTAGAAAATTGATTCAAGGCGATCTATCTATCTCCGCAATGTGGCGTCGTACCACCCCGAACTTGGTTTCGATAAAATAAATGTAGCGGTGCAGAAGAATCTTAATAACTAGGTATTTTTGTATAACATTCTAGACTGATTTTGTTTATACGGCTATTTTTTTTACAAGTCAGTTTAAATTTAGTAACTTCTTTCCAATGATTGATCGCGCGACAAAAATTGTCACCAATTACTAGTTTCTGACGTCAGCATGTATATAGAGAAAAACATGCAAAGAAGCAATATTTGATAGGTTCTGTTTTTGGCAATGTGCCACATGAACTCTAAGAACATTTATCATTTTCTTTTCTCTTCAGTTGTTCCGGATAAATTTACTGAAAAAAATTAGTGTTGTCAATGACTGGTTCGCTGCATCTACCAGAGAAAACAGGCAGTTATCGGCCCATGTAATAGAAATGATATGTTAACAAACCAAAAGTATTTCAAAATTGTAAGCATAATCTTACTCTGCATTCACTGGTATCTTTATTTTAGTTATTTCTTTTTTTTTTAATTTCATGTCCTTCGGTTATGTGCAATGCGTGATACACGTGTAGGCGATCCTGTATATTTCGATACATGACTGACGAGGCAGATTTTTTCCCGCAGTAGGCTGCCATTTCTTTCTGCGATAGACCATCCAAGGCTATAGAACCCGGTCCGTCCTGCTATTTATGGAAGACGAAGACGATTCATACCTTTCCCAAGTAGTGAATATAATGGATTCGACTGGAATTCGAATTCGATTCCTCAATCCGAACCGCTATCCATTACTCCACCGCACCTTCATGTTTAAATATATATGATTTTTAAAAATAATTTCGCCCTAAGCATGGTATCAAAACTAACAATATGCAAGGGGCTACTGAGTGTTAGGGAATAGGAAGAAAGAACAGGGTTGAGGAGAAATAACAACAAGATAACGACAAGACAAAATTTAAGAGCTAAAGAGGACAGAAAATTATGGAGAGCCATAATATCATTCTGAAAGGACACCACACACAGATCATAGTTGATAATATTCTTTTTATCTCATAAGCTTTCAGGACAAGGGCGTTCATATCACACCTAGACATCCTAACCTTTGTTTCTCTATATTTCGAAGATTTTAGTATCCCAACATGTTCTTGTTCTGCCATTCATTCAAACAAATCCGTTAACAGTTCAGCAGCTATTATATTATAAAACTAGACGAAACTCACGTTATGTTGTGATGTGGGGTCTAGGAAGACACAACACTGAAATGGACAAGGTCAGTCGTGACAGTAGTATTCACTATTCACTGCAATAGTATTGCCTTCTTCTAGGCAATTCTCCAGGACTACTTATTATGAATGGATCAGTGAACTTATTTAGCATAATCAGTACCGCAGTCTATCCTATCAAAACAAAATGGCGGTGCCCATAATAAATCATTGTTTTATAGTCATTAACTTCGAGTAAATGCCAATTTCCTATTTTCCAAAAAACAGACCAGCAAAGCCATGAAAAAATACCACAACAATGAAAAGTAAAAGTGTTAATATAGGTTACAGGGTTTCTTTCCCTGTGAATTCTTGTTGTTAGGAGAGCTTGTAGAGTCGTCAATGTTAAAATGAATGCATACAATTTTCATGGCATCTTTTAAAATAAAGACCTATTTAAGATTTATTACTAACTGAATAAACCAGCTTGATTTTATTTTCGGCAAAGACCCCGTCGAGTTCGTCACGTCTTTTGTATACTTGCGCTCAAAGTTTTACAATACCGGTAACCTCCTCACAGAAAATACATGAGCTGGCTGCAGGTTTCCTGAGAGGCATCTGGAGAATACGTTTTGTGGAGTCGCGACATCTCCCAACGCACCAAGCTACGAGTTTATAACGCTAGCGTTCATTCTATGCTACTATACCTCGCTAGACTCTCGCCTCTCTCGTCCGTGACTTCGATTTCTAAGGACAATCGAGGAGGTGCATTTGTCGTCCGATTTTGTGTTTAATGAGCCGAACACCGTCCACACCATCACTTACTACTGTGCATGATGACACAGTCACATCCTGCGTCGAAATGATGGCTACCCTACCAGTTTGTTCCGATACTATGCCAAATCTGTGAGAGCTGAAGGCTCACGTGGTCTTCTACGCATTCATGTCATTAGATGTAGTAGTAACTGCAGCAGCAGCATTCCATTATAACGGTATCGTCACGTATGAACTTCGATATACACTAGACTGAATGTCGTATACGTAACTTTACTGCTTCTTCAAATGCGGTGTTCATCACTTACCGTTGGCCAGTGTGTATCTGGTACCGCGGCCTTCACTGAAACTGGATCATAAGTTTTTTGTGTGTATGTAAGCACTTCTGTTCTCTCTAGTATGGGTGTTTTTATATCTGTCATACGAATAATTTTCACGCGTGCATATCCAAGACGCAAAACGGTCGATCACTTTTACATATGTCAGCATCAACCATCAGATGAATCGCAGATTTCCATCCCTTGCTAGATGACATGCTTTCGGTCTAGCTGCCGATGCACCTGGCGGTTTTTGTGGACTGATGCAACAGTAAGAGCTAAGTCTAATCTACCATCAGCTGGGGTGATTCACATGTAGCATCATTAATTGACAAGGATTGCAAATTCACTGATTGACAAAGATATCTCCTAAGGAAAATTTAAAATGTAAAATTTCCGTTCGGAACGATTATCAGATATGTTATTTCAGATTACCTTAAAAAAAGCTATAATGGTGAACATTTATTGAATTATCTTCGAAAACATTCCTTTCATTCATTGTGAATTTTGTTTCTCAAAAGGATAAGACTTTATAGGTCGAAGATTGCATTCATAGATTCTTGACGTTGCTGCTAATTCTCTCCGAAATATTTAAAACGGAATAACATTTTTTCCCTTTTCAATCGCTATTGAAATAAAAACAATAAGCTGAGTATTTTATTTGAAGAAAAAGAACAACAGAAAACTTCTAATTGTCGCTGTTTCCTTTCTCAAATCCAAACAAATACTAAAGGACGCAAGGCGCTTGATAAAAATATCGCGAAAAGAAGTCAATAAATAAATAAATTTCCATTAATTCGTTTTAAAATAATTGTTTCGACTAAAAACTAAGAACGGAATATTTGATAAGGACGTCCGCTTGGAAATAGCAAAAGACAGCAACTGAAAAGTCAAGGCAGAGATGTTCAGGTAATAGATAATTCGTGCAAATTTCTGATCTCGCGAGATTCTCACGTCATGAATATGGGACTTGATAACTTATGAGCCAATAATGCAAATGGCTTTAGACGCCATCGCGCAAATGAAACATTCATAGTAAGAGATATGTCTATGTCAGCATACGCCATCTCTTGCATTCATGCGATCTAGCGATTCCTATGTAATATCTACAGCCTCATTTTCCTTTCTCTCTAATAGAAAGACGTATCCGCTATCAAAAAAGCGTTACTAGAAACTAATATTGCACAGGGGAAACATGACGTACACACCGTACGCTAAAGCGGCTATCGATTAACAACACGTTACGTTGTATTAACTCATTCTAATCTCGAGGAAATTATTCAGATGCTGTCTATTAAGAAGAGGTAATTATGTTTACGTCTGTCCCATATGTAGCCCAGTGATTCGTTAGAAGTAAGCGACATGGAAGGAAGATCAAGGTCGTCAGGCATACAATTAAAGTCTCCTTGAAGAGAATTTGTAGTTAGATTTGTTTTACTACTATAAACATTTTAATAAAAAAAAAATGACAGCAATTTACTAGCCTAGATAATGTAATTATTAATCCTAACAGGAAATGGGGAATGTATAGCTAAAGTATATATCTAGGTAGCACCAAATATATGATACCTAAAAAGGAAACATTTATCTTGAAGCTTTTAATTGAGTTTTGGAAATCAGTTACTTCAATCGCACTTCCCGCTTGTGAAACTCACTTCCGGCTTTTTGCTACCCAGTAAAATTTGACTTCAAAAATTAAACTTTCAATGCCGCGTTAATCGTTATCTTCTGTCCTCTTGATTCATATTCTGCTTAATAGTATTGGTTTGGTGCATAATTATTAGGCGTTTTTAAACAATATTTATTATGAAAAAAAGAAACATAACAACTCATCAATAACACTGTTAAATGATTATTCCGGAGCGTATGTTTATCGGCTCGCATTTTTATAACATGAAATAAAATATTTTTTATTAAAAAAAAGTAAAGAAAACAGCAATTTTTATTAACAAATAACTCGCCTGACAATTATGCACCAACACAATATTTGTCCTATATTCTCTAACACTTAGTACAATCTTGCGGCTGGTGGGAGGGGGGGGGCTTTATTGCCTTGTTTGAATTGTAATGATTAAAATAATAAACCTAAAAAATAAAATTAATATTCCCATTAAGCAAAATACTTTGGCTTATTTCAAACCGAATATAAATTGATTGGAATTACTGTTTTTGATTGTCAATAGAAGTGCCAAAATCTTTTATACTGACAAATCTGACAAATCAGCATAATCAAAACTACTTTTGTGAAACGTTATTTGAGAAAGATAATCTGATTTAAATTGTAATTAATCCAAATTAAAACAAATCCTATTTTAGCGTAAAATATCACAGAAAAAAAACATTTTTTAACACGGAGGTTGGTATTTTTACGAGATGTTGATATCTATCCAACCCTGATATTTGCTAGATTTATGTATAATTATTTATTATTAATGTAGTAAAATTACACGATGAATACAACGTAAAGTCTTTTTTAGATATTTTTTAATTACGCAGTAGTATTAAAAAATTAAAATCCTTTAAATATTCTAATATTTTATTGAATTTTAGGTATTTTTCCTTGATAGTCTTACTTACGAAGACATTTTGTAAAGAAATGTTACAAAATAACCAATAAATTGTAAATTTACTATAGTTACCTTTTTTATTTTGTGATAAAGTCGTAAATGGACCTGCCTACTTACAGAAAATTCAAGATTAGTTTTGGGGTAAGTTGAATTCATGATTATTAAATATAGTTTTTGATTAGTAAATCATAGTTTTTATTTATGATTAGTAAATATAGTTTTTATTTAATAACAATATCACTTGACCGCTAGAAATTAATAAAGAATCTGAAAAAAATTAAACGTTTATAAATTATTCTAATTCAAATTTAAATGAAATTAGAATGATATTAGTAAAAATTTCTTATTCATTGAAAACAAAATTCTTAGGACAATAGTGGAAGCCAAAAAAACCAACAAATTTAACCAGCATTTCGAAGGTTCTCAAAAGAATTAAAATATGACTTTTGTATAAAAAATCTTTGATATTTCTTCTTAATAATAATACAAATCATTTTATGATACAACTTTGTATTTATTTACTTTTTCGGCATTATTCATCGTGTATGTTCATTTTTTAGAGAATCTTTGGAGGACGCATATTTTCATGTATGGTAAACCTGTATAAAATCCTATTGGAATATTGGATCACAGCTTCACCACACAATGTGCAGCTTCTAAGGATTTCGTAAAAAGTAGTTTTTTATGGAGTCGATTGCTAGCCACACGATTTTTAGTGAAGGTTAGTATTTTTCTCCTAGGTATATACAGCGAGGTTTAATGGGATGAAAAATCGGAGAGCTTTGCTCGAATTCCAATCTGGGTCGTTACATTCAATTATGCGCTAACATATGGGACAGACATAAACATAATTACCTTTTCTTAATAGACAGCATCTGAATAATTTCCTCGAGATTAGAATGAGTTAATACAACGTAACGTGTTGTTAATCGATAGCCGCTTTAGCATACGGTGTGTACGTCATGTGTCCCCTGTGCAATATTAGTTTCTAGTAACGCTTTTTTGATAGTGGATACATCTTTCTATGAGACAGAACGCAAAATGAGGCTGTAGATATTACATAGGAATCGCTAGATGGCATAAATGCAAGAGATAGCTGACATAGACATATCTCTTACTATGAATGTTTCATTTGCGCGATGGCGTCTAAGCCATTTGCATTATTGGCTCATAAGTTATCAAGTCCCATATTCATGACGTGAGAATCTCGCGAGATCAGAAATTTGCAGGAATTATCTATTACCTGAAAATCTCTACCTTGCTATTTTTCAGTTGCTGTCTTTTGCTATTTCTAAGCGGACATCCTTATCAAATATTCTAAGATACATTCAATTACGCGCAAATATTTCTTCTCTGCCCAGCTATTGGTTGAACACCAGGACAATCTTGGGCCTATAACCTTGGTTGGCAGACAGTCTACCGCAGAAAGAAACGACAGTCTATTACGGGAAATTTTCGGCTTAGTTAGTCACTCAAAAGCAACAAGATCGCCCAAGCGTTTATCACATGGTACTTAACATTTAATTTACTTTTGCCTGGTTGGCTGCCACCCCCCCCCCTGTTGACACATGGTTGGTGACAGTAGAAGATAAAATTGATTCATACTCTTCCCATAGTGTATATTTATGCCAAAAGTGTAAGCAGCGCAACTGACATGGACAGTGACAGCCATGACTGGGCTCTCCAGCTTTTGTGACAAAGTGCAGACTCCTGTTGCAGGATATAGGATTTTCCCGTAGCCGCCCTCTTGACTCAGAGAAGTACTACCCCATCAAGAGACTTGATTTAAGCCTCGCTGTTAAATCTGAAACCGCATGGGAAGAAGAATGGAGGCATTACTCCGTCATTACTAGTGATCACAGAAAACACCTTCGTAATCATCGTTAGATTCATCCACCTCATTCCGAATCCCCTCCACACTCACCAGATTGAAATCCAAACACTCTGAAATGTTCATATTGGATCTTCCGGTGCGAATGCAGTACAGAATGCTGTTTCCATATCTCCGGTTGAGTGAACTGCCTCATGGTGCTCTTTTACTGACAGGCAGTACTCAACTGACACCTACTATACAGTGCAGTGGATAAAATTAAAAACAAACAACACGCATACAACACTGATATTTTTGACTTACCCTCATGCATGTATGTATGTACGTATATATATATATATATATATATATATATATATATATATATATATAACATGTTACATATGTAAATATTTTGGTCTGTTTCTTTTGTTTATATATCTCGTTTTATATGTTTAATATTTCCTCAGAATAATAATAATAATAATAATAATAATAATAATAATTATATATATATATATATATATATATATATATATATATATATATATATATATATATATATATATATACCCACACGCACATAGTGGGGAAACAAATATTCGCACACATACAAATTTCTAATTTATTGTATTTCCAACTAATGAACAAACATAATTTTCATATAATTAAATGTACGCAGATGCATAATAAATAATTATGCATAGAAAACAATGACTTAATAGAAATAAGTCCTATTTATCCATTGTAATGGACTAAAATCATTCGCAAAATATGAATTTCAGATTTTCAAACTTTTAAATTGCATTAATACTCGAAATTATTCAAGCAGAATATTATAGAATGTTCCAATGATGATATCAGTTGTTATCTTTAGCCTAAAAATACAAACAGAACATTCTAAAATTGATATCCGTGCAAGAAGTTTATCATAATGGCAAGAGGTAAAGAATTGACAAATTCACAAAAAGAACTGATTGTTAAGATCTGGCAAGAAGGTAAAGATGCAGGAAAATCTCAGACAACTTGAATATTCTATTTATATTTCCATTAGTTCATTTATTGAAATGTATAAAAAATCAAAACTGTTGAAAAGCAAAGAAGAACAGCTGCTCCACGGAAGATTTCTTCAAGGTCTTCGGGGAAATTAAAGCGTCAAATTAAACAAAATCCAATGCTTACTAGTCAAATGTTGCAGGATAATTTGTTTTCATCAGGAATCTGTGTCGCTAAACGGATAATAAGCAATGAATTCCATAGGAACAATCTAAATTCATATTCTTCTCGGAAAACGTCACTGCTATTGAAAACATAGAGAGATGCCAGTTTGAAATTCATTCGTGATCATAAGGATAAGGAAAACTCGTATTTGGAAAGAGTATTATGGACAGACGAGGCCAAAACTGAGTTGCTTGGAATTAATTCTAAAAATCAGGTTTGTAGGAGATTTGGTGGGGGCAGCATCATGGATTGGGGATGTTATTGCTGTAAAACATACTGGCAACATAGTAATAAATGGTAGAAATGAATGCTGCACCATATCAAAAAATTTTGGAAGCAAATTTTAATGATTTCCTTTGAAAATCTTGAACTTCCTCCTGATTGGATCAGCAACAAGATAATGATTCTAAGCACGCTGCAAACTCTGCGAAGAAATAGCTTGATGAAAATAATGTAAATATCCTGAAATGACCAAGTCAATCCCCAGATTTAAACCCAATCGAAAATCTATTGCGTTATTTGAAAATTCAAATCCAATCTAGAGCTCCAACAACCATTCCGGATCTGAAGACCATATCCGAAGAAGAATGGAACCAAATACCAATTAAAATTTGCGAAACATTAATTAAGAACTGCAAGAAGACTTTAGTTACTGTAGAAGTGAATAATCACTATTCTACAAAGTATTAAATGAAGATTATATATATATATATATATATATATATATATATATATATATATATATGGAAAAATAAAAATGATTAAAAACTTAAAATCTTCTGACACACTTTGTTGTAGATTAATATTCTTTCGTTTTTTTAGTATTATTTATTGTTTATTTTTATTATTATTCCTCGACCAACATGACCATCATCAAGAGAAAAAATATTTCTGCATGCTGGTAGCAGTGAACTACAGAAATGAATGTCTTGATGGAGAAAATAAACTTTTGTCTGTAGTTTTCATTTGTTTTTTTATTTTTTATGTTGTTAACATGACATTCCTTCTGTTGGTCAAACAGTTGTCTTTTAAGTTGTTAATTGAGATAAGAGCTGGAT
>OZ038475.1:106070663-106165663 GCA_964036315.1 Acanthosepion esculentum
CATGCAAGATTACAGCATCTAGTTTTAACAAGCGGTTACCCATGTAAGTTCGACATTACTTAACTTCACTGATCGTATCCGAACCGGTATTTCAACGGGATGTGTTCGTAAGCCAAAAGTAGGTAGAGTTTGTTAAGAAACATACTTAACATACATTGGACTACATGGTAAATCGATCCCGAAAACCTCGTCTGCAAAATGTTATATTCTGAGACTAATGTAATATCAAAGGTATCGGTAACTATTAATTAAATTATGGAGAATGCAAATATGTTCTTTTGCCAACTAGAATGTGTCAGTTACGCATTACAGTAGAAGTTTGATTCAGTGCCTCATTCAGTTGAAGAGATTGAGAAGATAAAATCCGGGTCTTCATTTTGACCTTATTTAGTAATGTTGGAATTATTAGTTTATCATTAATTTCGAAAATTACCAAAATGTTTTCCTAGTACTATATGCAATATGACGAAGATTTCAATTTGAGATTTTTAACTTATTTTAAATTCCATCTTTATGTAACGTAGCCCTTAAGTGACCCACAACTTCCCTTTTCTTATTGGTCTTATTAAATTGTGTCTTTCTGTTATTTCTCTTAAACCCTTTTCCGCCATCCGTTTACTCAAACTCACTAGTATATTCTGCGTTGTTTTCCTCTGTCATTTTTGCCTTCAATCTGTCGCGTAAGTACTAGATTCTTCAAGCCGTCTTCCCGCATTATATACCCTATAAAGCTCAATGGTCTCTTCCTGATGTTAAGTATAACTTTCTTTTTGTTTCCATCTTCTCGAAAAATTCATTGTTGCTCACATAGTCTGTACATGGTATCCCCAGCATCCTTCTGTAGAAACACTTTCCTGTTGCTACAAGTCTCTTCTTTAACTTTGAGGTGATTGTCCAGCACTCATTGCCATACAGGAGGACAGATATCATATAGATGTTTAGTGCTCCTTTCCTTGTTTCTAGCGAATTTTTTTTCTATTTCTTAGTGTTCTGCTTAGGTTTTGGAAAGTTCCTTTGGCTATCCGAATACGCTTTCGGGTTTCAGTGTCACACTTTCCGTCACCTGTTAAAATACTTCTCAGATATTTAAATGTCAGCACTTGTTTGATTCTGGTATCACTGATTTGTAGTTCGCATTTAAGTCTCATCCTTTTGTTAAAAACGAGGCATCATGCTATGTCACGCGGGACGTTTAATCTTCTCTTCTCGCTTTCGTTCACTACTACCTGCGCACGGATAGAAAATATATTCAGTATTTCTACAAAAATAGAAACGTGTGTAAGACAAGGATGTGTCTTCTCACCGGTCTTATTCAGCCATTACAGCGAGATCACTCTGAGTTAATTAGAAATCCATCCAGTATTTATTATTGGTGGCCACATTCTTAACAACATAAGATATGTAGAAGACACAGTGTTTATAACAGACACAGAAATAAATCTACAAAAACTCCTACAGAAGGCCATGAAGGAAAGCAGGAAAGGATTAAGCTACTACACGAAGACATGGTAGTTATCAAAAAGAACAGTTACGCATGCGCATTATAAATTGGAGTTACCAAGGAGCTGGACTACGGACTTGACGTGTGTCGTGTCACAGGCCGTGCGCATATTGAACATTTCTGATGCGTTGTGAAATAGGTTAGACAATCTACAGCCCTTTGAACGTCTTGTTCTAATTTCGTGTTATAAATCTTATATTGTTCAACAGGAAGCCTCTCGCATTTCGTTTGATTAGTACATGTAGTTACTCAGATATTCACATATTAAATGATGTAAATTTTTTTGACACCCTGTAAAATGTTGCTTATCTTAAAATGTTTACATTTTTGGAATCCGATGTATCTCGATGCATGACGGGATCGATTCCATTCAGCATTCTACCGCCTCTATTTTTATTCTTATAGTCCTGTCGTAATGGAAGCAATTTGTTTGGAAATGGGAAATGTTTTACGATCCTGATCGTTCCCTTTTGTACTAATTCGTAATGTATGAATCAATCTCTTCTATCCCTGGTTATAGCTTTAATAGAAGTGTAGAATTGGCGATGTAGTATTGCATTCTAGGTCAGTTTTATACAGGGACTCATCTGAATTGAAAACATTGCTGAAGCAATGTCAATAATTTAATTATCGCCCCCTAAGAAGTTATGTCACCCTCGGTCCATGATACCCTTAGCATCATTCTGTTGAGCCCCATCTACTTCACCTCGAGTCTCTTCTTCGTCTTTGAGGAAATCGTCGAAAATTCGCTGCCATAAAGAATGACAGATGTCACATAACAGCTCAGTATTCTTTTCCTTGTTACCAAAGAAATGCTCCTGACGCGCAACACTCTATCCAACTATGCAAACAAGGAGGAGGCTTATACTTAACATCAGGAAGAAGCAGCTGAATTTTCTGGGACACATAATGTGGTAGGAGGGCTTGGAGAATCTGATACTCCTGTGTCGAATAGAGGGAAAGAGAGACAAGGGAAAACAACGCATGGCATACCTGGTGGTTTTAAGCAAGTAGAGGACAGCACGTGGTCTGAGGGAGGTAGCAGAGGGAAGGGACTTGTTGAGAGCTGTAAGGGATAGTTGGAGAGCCATGATCGCCTACGTCCTGAAAGGACCTGCCACATAAAAAGAAAGAAGAAGGAAGTTATCTCACTTGAAACATAACTGAAATGGAAGCTATAGAAAGCCTTGGTACCATAGGTGCTGTATTGCAATAGCTTTTAAAACAATAGAACGTGATAAGCATACATAGATCCAGACATATATTTAACCCAAATTATATAGGTACTCTTTTGAAAACTACATCTGTCTATCAAATTTCCTTTTTCATTCAAAAACTGAACAGATGGTGAAATTAAACTTTTTTCATAATTGTTGATGTATTTGGGTTGTTGAAAACGTTTAACCGCCATGTTTTCATACCTCCACCCTATCATGATTCATGAAAGCAAATCCTTACGCTCATCTATTAAAGGACACATAAAAAACAAGTAAAAGAGAGGATGTGATAGAAAGAGAGAGAAAAATAAAAGAGAAAAGGAAGAATTAAGAGCAGATAAAGAGGAACAGGGAGAAAATAATTAATTGTCAAAATGGATGAAAAAAGTATTGCTGAAAACGAAATTAAGAGTATGGAAACAGAGACAAAAACAACACTGTGAGTAAAAGCAAATGCATGAAAATTATGAGAGAGAGAGAGAGAGTAAAATAGAGAAAGCTTGAGAAGAGTATGATAGAAAGATGTTGCAAAAAAGAAGAAGACACAAAAGAGAAAAGTTTGTAAAAATATAAGAAATGAATAAAGAAAGTGAAGCAATTATTTGTCTGTATGCGTTCACAAAGTTGCGAAGTAGACACGTAAGTAGGCTGGCAAGTTGGCATATGTGCGCATTTAGATGCATCGGCAGGTGTTTTTCAGTTGCTTCTATGGAAAAATCTCGAATGTTGAATAAAAAGAAAAAAAAACTGATTTGAAAAAATATCGATCATTTTTCCGATCGCATTTCATCAGGTCTTTTTAGCCCGATATCGATTCTCGAATCTGGCATTCGTTTTTTGTTTCTTTTTCCTTTTATTACTATTAAAACAATAACATCTCATCAGAATACTAATTATCATTGCTAGTTCATTCGAACAATTTCCTGCCGTAGGTTCACGAATATGGCGGTTGTATTTTTATAAGAAAAACATCAGTTTTTCTCATAACAAATATTGTGACGTCATCAGAAAAACAGTAGCGTACGAGACGAACATAAAATACAACAACAGCATTACCTGAAATGCGTTAACAATAGCAGCTAAAGGGGTCAAATTCCAGGTGGATTCTTGCTGGCACCAGTATAAACCTGGTCACTGTCTACTTTTTTGAAACTGAAATTTAATTTGGTGACCCTAGTGGAAAATGGACCTTTGCCAAATATTTTGACACTAGTTTAAAAGAGTACGGGACTGATATGCAATATCGCCTTTCCTATATGGAAATATAGAAAATCTCCTCGCCGATGATGAGGTAAACGTGACCGTGCGACAAACGACTGATTGGTTGTTTTTATTTAGCGGCATATCAACGTCTATTGCTTATTTAATGCCAAAATTTAAATATCAAATAATGCCGAAATCTAAATATTTTGCAATGAGCACCATATATGTATCTGTGTCTGTGTGTGCCTGTACTATGAATAAATTCTGTAAGTGATCCTCAAAAAAACCAACATAAGTAACCAATAATATATCTTCAAACAAAAAACAAAAGCCATGAAGATACGTTATTGGCTCTTTTAGTTTTATCGATAATATTAGACGATATTATTGGTTTAGTCCATTATTGGTAAGAAGGGGATTGATGTTTTTTTTTTATTGAAGGATTAGTTATTAAAAATGTTTAATATGTTTCTGTATTAAATGCTATTTTATTTATGTTGGACTTTTGGTTTCTGATGAAGATCGCTTCCAGAATTTTTTAGTTATTTTTTGCAGTTGTTTTATAGAGGATTTTGGTGTTATTAATTAAGATCTTTCTTATGTGAAATGATATATATATATATATATATATATATATATATATATATATATATAGTTTTGTGAGTATGTGCGTGAATGAGAAATGTATTTTTGTGAACATTGCAGAATATATCAAAATTATCGTAATAATAGGAAGGTGAGTTAAAAAATTGTTTTGCCCTAACATCATAAATATTTCGATTACTGTTAAAATACACTAGTAGAAAATACAGTGTTACGTATTTATACAGAGAAAGAGAGAAAGAAACCAAGATAGAGGGAGATAAAAGAGAGTGATATAAATTGAGAGGTAGATAAAAAGTGAGTGATATAAAAGGAGAAGTAGATAAAAAGAGAGGGCTATAAAAATAGAGGGAGATACAAAGAGAGTTAGATGAAAAGAGAGGGAGATAAAAATGTGGGTGATAAAATGAGACGGAGATTAAAACGATGTTGATAAAAAAAGAGACAGATAAAAGAGACGGCGTAAAAAATGTGGGAGATAAAAGAGAAGTAGACAAAAAGAGATGGCGATAAAAACTGGGAGAGGTCAAAAGAGAGAGGTCAAAATTGAGGCAGATGAAAAGAGAGAGCAATAGTGGAGAAAAATAGATGGATTCTAGAAAATCTACAGGTTATTTTTTATATCTCGAAACGGTTGGAGCCATATTCCCTGCCAGAAGAGTTCTAGAAAGGGAACACGCTATAAATGTAGCCTTAAAGAGGGAATTTTATACCCAATGTGGAACTATTTTCCATCACATTTCCATGAGCATTTACTGTGTTCCATTCAGAACGGGAACCTCAAAGTAAATGTTATCTTGTTGATTCCGTTCGGGCTGCAATGCTGAAGTCTCTCTGAGAACAAGTGTAGATTTCAATCTTGAATATATCGATATGTCATCTTAAGGGTTTTTGTCGTCGCAAAATATTTCTCACTTGTATGAATTTCTTATCGAGCACGAACAGGAAAAAATAGTATTTATACGCAGACATATTAATTTGCTTACATTCTTGTAGTACTTATTTTTTTGACCTTCAGTATTTTATTTCAGGTATGTAAAGAAGCCACTAGAGGACTGACTGATTTCAATTGCAATAAAGGTGTATGAACTTTTTCCAACTTAATTCTGACATTTCTTATTACCCAGAGAAAATGTAGGCAACGGAATCTTTCATGGCAGGTCAATAGATTTGTATTAGATATATAATTTAGATTTTAATCTGGGTAAAATATGCATAAAAGTTTCAGTTCCGGAAATAAATCCCAACCAGCCAAACGGACATAAATACGTTGTACACATACTTGGAATTGCTAGGACTATGTAAAATGCAATATATACAATCTAACTTTGACGAAAGGAAAACAATCTTTGGTAAATTACCGACGGGTTATTCATTTTTGCGCCATCATGTTAGCTAATTCCCACACAACAGGAGAAAATGGCCTTCATAACAGAGAAGATGAGATTTAGAGAGAAACAAAACACCAACCTTGGAAGAGAAAATATCTGTATGTTTTTATGTGAGTGTCTTTATGTGCAAATGCTTGAACTCAGACACACACACACACACACACACACACACACACACACATATATATATACATATATATATATATATATATATATATATATATATATATATATATATATGAAAGAAATTGTTAGTAGGATTTGAGAGAATCATAATTAAGTAATATATATATATATATATATGGAAGGTTCTCGCATTTCGTGCTTACGGCGCTATCTCCCGTAATATAATATATCCTCACGCGGCGCTTTATGAGGAAAACGGTGTTGTTTCTTTTCTTCAACGGCTGTACGCCATATTGGATTGTGCTACATTGGCTATCTCCCCTTTGCGTCGTTTTTTGGTTAACTTTTTACCCTTCATTTTGTCTCCCAAGTGTAAGGCAGACACATAGCTGCTTATGTATGTTTGTTCCGACCTACATCGAAAATCGTGTTACGTCGTGTCGTAGGAACGGATCTCCGACGTATGTCGAGTACCCTCTGTATTACGGCTTATGATTTTGTGAAACAGTGACGTATATGTATTTTCAATATCAAGATTTATATCGACCAGTGGTATAATTTACGCACACTTTCTAGGGGATCGACAGATATACTTTGAAATTTCAAACGGTGTGAAGCAGGAGTGTCTTCAAACTCTTCTTCGCCTATGTTCTCAGACACGCTGGCAGAAACGTAGATGTAGCAGTGTACATCACGTATGAACTGGACGATTTTCCATTTGACAGTCGTCGCCTCAGTGCAAAAACCAAGACGATCGAGAAATTGATCCAGAGGGCCCCATTTGCCGATGAATGTGCCGCCTAGCCACACGCAGGTTTGTCCCCAAGTTCATTTCCTTGCTGAAGGGTCCCGCTGTTTTGGCCTTACCGATCCTGTTATCCCTCAGAAAATAGACCGCTATTCATCTATTTCCACTGGAAAAAGAGCTGAAGAGTGTGGAGGAATTCAAGTACACCGATAGTGTCATTTCCAACTATGGCTCCCTCGACAAAAAGAACAACGCAAGGGTCGGTAAGGCAAGTCAAACTCTGGGAAGGCTGCGACCTTTTCTGCTGAATCGACACAAGATTCAGCAGCCCAACAAGCTTACGGTTTTAAAGACAGTTGCCCACACTAGCCTTCCTGGGCCGTCTATAGAAGAAACATCAAAATGTTGGAGCATTTGCGCTATATCCTTGTAAAACAAAATGGCAGGATAGAATTGCAGACCTATAGAAACGAGTAACATTGAAGCAATGATCTTGAAAAACACTGGAAGGGACATATCATATGGATGGACAAGAACAGAATCGCAAAGCAACTTCTCTAATAAAAAATCATTGAATCATTTCAAAGACTTAATCAAAGCTAACATCGCCCAGACAGGAATAACTTCGAAGCAACTTGAATATTTCGAAGAGGATCGAACTTGATGGCGAGCCCCACAGTGTGAAGCAACAGAAACATTTGAGTACAGCCGACGTGACAGCCACAATGAGGTTTATGGAAAAATGAAGGCATTAGTAGAAGCACCTAAAGCCCCACAGCAGTTTTCCTGTCTCTATTGCGGACGTCTTTGACGTTCCCGCATTGTAGTCCACAGTCACCTTAGACTTCACATGTGTACATAAATGTCATTGTCGAACCCTACTGACTACCATTACATAGTCGACTTTTCATGGAGGTGAATCGTGATGTTAGCCCTCTGGGTAGGTGATCCCAGCATCCCGCAAGGCTGAAAACCACACTACGGAGATTAGAGAGCACTGTCAATAAGACACGTTGAGAGAGAGGTATGTGATTGTTGCAGAGACACACATGTTCCTTAAAGCAATCCTCTGCAACAGGGATTGGCTCACCGCTCTAGTATTATGCTCTGAAACCAGTAACAGCCATTGAAGTGAAAGGAAGAAAAAAAGACAGAGAGACACAGACACAGACAGATAGACAAACGCTGACAGATATGAAGATATTCTTGTTACATTAAAATATAATGCCAGTTGGAGATATAAACACACTTAATTTTTTTAATTGATGCTCATTTGATTCAAACATACGATTAATTGTATTTAATCAAGTATAATTTTTAAAAATAAAAACGTTCTTGACTATTTTAAAGTTAAACATGTATCAATGAACAACAACTAACTATATATATGGCTCAGTGGAAAAAAGGAGTTGGTTAAATCCAGTTACTAGTCCCAAAGATTTGTGAGTTCAATACCAGGCTACAGCAGTGGTGAACATAAAAACATGGAGAGTTGAGTTAAAGGGAAATAACTGAGATATCCGGAGGAGGTATGGCAGGTGGAACTAGAACAATCTTCACCGGTGGACGAAATAAAGTGTTCGGTTCGAAATTGCAATCACCTGAAGAAAGCTGGAACGTACAACGGCCGAGACGTTTTGATTATGCAATGAAGAATTTAAATATATATATATATATATATATATATATATATATATATATATATGAAGAAATATAGTCTTAAAGTGTGCTATATTTATGGGATAAAGTGCTCAATATCAGAGATAGAGCGTGTGTAAATATAAAAGTGGACATGGAAGTCAGCACTTAGAGGCGACAGTCTGTTTCATGCTAGTGCAATCGTCTGTTTCATGCTAGGGCAATCGCCTGACGATTGCACTAGCATGAAACAGACTGTCGCCTCTAAGTGCTGACTTTCATATCCACTTTTATTTATATATATATATATATATATATATAATGTACATGAAATCATATACACGCTAAATATCGTACACACACACACACACATACTATATATATATATATATATATATATATATATATATATATATATATATACTCACACACGCCTTATGAACAATCATATTTACACTTATATATGCCTTTAATATAGAGCCACGTATACGGACATATATTTTAATTTTCATCATTTTATATGCGTATAGAAGCCTATATATACGTATAAAGCCTACACACACACACATACATATGTATATATATATATGTATATATATATATATATATATATGCACATATGTGTGTATGTGCGTGCGTGTGTTTCTCTACGCATATACATATGAATAATCGCGGAAATAGAAATTCTCACATGTACAGAGACGTACAAGTAATTTGGTTTGTACATCTTCCTAAACGTGTATCGGTGAAAGTGCACAGATGTGTTCACAAGAAGTACCAAGTTATCGTAGAGATCTGACATGCCACAGGGTTCTGTCGAACAGTATATTAATGAGAAATCAATGAGGCTTACACTGATTCGAACTCAATAGCACAACAAAATTAGATGTATGCAGAGATTTTTATTGAATCAACATTGAAAATTCAATTAAATACATAATACTATCTGTTCACTTTTAGGTGTGCAGATCTTATTCCTATCTACTTATCTCCTTCTATCTCTCCCTCCCCCTCTCTCTCTCTGTCTCTCTCTCTCTATATATATATATAGAGAGAGAGAGATACAAAAGACCCACACAGATAGTAGATTGGAGGAAAAGTTATATATCGAGAAAGGATCATTAAATCGGAATAAGTGACTATTTTTGATTTAAGTGTAATAATACCTAATAGGTTTCCTCATTGGAAGCCAAATTTTATCATATCATTATTTCTTTTTCATGTCATGTCCTTTCAGGACGAAGGAGATTGCTATTTTCTAGCGATTCCTTACGTTATTTATCTGTGAATTGCCATAAATTATCAGCGAAATATATGGAGTTTTTTACACCTTTCCTCTCAAACTTTTCTAAACCAGAGTTTACTTTCCCTTAGACATTCTGGCGCCCAAGTCTAGAAAGTTCAGTTCCTTTGAAAAAGGGAACATAGATATGGATTCGTGCTTTTTCTGATGACATTATTGTAAAAGTGAACCTGACGAGGCCAGAATTCGAACTCGGCTTTTCTATTCAATTTTGGCACCGATAAACGTTACGCTGATTCTGTCAAAAACGAATACTTACAATTATAAGAAATTCAGTACCTCTTCGCGTATTTTAGAGTTCCCTTTAATACAGATTCTGAAGAAGAATAATAAAAATAATCTTACATATGTAGATCTTGTTTTGTCAGTTATAAGCTTGTATTTATTTATTAACGATCATTTGTTTATATTTTATTCAGTTTGGTCTATCTGTTTCAAGATCTCAAATTTGGTCATTAATTGGAAACCAGCCTACCTATATTAAACTGTAAAACTAAATTACTAACCGTTAATGGTAAGCAAAGATCTGCTTGCTGTATTTTATTAAACAAATATTGGCTATTTATTAAGAAAGAGAAGTAATGATTAAACAGGCCTCTAGCATCCAAGTCAGATGCGTTTCGAAATTAAAAAGAAAATGTTTAATTATTTTCCAAAGCAACTATATCTTAATTATATTTACTTATATTTTATTAACATCAATGAACGCCTGTGACAAGACAGAATACAAAGCAAGACTTAATAAACAATCGCTGCAGTAATTTAATGTATTATATTTCTTTGTGGTGTCTAAGATAAATATAACCTAAATTTATTTGAAAGCATTTCACAGTTATTTGTATAATTTAAAAGTGCTGATGAACTGCTGTGACGCCGTTTAAGCATATATAATTTGATAGCTTCCATTAATGGTTCTGGTTTCTGTAGCATACAAACAATAATGGGTGATTACGCGCTAAAAAATCAGTTCCACATAAACTATTCGTTTAACTTAGGAAGGTGATATTGAAATTAGTTGAAATATAAGTAAAGCAGTTAATAAACATCCAATATGGCTGTACTGCTGTGATCGGAAAAATGAGGAACATAAGTAAATGTTTCATTTGATTGACGACTATATATAATGCTATTGTCACCAAACCGATATCGAGGCTGTAAACAAAAATATTCCAAATGTTAGATTATATATTACTGAGTTTAGAATGAGGCATAACAATGGAGGGAGGGCACAGCTCGTCAAAACTATTCATTATTATTACTGATGTTATTGTTGTTGTGTAGTATTATTTTGCCATAGAGTAATTATGTGCCGAATTACCAAGTCCCTTCCGGAGTCTATGAGTGAATAAGGTACTAGTGGAGACATATATATGCACATTTTGGGTGTTCGCTTAAGAAGGAGAGGGTCCTGTGTATATGTGCAGAACCACACAAAGTAACCTTTTTTAGCCCTGAGATGCTGATGTGTCCAGGAGTTAGACACCCATAATTTTCGGTACATTTCTTTGTCATACACAATGACCCTATCACAACAGGGATAATCCTTGTCTTCATTATTATTATTATTAGTAGTAGTAGTAGTAGTAGTAGTAGTAGTATTCCCTTTGATTTCTGTTACACATTTCCTTCTGAGTCCCAACCAGACACCTCAGTTCAAAATGGCTTCATGACATTTTCCATTGATTATTTTTGTAAAAAAAAAAAAAATAAGATTACACACATTTTAAATATATATGGCTCTTCGCAATGTGTGAGCTATACTTGTGATTACAATTTTTTTGTGTTTCTTTAAGACATGGACTGTTAGAAATCCCTTCAGTGTGTCTATCAGAATCTTTTCCAATCAATCCGAGGATTTCAACTACAACTGGAATTATTGGTGTCCTCATGTGCTATATTTTTTAGATTTCCACTTCAAGATTCTTGTAGTTTGATAGTTTTTGAAGATCTTCAAAGATACATTAAAATCGGCAGTGACTGCCAAGTCAATAAGAAAGAACATTCTCTTCTTTTGATCTTTGATCACGATGTCTGGCCGATTAGTTTTGATTGTTTTTCTGTGTGTATGGTTAAATCCCATAAAATTGTTACAGCTCCTGTAACAGGGTCTGTGTGATATTAATACCAGTTTCTTATACTTTCCTTTCTTCTTCTTCTTCTTATTTCCCCGCCCGTGATCTTTGGTACCCTTCTTTGTCATACTAAATGCACCTGTCGCAACAAGGATAATCGTAGACTACATAATTATTATTAGTAGTAGTCGTAGGAGTAGTATTATAGAAGCAAGTACAGAAATTTAAATATCCGAGACGTATTTTAACAAATGGCGGAAACTGCGATAACGAAATATATTGGATTAGAGAAAAACAGCCTTCTAAAGGCTAAAGTAAAATTAGAAAGAAGCAGAGAAAGTCGTTAAAAACAAAGATAACTGGGCTGAATTTGTAATGTCAGTCCTTCTATATGACAGTGAATGCTGGACAATCTCCTCAAAGATGAAGATGCGATGTGAGACGACAGAAATATGGTTCCACAGAAGGAAGCTGAAATACAATGGCGGGGGGCATATGTGTAACAAGGAATAAATGGCTGACACTTAGAAACATCCTTGTTCATGTAAAGAATGACTGTTTGGAGAATTTGACAAAAACAGGACATTGAAGGCCAAGCAGACAGGTGGAAAGAGCAAATCATCTAACCTACAGAGAACGTTGTTGCAAAGTTATATTTTGGTCGAAGGCGGGTATGTGACATTGTGACGATGTTAGCGTAACGATGCAATCAACTCCAAAGCAATGTTATGGGAACTAGGGGAAAGCATGTAGAGGAAATATTCGAACTGGTCAAATAACATCCGGGTACATTTGCTTCACTTAACAATATGTATAGGATCTATGAAATTCATTTTCATATTTTTCAATTTAAAATCATTAATTTAGATGTTTAAGGCACGTTTTAATATCATGCTGAAAATTCTTTTTATTTATTTTCTGTTAATGGGACATTAAAAGCAAACGTACGAAGGAAAGTAAAAAATTATGGACACTTTCACCATAACATATCTTTAATTTGTCATACTGCCTTCTGTTCATCCGTGCTTATAGCTAATACTATTGTGGACAGGGAATCGAAGTTTGATTTTATTCTCACTAGTTTTTTTTTTACTGCTGTTACAGTGTAAACATGGCCGCGCCGCTAGCAGTATGCATCATATCGGATCACTGCTCATTGTTCCAATGATTTCTCTGGTCAGAAGGTGTGTTAGAGGTTGGAATCAAAATAGTTCACTAGCCATTGTCAAAGCTCCAAATTATCATTGGAGAAAAATGCAGATTTTATATATTTGTAATTAATGCCAATATTTTTAAAACCTGATATAGAATATCAGTTTTCCGTGAATATAGTTTTGCCAAAATAACTTAGTAAAGCTTGATTTTGTGTAAATAGATGATAAAACCGGTGCTGGGAAAGATTATAAAAATACACACATTACTGAAAGTTAGGAAGATAAGAATTTGTGGGTATTATACATTTCCACAGGGGTTGACAAAAGCATTTTGCATATTGTCAGCGACAGGAAAAATAAAAAATTTAATTGCGAAATTGGTAACACCAGGAATTGAGTTAATCAATTTTTCGTGACGTGCATAAATAATGTCAGTGGTGTTTGTGTATATGTAGAATTTAGACAAAAAGTTACAATGGTTGGTTCCAAAATCATCTACATTAGATCTAGTTACTCTAATGTTTCATTTAAAAGGAACTGCTCTTCAAACAAAGAAACATTCCTCAAAGTTACTATGCATTTAAAATAATAAAATTTAAAAGAAAGATTATTGATTCACATTACTTTAGAGTGCGATAAACTTTTTAAAAAAAAAAAATCTGTCTTCACAAGATTTGCCATTCACCTTCGGACCACAACTATCCCCAAGTTTGCAAATTTTATAGAAAACGTGATCATGGTACCATATATTTTCAGATATTCAGAAACAGCAGTTCTCATTTATGACACTGTATGTGAAGAGATTATAACTATTTTGAAAGCAAATTTTGACGGTGCTGTCTGCAGAGTGAAAAATGAGGATTCTCTGTAATCAAATAAAGCGTTCTGCATCTATTTTTTGGCACGTTTATATCTTACTATGACACTGGGCATGATTAGTAAAAAAAAAAAAAACTGACAATCGTTCTTGTAGGTAGGCATTTTTAAAATTCAGATCTCGTCCTCAAAGAAAAAATCGATTATACCTCTTCCTATTTTAATAGCTTTTTACCTCGTTTATATAACTTACTAGAAATCATACGTCAAAGAATTTTCAGCATATTATTCGAAAGAGACGCTGTGAATACTGTCTGTTGATTGAAAATCCTATTTTTTATACGGAATTTTAAATCGGATTGACTGCTTGGTCGTGTATATTGATATTTTGATATTAGTGTTGCATCACCTGCATATTTTGGAAAGGAATTTCTGTTTATTTTACATATTTGATATGAGATATTTTTATTAAATATCTAGCACGAGAGTTTATATAACATATTTGAAATGAAACCATAGAGTACTTATTTGATATTATAGTTCCTATTAATTATTTGATAGTTTATATAATTTATTTGATATGAGGAGCACCTCAAGGTGATGTAATGTTTATCAAGTTTGTCTCGCTAGAACAAATACGACTGAGTAGTGAGTTCGATTCTCATTGAGTGCCCCTTAATTTCGGCCTTGTGACACATCTAAGCTATGTTAGGAAAATCAGTATTTGATATGAGATTCTATATCAGTGTTTCCCAACCGATTTTGGACAATTTCGACTTTGGTGTTTCTGAAATTATGGTGCCCCCCTGTAATATTTAAGTTTTACACGTATGCCAATTACACATGTACGGGCATACACACAGAATATTTTTATGCATACATACTGTACACGCATCGTATGTATTAACACACATTAACATTAACAGTCTCACTGAGGCTCACTAGAAAATAATTCACTGTTAATAACTCATTCTCGAATTACCCTCTTATTCTGTTATAGTAAGCCGAAGGGTGCACATCCTACGTATGACCCACCAAAATATTACCATGCCCCTCTGGTGGTGCATGCGCCCCACGTTGGGAATCATTGGTCTATATACATATTTGATATGAGAGTTTATATTACTCATTTTCTATAAGACTTTATATTACTTATTTAATACAAGAGGTTATATTACTTATTTGACGTGTGTTTATATTATTTATGTGATACGAGTGCCTATAGTACTTATTTGATGCGATAGTTTATATTACTTATTTGATATTTGAATTTATATTACTTATTTGATATTAGTGTTTATATTACATGTGTGACACGAGAGTTTATATTAGTTATTAAGAAAATTTATATTACTTATTTGATGTGAGAGTTTATAATACCTACTTGATACGAGCGTTTAAATTATTTTATGTGTTTACATAAGCTGATATTTGAAGTAGTGAATTTGGTGGTCAATTTATAGAAATATGACTCCTGAAAGAAATAATTATTTTTTCCAGTTTCCTAATTATTGATATTGATTAAGCTTTAGATATTGCACAGTAATGTCGTACAGATAGACCACCGGTTTCACGGCAATATATTCGTACCGGATTACACGTTTATCCGGACGAACTGATGTCAGGGAAGACCACTTTAACAAAGTAGATCTGAACAAGTAATTATGCATTTCTCTTATTTCCACAACATCTTTGATTGTCAGAACGTTAGATTTAACCATTATTGAATATAACATCACCTGTGGCCTTTCATCGTGATTTTCTCCAGATTAAGAACGGTTCTGGACCATCGCTTATAGAATTAATTCAATGTTCAACTGGCTAATTGACAGAAAAATCATAAATAAAAGATATCGAATATGGGAAAACGATATACACATTTTTATATAACAAGAATCTTTTTTAGGAAAAACAGATATTTTATCAAACACACTCAATGAATTGGTTGTTCATCGTAACGAATGTGATTATAATATTGATTAAAAATGCTAATTTAATTAAAAAGGAAAGCAGTTTAAACGGAAAATATGGAGAAAGTTCTATAGTCACTACATCATTCACAGTAAATTCACATCTAGGTTATTACAACATTTCACCTTTCCTGGTAGATCTATTATCATAATATGGAATATTTAACATTAAAAAGTAATAAAGACTTATATATAAAAAAATAAATGAAGTTTCTCTGGCATATATTTAGAAATACCTCAGGAAGACTAAAAAGAAAAACAACGTTAGCCATGTTAGTGTCACTTCTGTTTCCATTTCCCTTAAGACTTCTTAATTGCTTACGCGCTCCGTTCATCAGTATCCTTCTGTAGAACTACGTTTATGTTACTTCAAGTCCATTCTACATCTATAAGGAAATAATCCAGTACGCTTTTATTTGTTTCTAACGAAACTTTTCTGTTTCTTAATACATTACTTAGTTTTTTAGAAGTCATATTTCACTATATGAATGCGCTTTGGATTTCGCTGTCACCTACTACATCCTCTGTGAAAATATTTCTTAAATATTAAGATTTTTGCACTTGATTGATTTTGATGTCTCTAATTCGCAGTTGGCGTACTGCGCATGTATTTGTACTGACCAAAATGCTCTTCTCTATTTGCAATATATTTCGGCAATTTCAAATGTTTGAAAAGCAACTATAGTCTTCAGTATCTTGTCATTTTCTCCCTTATATTTTTAATACTTTATTGTTCTGTTTTTATCTAATTATACAAGCATGGATTAACTTTAGGAGTAAAAAATCTACAGGCATTTAAAAGGAATTCGTTATCTTTTTTGCACTTAATTTTAAAATACATCTTTCTGGCTTCTCAGCTTAACATGCCTTTAGGTTATGCGCGTAATTTCTCTCGATATCTAACCAACAAGATTTATCTTTATTTTTCTTTCGTCACCGTCCTTTTCTTCTCTTTCTTTTTCTTTATTTCTCTCTCTCTCTCTCTCTCTCCCTATCTATCTATCTATCTGTCTATCTATCTCCATCTCTATCTCGACCGTACGTTCAACAAAGATAAGCAACACCGAGCCTGGTCATTACCCAGATGGGTTACCGCTTGGGAATAACAGATGCTGTAAGCTTGGATGTGCGGGTGGTGTGATGGATAATGACTCAGAGTTGTTCATCGGAGAGCTGATTTCTAATTCCAGTTGGGTTTGTTACATACAATCACGCGCACACACTGTTAGGAGAGGAATTATTCCACCTCTTTCCAGCCAAATTATGGATTAATTAGTAAGATTTGTAATACAAAAACATTATTATGCACCCACACCCCAAAATATCTTAGAATCTAAAAAATATTTTCTGGCTTTAAATAACGTGCAAATGGTTGATTTGCCGTAGAAAACGAATCAATGAATCTTTCTCTCTCTCTCTCTACACACACACACACACACACACACACACACATACACGTTGAATGTTTCCCTTTCATATGATTATTACTTTTCTACCTGTCTCGCCTTCTACTTAACTCATTAGCATTTTCTTCATAACCCTTTTCTCTCCAATATATTTTATCCCAATTTCCCGCTGCGATATATTATTAAAATAGGAAGGTCGTAGGTTGGACAGATGAATTTAATCGATATTATATATAAAAAATCATACAGGGCGACGATACAATCAAGTGCAATGAGAGCATAGATAAAATCAATACTTAAAACTTGTATGTCCGCTGTGTTTAATCTATTTAACCAACTTTATTAGAACCTAATATTACAAGGAGCTCACAATAAATTGTTACTTAATTCTTGCCTCAAATCGGATTCGATTCTCATCATAACTGCTACATTCAACATAGTTTTGCTTTTACTTCTCGGATCCATATCAAAAGATTCGAGGGTTGAAACTTTTCAATAGGATTTCTAGAAATTAGAGAACGTTTAAATGAGTATTTCTATTACTTTATAGTTTATCAGTGACACTTACTCTGCTAGTAACGTCAATTTGATAAAGTTTTCATATTCTTTATTCTGCTATCCGGCTTGTAAGATGCTGTTGCTTGAAGGGGAATAGATTAGTACGTCTTTGTCAATAACGTATTTATAGTAGGCGATACATATTTTATATATATATATATATATATATATATATATATATATATATATATATATATATATATATGGTATCACAATGACAACTGGAAAATCTTATTTTTTGCCGATGCATTTCTTCGTCCGAATTTAGCAAGGCAAACAATGAAAACGAAATGTTTTTGTTGTCATAGTCACATTAAATCCACAATTTAAAAAGAGAGACGCATCTGCGTAAGCCTCTTTCTGTCTAATGGTAACTTCCTTTATACTAAGAGTTTTTTTTGGGCGGGGGTCCATGTCGACAATGAAGTAAAATCTCCCAATGTTTGTTGATATGAAAAATTGGTATGAGAATAACAATTGGAATAATCACAAAAACTAAGATGTTTCCTAATTTGTCTTATACACATAATTATTCTTGAAATTTTTACGTATATATATATATATATATATATATATATATATATATATATATATATATATATGAGGAAATATATGAAAAAGCAAAATCCGAATATGCAAGTTTACTGTTTTAATGTTTCAATGTCGACGTCAGACGTTTCGGTCTAGTAGACCTTCTTCAGGACATAGTTATTAAAACATAATTAAACGATATTCAAGTCAACATAAAAAAAGTTTTTTTGTTTTGATTATTCTTATGTCTATCGTCTTTTTATGTTGACTTGGATATCGTTTAATTATGTTTTAATAACTATGTCCTGAAGAAGGTCTACTAGACCGAAACGTCTGACATCGACATTGAAACATTAAAACAGTAAACTTGCATAATCGGATTTTGTTTTTTCATATTTTTCCTCATGCTATCAGTTCTATATCCACATATTGTCTTACATATATATATATATATATATATATATATATATATATATATATATATATATATATATATGCGTGTGTGTGTGTGTAAATAATAACAAAATGTAATCGGTAGGTATTATTCCAAAGAGGACTTTTCAGTCCATAATAGAGTTCACTATAAGATACAGAGCAAATTATAAGAATAATTAGGAAAAAAAACTTAAAAATCTATAGTCAGTAAAATAAATTTATTTCGATATTCATCTCTTCAGACAACTATATTTTAGGAAATGAAATGAAGATATCCCAGACACACAGATGTATAAAGATTAAAAAAAAAATTGAAATAAAAATAGAAATATAAAAATATATGATAAAACAATAGGAAAAATAAATTGATCTAGAAAAGTTTTCATTCGGGGCTTACATTATGAAGACAGACAATAGAAAATAGAATTAATATAAAGGGTAAGGGAAGGTAAAGAGATAGGAAATTTAAATTTAAAACAGAGCTACAAAAATGTGCCAAATAAAGTTCACAGATGAAGGGGTTAAAATGGTGTCTATTTAAACAGCATCGTCATCATATAACCACCAATACCATAATACTAATGATAATAATAAAAATGTAATATACTTATCAGACAAATATATATATATATATATATATATATATATATATATATATATATATATTAAGGCAATTCACCCTAAGCAAGAAGGCGGGAGTGCAAATAGCACGCAGAGGGGTTACAGAGGATTGAGAACAAGAGTAAAAAGGCATGTTTGAGGAAGAGATACAGCGAAGCACGGGGAACGATCTCAGGGTGTCAGATGTCGATTGACATTAAACTTGAATATTTGAAGATTATAGTCATTGGGAAAGCAAGTAAGGGGAAGAGAGTTCCACAGACGGAAAAAGCGAGAGAAAAAGCTGTTTGAGTAGAATAGAGGGATACATTTAACCGTTTTGACAGTGAAAAGGTGGGAACGAGAGGTCAGGCTGGCACACCCACACAAACAAACACACACTTACATATATATATATATATATATATATATATATATATATATATATATATATATATATATATATATATATATATATATTTATATATATATATATATATACAATATACAGACATCTGAAATACAAGAACACACAACTACACATACACTCATACATGTATACACATACAAAAGCACGCATATAAATATATATGTATATATATAACAAAACATATAGATATAACAAAACTTAAATATATATATATATATACAGTCACATATATATCTACATATATAAGAAAAATAAATAATAATAATGAAAAATGATAATGATAATAATAAATAATAATAATAAAGTAAAAAAATAAAAATTAATAAGTGGAAGAGAAATATATAGAAAAATATACATCTAAATTATAAAAAATAATGATAAATAATAGCAATAATAATATAATACCCTCTCTCTCTCTCTCTCTCTCTCTCTCTCTCTCTCTCTCTCTATATATATATATATATATATATATATATATATATATATATATATATGTAAATTGCATTTGGGCAGAAAACCATCTATTATTATTCTTAATGGAAATAACTGATACTTCTGCTAAGTTTTGTTTATATGATTTTCTTCTGTACGGAAGAAAGGTCTTTTGGAACATATTTTATGGACAAATTGTCCAAATGGTGTTTTTTCCGGAGCGCTTCCGGCGAATCTATTATCGATTTACAGAGATTTTTGCTTTCATTTTCAAATGATGTGTAGCTTACTGATAATTCGACATGTTTTTAATTCCCCAACACGGTCAGTATATTATCGTCTTGTTTAGAGTTGATGTTTGTAGGCTAGTGATTTATTTTCTTTTTCTGTGTTATTTTTTTTATATTATTAACTATTTTTGCCGTTAGTGATGTGTATTATCTTAAGCCTTTGAATATATGTAAAAGATTAGACGAAACTCTTGCAAGAAACAAGTCTTTAGACAATTTCTCCTCTATGACCCCCCCCCAATTCTCTTGTACGTAACCAAGTAAAACAATAAAAATGTTATCGGAATTGTATAGTAAATTGCTTTCAAAGATGTATACATCCGGGCGTTTAATTATAATACAGCATATAAGAATGTTGCGGCATAAACATGTACCTATTTGCTAATGGTAATATTAGCCGTTTCCCAACAAGGAAACATTTGGCATTCATTGAACGAGTAGCCAGTACTGCTTTCGGTTAAAAAGTATCAAATCTTATTATTAAAACAACTTTACAGGAAAATATATTTTATTATGTCCAGTAGCTGTTATCCTTCTTTCCATTACAGATGGAGTTTGCCTTGCTAATATTTATTTCAAATAGCGTGGAATATCAACATCTTAATTATACGATTATTTTCTCTTTGTATAACATGTGCTAACTATTTTAGTTGTTACTGCTATTGATACTCCTAAGGTGATGCACTTTTTATTATTTGGTACGATTTGTTGTTTATGATTCTGTACTGAGAGTACACAATGTTCAGGCTTCATTCGTTCAAAATATTTTTAGTAATATCAAAGTGTAGATAAGTACGCCTGTAACGTAGGCACGTTGTCCTTATCTGAATTCTGACTGGAAATTATCAGTCTGTGTTAGTAAAAGTCAACAATAAATAAACCCATTAATTCTCACCGGTATACCAACTGTTAAAAATATGCATATAAAATAAATATGGTTGTACGCACCTGCCTTCTTCGAGTGATAGAAATTTCGAACTGAACGCTTTATTTCGTCCACAGGGGTAGATATTCTTCTATGTGACTGCCTCGTCCGGATGTCTCAGTTATCTCCCTTTTAATCTGTGCAGTAGCCAGGTATTGCACTCATAATTCATTGGGTCATGTCACTGGATCCCACTAACGCTTTTATCCACTTTCAGTTCGAAATCCCATTTAGCTGAAGAAGGCAGGCCGAAAATTTGTGAACAAGGTAACAGTCCGAACAATGTAAATAGTTTAAATAAATAATTACCTCATCTCAGAAATATAGACAGATCTGCTAATTGGTTTATAAATATCTGATACTAAATGTTTCTACCTAAAAGCCACTAATGCTTATTGTCGTAAACATAGAATGCTGTTAAGGAACATTAAAAAGGAAGGATATTATGTTTTAATCTATTTATTCGTTAAGTAAAATAAATGTTTTTATCATCACCTAACAAATTTAGGGATTTTGTTCTGCCCCTTTCTGCCATCCGTCAGCATGGCCGATGATAACCTTCAAGAGTGTAACTCCGAACGTTCTCAGTTGACATGAAGTGGAAAGACTCCATTGAATCCCTTGCTAGGTGCCTCCTGGGAAGGAAGATAAACTAAATCCGAGTCTTGGATAAGACGATAAACTACATCCAACTGCAAGGCCTCTGATCAAGAGGTTTTGAGGAACGTGGAACCATCTCCTAATTGCTAGTGTTCCTAGGTCTACCCTGACCTGTTAGGGTCCCAGGCATGGGTAAACAGTTGATCCCATCCAAAATGAGGTCAAAACATTATTAAAATGTAAAAATAGGTTTTAATAACAGCAATACATTTTTGTAAAATATTATTGCTAGCAATGAATTTTTAAAGGAAAACAAATATTACCAGCAATACATTTTTGTAAAATATTATTGCTAGCAATGAATTTTTAAAGGAAAACAAATATTACCAGCAATACATTTTTGTAAAATATTATTGCTAGCAATGAATTTTTAAAGGAAAACAAATATTACCAGCAATACATTTTTGTAAAATATTATTGCTAGCAATGAATTTTTAAAGGAAAACAAATATTACCAGCAATACATTTTTGTAAAATATTATTGCTAGCAATGAATTTTTAAAGGAAAACAAATATTACCAGCAATACATTTTTGTAAAATATTATTGCTAGCAATGAATTTTTAAAGGAAAACAAATATTACCAGCAATACATTTTTGTAAAATATTATTGCTAGCAATGAATTTTTAAAGGAAAACAAATATTACCAGCAATACATTTTTGTAAAATATTATTGCTAGCAATGAATTTTTAAAGGAAAACAAATATTACCAGCAATACATTTTTGTAAAATATTATTGCTAGCAATGAATTTTTAAAGGAAAACAAATATTACCAGCAATACATTTTTGTAAAATATTATTGCTAGCAATGAATTTTTAAAGGAAAACAAATATTACCAGCAATACATTTTTGTAAAATATTATTGCTAGCAATGAATTTTTAAAGGAAAACAAATATTACCAGCAATACATTTTTGTAAAATATTATTGCTAGCAATGAATTTTTAAAGGAAAACAAATATTACCAGCAATACATTTTTGTAAAATATTATTGCTAGCAATGAATTTTTAAAGGAAAACAAATATTACCAGCAATACATTTTTGTAAAATATTATTGCTAGCAATGAATTTTTAAAGGAAAACAAATATTACCAGCAATACATTTTTGTAAAATATTATTGCTAGCAATGAATTTTTAAAGGAAAACAAATATTACCAGCAATACATTTTTGTAAAATATTATTGCTAGCAATGAATTTTTAAAGGAAAACAAATATTACCAGCAATACATTTTTGTAAAATATTATTGCTAGCAATGATTTTAAAGGAAAACAAATATTACCAGCAATACATTTTTGTAAAATATTATTGCTAGCAATGAATTTTTAAAGGAAAACAAATATTACCAGCAATACATTTTTGAAAGAAAAATATGTTACCAGAAGTACATTTTTGAAAGAAAAATATGTTACCAGAAGTACATTTTGGAAGGGAAATATATTACCAGCAATGAAATACTAATGAGTAAATTTATTCCATAAAATCGCCATTGGCTTCAACTACGGTCTCCAGACGACATTGGAATCTCCATCACCTCTTCTGAACGGTCTCCTGTTTAAGTTGGTGAATGCTGCCATAATCCTTGACTTCACTTTATCTTTGGTGTTACAAGAATTTTTGATGGTCTCTCGCTAAACTGCGCCCCACACATAATAATCACAATTCTTTCTATAGCCACCCTCTGGACCAAGCCAGGACTACATCCTCAAAGCATTTGATGTATGCTTACATATTAAGTCCTGTAGAAAGATGAACGGAGGCATAACTTCGCAATCACGAGTGATCGCTCCAAACAGCTTAATTACAATTAGACTCATCCAACACTTTCCGAATCCTCTGAATTGTCCTCAGACTGAGACCCAAACACTCTGAATTGCATCATGATGCTCTTTTTTCTCACAGACGGTGCCCAACTGACCCTACTGTATTGTGCAGTCGGCAAAATCAAAAACAAACAACTCACATACGCGGAATTAAAACATATATACTGGCGACAATTTACAAATCGCCTCCTGTATGCACATGTAAATTTAAAATGAAAATATTATTGACTTAGTATTGATAAGGAATATTTATAAGATGTGTACAGACCACGGCTTTAGATTTTTCTGAAAATCTAAGACCACACACATTTTACTAGTTACATTTTACATCCGTGTTTCTTTCCAATTCCTTCAATATTTTCTTTAAAAAGTCTCCCATTACTCTGTTTTCATTTATCACCGATTATCTTTCAAAGATTCTCTATTGAATTCAGATCTGGTATTCGAGTCGAACATACGATGATCTCGGATTTTTCAGCTTAAACATTCTTTTATTGTTTTGTTGTAAGAGGAGTAATGTTTTGTATAAAGATAGCTCAGAGACAGGAGAGGTACTAAGAGGAAGAACTACATGCTCTTAAATATTAGTCATATACTCGTAGCATTTTGTCATGTAAGTAAAATATGGCGGTAAAATGCGGTCTAGAGAACGTCCCCCACGACTATAACCTACTGTTTCTTCCAAGCATTTGGGAAACAGAATATAACGTTTACATCATCTGACATATTAGTTACCGTCAAAGCCAATCAAATTAAACTATCGCTACTTAAGTCTCTTAACCAAGTTTCATCTCTCCAGACAACGTTCTTCTTTACAACCCTTTGTATAACGTTATTTTTTTTCTCTTGCAGATGAGGGTTTTGACGGCTGGATAACGTGTATAAAACCTTGTTTCTCATAAACAACGCCTACGCTCTGCCGAGACACTTTCTCGATAAAAATCTTTCTGTGACCTAACTCAAAAATGTTCTACTATGCAGACTTTGAACCGACCTATTCTGCAGAGGAGTTGTTTTTTAATGACTCGCTCTGGTGTCGGTCGACTTGAAGAAACCTAGTCTCACAGTATAGCTTTAATGTTCTAAAAATTATATTTTTAAATCTATTAACTTCATTTGAATTAAAAGAAATAATTAGCGTTTGAGATTTTAGTGAGACCGCCAGAGGCATGCGTGTCTCATTAATTTGCAACGTGATAACATAAGAAATATTACTGCAGAGGAATAAGACGTATTTTTTAAATGGCAATGAAGCCGTATTGTACTGGGTAGCTTTACAATTTCTTAAGAAATCTTCTATATAAATAAATGAAAATGTTTCTTTAATTTTCAAACTTACACTAATTTTTAACAAAGAGTTTCTGTTCTGTAACTATATTGACGATTGTTAAGTTCTTTTCCAAATTTTCCATAGTGTAGATTTTCTTAATACATTTATTACTTACAAAAGAAATATAGAATTATTTTTTTTATTTTCAAACTTTATTTCTAAACTATTGAACGCAACGATGGATAGATATTTTCAAGTACATGTTGCTCGAGGAATAGAGATAGTCAGACGAAGATGGAAACAAAGAGATAAAAACAGAGACAATAAAGCATTATGGAAAAAAAGATCCAGGACATATATTTGAAATATCCTAAAAACTGTAATAAATAATCGATAATCTCGTGTCTTACTCTTTCCAATAAAAAAGACGTTCTGTTGGATTCCATGTTTTATTTAAGTAACGTCAAATAACAATTCGAAATACAACACAACATTTTTAAATGATTAGTAAGCTAATGAAGATGATTATTTTCGCAAGAATTAAAAGCCAATCTGTTATTTTGCTTAGGGATAAATCATTTTTTCTTCGAAAAGCTTCTGAGTAGAAAGTGTTTTCGAATTTACAAAAGATTATTAACTTGCTTTCCGATTAACTGCTTAATTTTGTCAAAAGGAAAATAACGAATATAATTAGTTGCACTTAGTCTGCAAATAGATGCTTGAAGGTTTCTACTTATTTAGCATAAATGAGTATGTATATATATATATATATATATATATATGTATATATATATATATATATATATATATATATATATATATATATATATATATATATGTGTGTGTGTGTGTGTGTGTGTGTGTGTCTGATAAAATATATTAGTGATAGTATGTAAATATAAAAGTAAACCTAGAAGTCATCAACTAGCTGTCTCTGCGTTTTGACTTTAATGTCCACAATAATTCAGGAACTATTAAGAATATCTGACGACATCCTCCATGCCTGTTTGTGCATATGAATACATATATGCATACATATAAACATACAAAACATCGACTGACAAAGTGTATCTGTTTATTTTATAATATAATCTGTGTAGATGTCACACGTCCGTATCAAATTTATAAAGAAACAGCACATATTTAATTTTTGTTCGATTCATTTCGGCTTTGTTCTAAACACACACGCACACACACTACTGTTCCAGTGGCATTATAAGTGGTGCTCCTAAAATGCTATTTGTTAACTCACACGTAATCGTGTGACTTCCGGTCGATATTATTATTACTATCATTATTATTATTATTATTATTATTATTATTATTATTATTATTATGGATGTTAACGTTCTAAATTCCATATAGAAATATTTTTTCTGAACTACATGTTAATATTTTGATGAACGCTAAAATTCAGATTTGCATACGTGTATCAGGTATGCATATCTTCCTATACTGGACTTTTTTAATAAATTAGTTTTTTCGATTAGTCTTTTAAATTAGTCTTTTACAGAATCTAAGAACAAATATATTATTAAATTCAACAAAAGAATATTTTAAAAAGGCTCATAAATCATGAAACATAATTTGCTCAATGTAGGTTGTTCATTCTGCATACGGATAGCTTCGAGTTCTTTGCCTCGTTTGGTATTATCAACTAAAATATGCCATGTGATAATATTTATATTTTATGATGTGTTGTTCAATATATATCCAGATTGCGCCATATTTCGATATTAACCTACGACCGAATATGACAGTTGTGTGATCAATGTAAGAATGTAAGGTTGTTTTTTTATTAAAAGGGTTTGTTCTGCAATTTCCTAAATAATTAAAAAACAACATCGTTTTACAAAGGGTTAATTTGTACGGTCGCGTTTTATCGATAGATATTTGATAAGACGATTTCAGATTATACAGTAAATGATATCTTATATATTTATTAAACTTATTACGTCGTAAACGATGTCGAATCATATTTTTAATTTGCTTCTTCATATTAGCGTTGGGATAAATTTGGTTACAATAGTTTAAATTGATTTATTTTATTTTGTTTTTATCAAGTTTACTGTATAGGTTATTTTTTGTATAATTCTTCAAAACAATTTATTTTCTCAACGAAATAGTCTTGTTAATAATTATTTTCTGGTGGTTAAATATTTAATGTGGAGAAGGAATTATATTAAAATTATACCTGAGGACATTCCATTTGCTAATTAAGTAGACAAAATTAACAAAATATGCAATCAAACTTTCGTACTTATATGATTACCAAAATGATAAATAGAAATATATGACAACAGTGAAATACCGGAAGACTTTACTACATCTGTTTTTAATAGTGATAACAAAAAGCCTGGAGCAATTTGATGCAAATTCCATCTAACAGTCGATGTGGTGAGCAACATGTCAGATTTAGATCGGGACCAAGAAACTATTTTTTCATCACAGTATTATCAGTGTGTTAAATGCAGAATAAATGCAGAAAATCATCATTTATTCGAGTAAAGAGTTGAATCTGAATGGGAAAGGAGAATGACTTCAGGGAATACATAGAAATAGAAAGCGAATGAAGGCGAGGATGTTTTCACATCGCTTTTATTCAACCTAGTGATGCGATCATAAGGGAATTCGAATTCCTCTCTGGGCATACAATTAGCGACATCAAATATACATTTGACACAGTATTGATGGCATACACAGAAATCCTAAAAACGAAAATCAGAAATACATGATTGTAAAGACAGAGAACGTATTTGAATAATTAATTTTCTACTGCTTATCAACCCTTTGCAGGGTATTAAAGTCAGGAAATATTTTTAGATTGTAAGAATTGTTTTTGGAGATAATAATTATTTAGCGATACAATTATTACTAATTAACCCCGAACTGGGATGAGTAGAGCTGAATTCACACCTAGCGCAAGGATATTTGCACTTAAGTGAATATAATGAACAAAACTGTCATTGGAACTCGACTCTCCGTTTAACATTTGTGAGCTAATACACCACCCGCACATGCGAGCTACTCCAAGCGCTCATCCATCTAGGTTATGAACAGGCTCGGCGTTGCTTAACTTCCTTGAACGTACGGCAACCGGTGTTTCAGTGTGAGTGAGATGTGGCCATATGCAAAGATTGAGAGAGAGAGAGAGAGAGAGAGAGAGAGTGCGTGAGAGATTTTATGGGAACCGGTGTTTCAACATGGGACGGCCGCTAACCGAGAGAACCGGCATTAGAAGATATAGTAAAAATACACACTTTACTAAAATCTAAAATGGTCAGGAAGTTGTGGAGAGCTAGAATCGAAATGCTATATCAAAAGAAGAATTCAACATGAGATGGACGTGTATATATTTTGGGGTAAATAATATATTACTGCGAGAATTGAAGTGTACATATATAAATATTCAGTTTTGGGCATTTGAAGAAGACATTATGTTTAGCAAGCTTGTCTCACTCGACCAATGACGACTGAGTAGTGAACACAACACGCACAGAATGATCCATACTTTCAGTCCTGCGTCACATTTAAACCACGCTTAGTAAATCTCTTTATAAAAAGTCAGTTCAGACATTTTACGTTGTGTAATGATTAGAACGTTTGTCTCGCTAGATCAATTACAACTGAGTATTTAGTTTGATTCTCACTGGATGAGTCAGGTCTTGTACCACATATAATCTGAGCTGGTTAAATTATTATATGCAGCGTCAGTTTGGGCATACCAACGTGGTCCCGATCGATCAGTTACGACTGAGTTGTGCGTTCGATCATTATTGAATACTCCATAATTTTGTCCTTGTACCACATCTAAGTTACGCTTAGTAAAACACTATATACAAAGGCGGTGTTTCATTTATTATGTTCTTGATTACATTAAAATCAATTTAATAGGTTCTTGATTTACTTATTTGTTCAATAGGTAATCGATTTAAGTTAACATGAATTAATTCCACAGTAATAAGTCCATTTTATGATGTTTTTTTCCTGAGTCATTCAATCCTCTGAGTGTTCTTTTAGTTGTGACAAATGTAAAACAAGACTAACTTTATTTCTTGTTATTTAGGTGCATTATTTTTAAAAGTCTGTACGCTAGTCAGTGTTTCACCGTATTTTTTCATCAATGGTAAGTGCTTCATGTAGCGGTTCTATTCGAAGAGCAGCTCCCCGCTGGGAACAATGTCTGGGTAAATGTTGCTCTTATAGTATATTGCGAAAAGCATTAGTCGAACTTCGCTTATCTAATAACTCTTCAGTTTCGACCATTTCCGAAGTAAAAACAACGTTGCATTTCGTAATTCTTTAATCAGCGGTTATGGCATGAAGGAAGGAAAAGAAGGAAGCATTTTCTTTCTTTTTGGCTTTTTTTTTTAAAGGAAGTGAAAATAACCCCCCCGCCAAAAAAAACTATATTTCAAAAGGCGAGAAAATGTTTCACGAAAGTGAAAGCATTCTAGCTGTGTTTACATTCTTGTCAAATATGATTTAGAAAAAAATATACCGAGGTTCCAGAGTCCAAAACAAAGACGTTGTTTTCATTATTATTATTATTATTATTATTATTATTATTATTATTATTATTATATCAGGTTTTATATCTAATTTAAATAATATATTATTTTCTATTGTTTGATATTAATATGCCTGCAATGAAAGCTGTCCAAAATCAAATCCTTCATAACGTTAAGACAACGCGTGCAAATGAATGCGTTAACCTGAATCCAAGCAACAAATCGTTATGTTTGTGAAAATGATATAATTTCAAGGCGATAATGCTATTATAATCCTCCGTTTAAATCCAATATTTTGTTTAGGCTAAGCTCCGTTGGGTTTATGAAATAAACATAAGTCGTTTTATTAAAGTCCAATATTAACATTATAGAACAACATATTTACCATTCTAAAGAACTTTCACAGTCATGAGTCTCGTAAACTATTGGGTCCATATGGGCTTCACATTTATTGCAGCCGCACTAGCATTGATGTTTCCTGTGAAAGATAGTCTGACTGAGCGCAAACATCACCAGGCTGGTTTGAATTTAGATTTTTCCTTCTCCTAGACTAGTCAAGGCTATAGAACCCAGACTGCCTTGTTATTTACCCATAACTAAGCGGGAAGAAGTGAGGTATATAGACCTTTCCCATGTGTATTAGCCCGTAGTTTAATGTAACGAGGTTGGCTTTCCGTTTCCTCAGTCCAAGCTGCTATATATTAATCTACCGCGCTTCCATGAACTTTACCAAATAAAAAAAAAATCACTTGAAAACTGCAAATAGTAACAACGGGTAGCACATGTAACTAGCTGTGAAAATAATGATACAGTCAAGATATCGGCCTGCAGCACAAACCTAAACAAAAGGGTTTGAAAGAAGTTCTCATCACTACAAGATCACTATTAATTGACTTGAGAAGTCGAATTTTTCGAAGTACTAAATTAATAAAAATATATTTTAAATTTCAGCCGTTAAATCTCCGGAGAATGAATGCCGAATATTTTTGTATGGAAACGGCTGATTAACTTTTACCATTATCATCTCAGCTTTTCAGAGAGAAACAAGACAAACGCCGGTATTAAAATTATTACACGTTGTAACATAAGGATATTTTGGGAGGTGTTTCTGCATCTTCTAGACAAAATAAGCTAGGATCTTCTTTTTTGAACAATCACGTCTATCCGCAATATTTTCTTGCTCCAAGAAAATACTGACCCGTTACCATCACCAACTGATTTTTCTTTAAATCCATTCCTACAAATTTATTATGTCTGTAACTCGCAAATAACAGAATAGAGATACCAAAATGAAGCAGTTCAAAAATTTAAATATCTCTGAAGTCTTATACAGAGAACGGAAGTGCGACACCAAAACTCGAAGGCGCACTTGTATAATGTAAAACGCCCTCTAAATGCTTAGTAACGTATTACGAAACGTAAAAAAAAACGTTAAAAACAAAGAAAAGAATTCTGAATTGTTATGTAATATCAATCCTCTTATATGGCAGTGAATGCGCGGCAATTTCTTCAGAGATGAAAAAGAAACAAAAAGCAGTAGAAATGATGTTCTACAGAAGGTTGCTGAGAATACCGTGAACCGAACATGTGAGCAACGACGAAGTTTTAAAGAAAATGGAAACAAAAAGGACAGTTATACATAACATCAGAACGAGACAGTTGAACTTTCCATGTCACATAATCAGAAAAAACCGCATGCAAAATTTAACACACTTGGGATATATTGAAGGCAAGAGGTATGGAGGAAAACAGCGCATAAACTTCTTAACGAGGTTGTGTAAACAGATGACAAAACATGTTTAGGATACTAATTGCTACAAGGGTCAGGATATTGTGGAGAGCCTTTATCGCCAACGTTCTGAAGGGACAGGGCGCATTGAAGAGGAAGAAGACAGATTTCCCTGCTTCTCTTGCATCCATTTAATTCTGTGAGCATTTTCACACTGCAGATACTCCTCCTCCATTTGTATACTTCACCGTTGTGTAATGGACAAAAAGCTGGTCTCGCTAGATATCTTCACTGGGGAACTCTCTACTTGATAATACCCTACATAGCGTTGAAATAAAAATTATATTACGTAGGGGTGACAAGACTTTCGGGTCGTGTATCCCACGTTTGGACCGTTTGTTTTTTTTTTTTACCGTATGTTAGCTATTCTTACGAAATCGCCACTCTTTTTTTTTTATTGTGTCCCAGAAACTTTAATAATCTCGTTGGAATTATGAAAGCACTATCTGTGGCCCTACCGATATTACAATTAATTGTCAATATTACTTATTTAGCTTCATCTAATTATTGTTGCATGTGTTAAAAAGAAATCAAAAATACGTTGTTATTTGTTTCGCCGACTGAACATGAAACTTGTGTACGTAAAACCAAGCCTTCCAATTACGAGGTCTCTTCCCAGTGCCACTAAACTAAATGTGAGTTATATTCTGTACTAATCAGCTAGATCATTTTCGTAGTGTGGAAAAATCGATGAATGCACGCAGATGTTTACGAGTTTCGAGCTAAAATGAACTATAGCGAATTCCAAGTTTCAACTTCTATACTGTGCATTGAAAATAGGTAATAAAGTCATAAAGTGATAATGGTCAAGAATTAAAGCAAGCGTTACGGACAGAAAAAATTATCTTATAGATATTATTTTTGATTTATCGAACGTGAATAAAAAAAAAAATATATGTAATTATTTTGAAGGTTTCGATTTTTTATCAGTTAGGCAGCGTATATTTTAATATGCAAATCTTTTCATACGGCACTTATTAATTACTTTGCCTATTCCCCTTTACGGTTCACTTTTTAGTTTATGTATGTGTTCAAATAACGTGAGCGCAGTATCGTTGTATTCGTCGAGAAAATTAGAATTAGCGAACCGATTTCAAATTCAATATGGGCCGTTGCGTTTGGCTTTGCGTAAATAACCTGGTATTAACCTGCGGACAATCAACTTTCCTATTATCGGAAAGTATGAATCCAATTCTCTCGGTTTAATTACAGAGCAGAATGGACTCTATAATAGCCTTGCTTTAGAAATCTTCTAGTAGGTGGAAAACGCTGAATTCGAAATCGGTTAGGCCTGAACCTAACAACTTCCTCCCCTACTTAATACAGAAACCATAGTACAGCGCCTAGCGTGATGGCGTTGCGGCTCTATACTCTAAGACGTTTACGATAACATAACATAATCTGAGGAGTCCGGTAATATCATATAATTCTCTCTATAAGCTATTGTTTCTTACAGAGGAGTCTACCGGACTTCCACACAGCTCTTTCTGAAGTAATGTCTTTAACTTGTGCATCGATGATTTTAAGAAAAAGTACCTCTTTTATATTATTTTGATAATGTATTTTCCTAAAAAGCACCGCATTTAGAATAACATATTCTGATATAATCTCTTTACAATAGTGTCTCTTAAATTTAATATTAACCTTGTATTCTTAGAAGTGATGGAAGTTTAATTTTATTTCTGTATTTTCAGGAAATATTGAAATGACGGCGAGCTCATTAAGAAGACCTCGTTCATTAATTTCAAACATTTTAAATCATTAAAGTATTTTCGCGCCATTAATTCGGTTCATGGCATACTCAGCATGTTTCTGTAGAACCATATTCCTGTTACTTCTAGTATTCATATTTTTGAAGATTGTCCAACATTCGCTGCCATACAGGAGGACTGATATCACGTAACAATACTGTACTTTTTTCTTTTTTTCTAACGAAGTTTTTTTTTTGTCTCTTAATATTCTGCTTAGCTTTTGGAATGCAACTTTGGCCATACCAATACGTCTTCGAATCTTAGTGTCGCACTTTTCGTCCTCTGTTTGAACGTTTCAGAAATATTCCAATTTTTGTACCTGTTTGATTTTAGCATCCCCGATTTTTAATTTGAATTTTTGGCTCATCCTTTTGCTGATAACCATGCATCCTGTGTTCTTGTAGTTTGTACATAGTCCTTTTTTCTCGCTTTCCTTCGTTAACTATTTTAGGAGCTGTTCCTTGCGTAATTATTTCCTACGCTTCGCCTAGCCTTAAATAAAATCACGCTGCATAAGCTGACTGGTATTTCTAGTCATCTATAGAAGTAATAATTAGATTTCGAGCTGTGTAACATTGGTAATCAAGTAGGAAGTGACGATTTCAGAGAGAGTTGAGCGTTAGTAATTAAGTGTTTTCTGTGCTGATATTTGCTCTCTAACGCCGATGCTAGTGAATTTGATTCTCGTTGTATAACATTAATTATAACCTTTCAGCGGCCTAAACTTGAATTAATAAATACATGATTTGAGCCCTACATTGTCTCCATCAAAATTATGAGTTGTATTTATAACATGGAATGTTGGTATGTAATCCTTGATTAGTTATACATTAAAATTCAGCAAAAAGATTATCCACTTAGAAGATAAACATTGGGTTATCCGAACATTTCAAAGATGTCTTCTAGTTAGGAAAAAGTGTAAAATCTAGAGAGCTTGAAGGCATGAAACTATTTTTTGTACAACACTACTATTTATTCCTGCCTCAATGGTAAATCTGGTATAGTTGACAAAAGTAACCTGGCCGTTGATCTCGAAAAGGACCTCCAATCTGCGGTTGACTGGGGCAGAAAATGGCTTGTAAACTTGAATGACTCCAAAACCTTAACTGTTCTCCTTTACTCACCAGAGAGAACCCACCATGCTTTGCAGCAGACTGGCTGATGTCCAACTCCACGAGAGCGCCTCGTTACGCCTCTCTGGTCTCACACTGTCCTCTGACATGAGGTGGAACAAATATATTGAATTACTAGCTTCATCTACAGCAAGGAATGTTAGTTCTCTATGTCGTGCCAGAAATTTTGTCTCGTCTGAGTCCATCCTCCAAATCGATAAATCAACCATCCGTCATTGCATGAAATATTGCTATCATATATGGTCTGGTTCCCCTGTTGTACATCTCGAGGTCCTCGACAAAATCCAGAGACGAATATGCAATCTGATATGTTCTGATCTGGCATCTCGTCTGCGGTCGCTTTCTCCGTGGCTTCCCTGTGTCTCTTCTGCAAGTATTTTCGCGGCATCTGTTCCGACGAGCTACATTTGCTTGTTCCCAGACTGCATGAAATTAAGCAAACTACTAGGCTGGTATCTGGATCCCACATTTTCACTGTAGAAACGGATAAATGTAACCGTCTCTTCCACTAAAACAGCTTCTTCCCTCGCACTTCTCGACTGTGGAAATCCATTTCGCTTGCTTGTTTCCCTGATAACTATAATCTTCAAATATTCAAGTGTAATGTCAATCGATATCTTCTGATACCTTGATCTTGTTGCCCGTCCTGCTCTGTATCCTTTCCTGAAACACGCCTCTTTACACTTGTTCTCAATTCTTCATAACCCGTTGAGTGCTAGTGGCACTCCTGCCTTGCTTGGGGTGAATTGCTTAAAAAAACAAAAAAAACAAATCCGTCACGATTATCGTAATTAATATCTTTCTGTTAAGAATACCATGTGCATTCAGTTTTCTTTTCTTTAAATGCATGAAATGTCACAAATTTAAATGAAGATATCTTGCATTTTCCAAGATTTTGACATTAGAGTATTCTTTCTTCTAGATTGGCAATCACCTAAGTCTCCTGAGCACAGTCTGACTTTATCTTCAACCCATATCTAGTTAGGGGGAATAAACTGTTTCATGCCTTTCATATGGGAATTATTTCGAAGGGAACCCAACAGTTTATGCCGAGTTTGAAAACTCATCTTGCCGATTTAAATTCTCGATTCCATAAGTGTTACAGTACTCGGACATTGTTTATATTCTTCAGGAGCAGAGTCAAAATTAACTGAAATTAAATTAGCTGTTCAATTCTATACACGTTTTCGAAATGTCGTCGTATAAATATTCATTTTAGCATAACTTTCATTTTAAGCCTATTGTACATAGATTACTGAAAGGTAATCTTGAGTTATTTTTGTTATTTCCTCTATCTCTGAAAATTTTAACACAAGATATGTTTATTTTACAGACACTTGGGCATTCATCGCCGTATTTAATCATCTGTTACTATCTAGCCACATTTAGTTCAAACATTTCACAAGATAGCATCACTGTTAGGTTCAGTGAACAAAGTTGTTTATTAAAGAATACTTTGTGCGCATTGCAAAAAAAAAACTATTGATTTTATGTTGTCATTAAGAGAGGACTGTGCGTATGTACATTGATGGAATCTATTTTGTGCGGCGTGTAAGTTTCTAACTGAAAATAATCTTCCGTGAGCTTTGGCAACGAACTAAGAATGGTAGTAGATAAGCAAGAAAGTAGATATCTCTAATTTCCACTAACATTTCAGGGCTTCTCAAATTAACTCCTAATTCAGTTATTTAATTGTTGTTTCGTTAGTTAAAGAATATTCAGAGTAAGTCTTCCCTACGAACAGAGTTCTGCCTTCTGATTTCATATTAATGATTCTAGTTTCTCCTGCTAGAAGAAATTTGTAGGAAATCTCATATTATGAATTTGCAATAGTTTTTATATGAAACGGGTGTTGAGGACATGTCACTATTAGAATATTAAAACGTTTTCATTTTAGTTATAACTAGAAGGCACATTACTGTAGCCGAGTGATTATAAAATGCATTAACTTTATATTAGAGGTTTGTATTTATTTAAAGAATTTGAGTCAATGTAACAATGTACTTAAAAGCATCTTCGTGAATCCCACGACTAGGCCTCGGCTAGCGACTGTTTGTCAATCGACGGTCTTACTGAAACACATACACCTATATATACATATTCGCATCCAAAAAGCTTTTGATCCAGAAATACGAAGTTTTGCGTCCCTGCAGACATGTTAATAAATTCCTCTTAAACACATATGAGGCTGGTTAAAAAATACATTTCAAATACACCCCAACCGATACGTTTATATAACCTTGCTTCGTCTTCTTCTTCTTCTTCTTCTTCTTCTTTACATCCTCCTCCTCCTCCCTTTCTACTACAGCCAACATCGTGCGTTTGTTTATTTTTTTTTAAAGATATAGTAAAGAGTTCATTAGATTAAAAAAAAAAGCCGTTGGGAAGTCAATTGATAAAAATCGCCTGAGTTTGAAACCAAATTGGCGGATTTAACAAATCTTTTTCTTTTTAAAGTGTACACACACACATATATATATATATATATATATATATATATATATATATATATGTTAATTAATTCAACCTATGCAAGGTCATAATGCCATTAAGACTCAAGAGGTTACTGAGTTTTCATTAATATCACAGTTGCATAATATTAAAGTAGCAATGATTTAAGGTGAAGGGAAGACATTTGGAAAAAAAGCCATTTATTCACTTCTTCACTATCGAGACAGGACAAAATAGAATTAAAGTATTGTGTTACGCTTTTGCTACCGTATGTATGCAAAAGTGATATCTTATGAATGATTAAAAATTCGCAGAATTACAGGTTGTGTAGCAATAATCAATCAATCAATATATATATATATACATATATATATATATATGTATATATATATATATATATATATATATATATATATATATATATATATATATATATATTACTCATTTCACCTCAAGCAAAGCAATAATGCTACTAAGACGCAAGATGCTGCTGGGAGTGAAAAGGAATGAAAAGAAATTAGAAAGAAAAAACGGAAACCTTATCTTAAACATGGATCAAGGGGGAAACATCTAATCTTGTTTTAAAGAAAAGAAGGTGTGTGAACCGGACGATATGCGAACGAATCTATTCCTATTGAGTAGAAAATATATATAATAGTTTGTAATATTTCAGAATTCAGACGGAATCGTTAGAAGTATAGAGAACACTTTAGAAGTAACCGGAAATCCAAACCTAAGCAGGAAACAAGGGACATATATATATATATATATATATATATATATATATATATATATATATATATATATATACATGTGTTTTGTGTGTGTGTGTGTTTCAGAATAAACTTTGGGTAAACCAATTAGAAAATGGAAGGAAATGAAACGTGCCTAATATGATGGGGAATTAACAAAATGGCAGGAGTATTCCGTAAGGTTTATGCTAATCTATTTAAATAATTGCTCTCATTAACTCATCAGCTAACGAAAAAATTCAAGATGAGCACCATCCACACTATGTTACGCAAGTTTCAGTTAAAGTCTATTGACGCAGGTTGTGGTTCCTTCGTTTTATCGCTTTGATTGTCAGTACAACCATTTTTCACAAAACAAGCGACGTTTCTACAAAGACCCGTATTTTGTAAAATACTTTTATTTATAATTGGATGAAATTTGGAAACATAACTGGAAGAAAAATTACATACTGTCTAAATATTGTTAAGCATTGTTGAACATTGTGTCTTTTATTTTATCGTTGTTTACTTGAAACGAATTCTCTCTGCGTTGCAAGTATTAGAAGAGTTACGTCAAGCATTTGGATAATAATAATAATAATAATAATAATAATAAGAAGAAGAAGAAGAAGAAGAAGAAATGAAAATACATCACTGTACACCGACTAGAGCTGCAAAATACTTAAAAAAGGAAGCAAAGACAAATACGACCGACCAGGTACAGAAACAATGGCAAGATAAACCGCTCCACGGCCAATACTCTTACCGTACCAAACAAGCTGACGTAGACAAAAACCGCACCCATCAGTGGCTACGTAGTGCAGGATTGAAAGCTGAAACTGAAGGTTTTATCATTGCTGCACAGGATCAATGCTTGTTAACTAGCAATTATCAAGCACATATAATAAAATACTGTCGTAGCCCAAAATGCAGATTCTGTGATAAATATCCAGAAACCATTGATCATCTTGTATCAGGTTGCACGATATTGGCACCCACTGAATATAAAACCCGGCATGACAGAGTGGGCCAATATCTGCACTGGAAAATGTGCAACTTCTACGGGAAGGAAACTGAAAGAAACTGGTACGAACACCACCCAGATCCGGTTACGGAGATAGGACCTGTTACAATTCTATGGGACTACACAATACACACTGACAGAACAATCAAAGCCAACCGCCCAGACATTGTCATTACAGACCACAAACAAAATAAGTGCCACCTTATTGATATGGCAGTCCCTGCAGACTGCAATGTATCTTTGAAGATATTCGAAAAGCTGTCAAAATACAAGGACCTTGAAATAGAAATATCAAAAATGTGGCACATGCGAAAATCAACAATCCCTGTTGTAGTTGGAGCCCTTGGACTGGTTGGAAAAGATTCCAGTAGGCTGATTGAAAGGATCCCTGGAAGTCCATGCCTCAAAGAGATACAAAAAATTGTTCTGACAAGTACAGCCCACACTTTACGAAGGGTTTTATCTATGTAATTTTTTTTTTTACAGTGGAAAGTGTCATCATGCCTTTTCTAACCTTAGGTCCCTGGGCGGGACCCGGAAAGAAATGTGTAAACGCCAGATATCAAAGAAAATAATAATAATAATAATAATAATAATAATAATAATAATTTTGTATTTCTTTAAGGCATGGACATTGAAAGAATCCCCGGTAGTCCATGCCTTAAAGAATAAAAAACAAATGATACTCACAATTACAGCCCAAACCTTACGAAGGACTTTATCTATGTAAAATATGTGAGAATTTTGTTCGAAACTGCTCAGTGAAAAATATCATGATGCCATTTCTAACCTTAGGTCTCTGGTCGGTATATCTCAGAAACCAAAGGAAATAAAATAATAATTTTTATTAGTAGTAGTAGTTCAGTTATTGCCCCTATATATTGGTAATTGAGGTAATTTTAAGCTAAGTAATGAGTTCGTTCACCTTCAGAGGTGTGATTGTTGTCTCAGCTTTAATTGTTTCAACAAAATCCAAAAAAAACACACTTCAAGTGCTTACTTTAAAGCTAGTTAATAGGACCCCTATGATTGGCGCGGAGCAATCATTTTCTGTTTATTTCCTCCGGTATTTGAACATGTTATATAGGTTAACGCAATAATGTTACGTTTTAGCGCAGAAAATGGAATCAGCAAACTATGTACATATTCCGGCGAAATCTGTTGCATTCACTTTTGTGCCTAATGCTCTTTACATAAGCATAAACATGAATCAATTTCTTCTCCAGCTTCCAAAATAAATGCATTAAATAACAGAGAAGACTGGTGTCTCTTGCCTTGAGTGGTAACCAGTTTTGAGAAATATCTATTCTGAATTAAAAACGAAAAACAAATGTAATATTTTAACTTAAAATGTGATGACAATGAACAAAAAATAAAGAATGAAGTTTGGTTTGGTTTGTTTTACGGCATATCAAACTCATTTGGTTATTTAATGCTGACAACACTTTTATTCCTGGCAATATTTATTTTTCCAAAAATGTATTTCTGGTATTTCTTTTTCAAAAATCTATTGCTGGTAATATTTTTGTCAAAAATATATTGCTAGTATTAAAACATATTCTTACACATTCATAGCGTTTTGACTCCTAACAATTTGCCCATAGCTGGGATCCTAACAGGTGACACCACACCGGATCAGGGTGAACCTAAGAAGACTGGCAATTAAGACGTGGTTCCACGCTCTTCAAAACCTCCTTATCAGAGACCATGTTACCAGATACAGTCTATCATCATACCCAGTACGTGAATGTCGTTTATCGTCATATTCAGCACGGGTTTGACGATAAATGGAGTGGGTTTTATTTCTCTGCAGAGGTGCAGTCCTGTGTATTCTGAAGCCATAGCCGACAGTGCATAAGAAAAGAGGTTTACGGAGATCCTGTAGGGACGCTGAATTAAAAATATTAATTCAAAATACTGCATCGTCGGATCAGGGTGAACCTAAGTGCATAAGAAAAGAGGTATGTGAATAGTTCTGTTTACGGAGATCCTGTAGGGGCGATGAATTAAAAATAATGTGTTATTTTTTTTTAAGGGCGTTAGTAAATTGTAAGAGTTATAAAGCTTAGGGGGACATGTAATAATTTCTGTGACTCTCTTTTGTTTTGTTTTTTAACGGATTAATTTACGATAGCGAAAGCGTAACACAATTTTTTGTTAAATTCTATTTGGTCCTGTCTCTTTGCAAAGTGAAGCAATGAATGAAATAGTTTTTACCAGGTTTTTATTTTTAATTTTTTTGTTTGCAAAAAGAAGCTTATTTTGATTTTAAAGCATGACCTTTCCCTCATTCAATCCTATTAAAATACATTTCCTTTATTTCAGCAACAAAATATGGCTTTTTGCGTAATGTTTTCTTTTTCACTTAACAACCGTGAAATGTTCACTTTAACTCCTTTTAGCACAGTTGAAAGCATTTCAGAAACGAAAAGGTAACTGACATATAGAAATGAATTAAATTTGTATTTAAATGCACATCCAATGGAAGCATACTTGCTTGTGTATTAATTGAAAGAGTTTAGGCCCCTTTAGGCAGACACTGATGTATCCGTCCTTTCATTAAATCCGACGATGTATAAACCATGTAAAAATCTTAAGAATATTGACATGACAGATTAATAGCGAAAGAGAACTAAACTATGCAGAGGATGTTTAAATACATGCATATAAACAGCCTTGAATTGCCTATTACCAAACAGAATACCTATCTATCTATCTATCTATCTATCTATCTATCTATCTATCTATCTATCTATCTATCTATCTGTCTGTCTCTGTGTGTATATGTGTCTCTGTGTGTGAAATTGATATAATAAAAAAAAAGGATTTCTTAGCTCTATATACAAGCTTACAAATATTCATTTAATTTAAAGAGAAACCAATTTATTCAGACGAAAGTGTATGAAATGTAATATTTATTTGGAATAATACAAAAATGTTGCGCAGGGCCTAAACTAGAGATAGGCAAAGACTGGCCTTCGATAAGACTTAACTTAAACTTAGCTAGCCACGATTACTGACCCAAATATAACACCGTATTCCTTACACCTAAACAACACATTCTTATTGACCATTCTTACTATAGCCACCGAAGTCTCTATGCAGTTCTAATTAGTTCCCATATTTACAATTTGTCTTTGGCGTGGTTGGATAAACATATCAAAATTAAAAAATTAAGCCCCAATGAATATTTGCAATGAATACAATTTATATACAAGAAACTAAACAAAATAGTGTAAATAATAACACCACACCAACACACAAACTAATCACTCACTCAGACACAAATACAAATACGAAATACATACTCGATGAACGAAAAGTGTCCCGCATCTACCAGAGAACTGACATCTCGATGGAGTGGGGGGGAAATAAAAGTAAAGAAAGTAGGATAAGAAAGTGTATGGAAAATGATTCATTCTGTAGGTCGTCCTAGGTAAATTTATGTCAAGATTCGTACAACATTTCACCTTTCATGGCACACCTTCTATTATAAAAATATGAGATATTTAATAACAAGAGATAAAGACATCAAAAAAGAAAAGTAAACTAAATGAAATTTGCTAGACTATATAAGCAAGCACATATTAAAAAAAAAAAAACTTTAAAAATTTCAGCATCATTCTCTATCGAGTGTATGTAAAGTCACATCAGCGTAAAAATCAATTTAATCATATGAAGTTATCAAAAAAATGAATCGCCTATCACAGAAAATGTTTTCACTTATGTCATTGATTTTCCTAATACATATTTCAAATGGTTGATTTCTGCTTGAATTTCTGGGATGAGGATTTATTATTTACATTATTTACATGTTAACTAGTGTCCTTATCTTTGTTATTGTTATAACAAGGTTTCGGCCGTTGTGCCCACCGAACATCATCAGGCGTATGACTATCCGGGTAAACTACAAGGAATTTCTAACTGAACATATGATTCATCAACGGGGTTAGATTGTTCTCGTTCCCCATGACATGTCTAAGGATATCTCGTCTAGTTCTGATTTAGTACTCCTTGCTTATTGCCCACTCTGTTTACTCTGAGCCCAAGTTTTCTTAAAATCAACCCACGATTTCTGCTTGTTTACATGGTAATGTATTTAACAATTTCTGAATTATATGTACAAAGCAGAGCTTGATGATAAAAATTGTTCTCCGGTGCCCTGACTGCATGCATTTAAACGTGCTATTAGATTGGCTGTAGGTGCCGACCGTTTACTGTACAACTAGCTAAATGCAACCGCCTTTTCTACTCCAACAGTTTTCTTTCTTGCACTCCCCGCCTGCTGAACTCCATTCCGTTAACTTGCTTTCATGATACGTATTCTCTTCAAAAATTTAAATACAACATCAATCGCTATCGTCTATCTTCTTGAATCCCGTTCATCTTTTGTCCTTTTCTCAGTCCTATACTCAGTCTCTTCTTTAACATTAACTCTCTGTAACTCTCGGCATTCCCTCTTTTCTTGGGATGAAATGATTAAAAACAAATATGGTGGGATTATTGAAGAAGCTATTTGAGTGATTTTATTGTTGAGTTTCACGCTTGTTGCTTCTTATCTGACCATGCTTTGTAATGTTGATTCCTATCTGTCATACAAGACGAGTCATTGCAACCTTTCTTGTTCAAAAAAAGAAAGAAATGTTTTTTCTTTAAAATCTGTTGGGAAATCTGATGAACGTTATGTTCCAGTCTGCTCTCAACGTTGTTGATCTTTCAAACGAGATAGAGGCATCATTGGAATCTTTTAGGGATGCGACTTGCCTTAAATTTCTTATTACATCCATGAGCGTCCTATATGGAGCTTTAAAGACTGATTTAAAAAAAAAAAAAAGAAGCTCAACGGCTTATCGGAAAATTCATTAACTGCATCAAACCGGTATTGATACTTCCAGTGAATGCAAGCAACATTCATCTTTTGCCCTTTCCTCAATCCTCCCTATACTTAGTCTTTTCTTTAATTTTCTCTCCCTGTGAGCCCCTGCGTAATAGTGGAATTCCCGCCGTGTTTGGGATGAAATGATCCAAAAAAATTTAAAATTATGTTTTCATTCAAATATAATCGGTTCTCTCAGTCATTAATTAAAACGATGATCTCTGTATCGTAGCTAAGGAATCGTTGGCTGCATACTGGTATTTTTTGAACGCTACATTTAAAATTCAAATATACGCGTATCATATAATTGGTAAAACGTATTCTCTTAATAAGCTTAAATTCGAATTTAAAATGTTCCACCACCAGAAATTAAAAGATACATTATCTTACTGACAACTATAAGTTTTAAATAATGACTGATACTTGTGTTGAAACAGAAATAAAATGAAAATATGCATTTTGGACTATTTATCCACAATTTTCATATAGTATAAGAACAATATATATCAAGAAGAGAGATCCTAGTTTTTTTTAGGTTTTTTAGTTGTGTAACTGAAATCATGCTATATAAATATAACTTACCTGTCTGTGACACACACACACACACTCACGCGCGCGCATATATATATATATATATATATATATATATATATATATATACATTATACATATATATATATATATATATATATATATATATATATATATATATTCAACATGTTTCATTAAATAATATAGATAAGTGTTGTCTATATATTTTATGTAAGTTCTTTTCATATCGTCTGATAAGCTTAAAAACATTATCATTAAACAATGAAAGAAAATCACAATATTGATACATATTTTTTAATCCAATCTAAGCTTTCGGCTTACATAAGCCATTATCAAAGATGACAATTACACAATATATTAAGCAATACACGAACAAGAATTTGATGATAATCTGTTTTTGTTTACATGGATGATTTCCAAGCAACGATAAACACAAACATATAAGACGCTGAAAGCGAAAATCGCTCCACAGCTCATGACGTCACACATGACCACGCGAGAGTGAATCCGATGAGTATTGAGTATGGAAAGCCGTTGGTATGAACCAATGGCTTCTGTTACTAATTATAGGCATTTAAGGATATTTGTGGAGATTTCATAGTTTATTTTGTTCAGGTTAGGTTTGAACTGTTTTATGTATATAGCTTGAAGAATTTTTAGTTTTTGTTTATTCTTTTCATGTTTAAGAATAGTTGTTTTCGACAAGGATTTTCCGGAATTGTGTATGCGGCCAGGCGTGTTGTTTTAAATGCCTAAAAATGTTAGAGTTATCATTCATATGTAGTGTCAAGCGTCGTGAAAGCGTGTTTGTGGTGTGACCAACATAGATATTATTTAGTTCGTTGGAGATTCAATCTCCCAAAGGGCACCTGAATTTGTAAACTATGTTGGTTTTTTGCAAATCGCTAACCGGGGGAGAAGAATCATTGCGAATAATTGAGGTGGATATACTAGATTTAGTATAGTATATAATTAACTTAATTTTTTTGCTAGGATCTGTTGTAGATATGTTAGTATTTACTATTTTTTTAGTATATTTTCATCTCGTTTATAATATATAATATATATATATAATATATATATATATATATATATATATATATAATATATATATATATATATATATATATATATATATATATATATATATATATATATATATATATATAAAAGGGGATAGATTTTTAATTTATTAATCCGACAGTTTTTTTTACTTAAGGTGGTTGATCGTATTTGAGTAGAGTCTCCATTCATTTATAAAAAAAGAATATTTATTTATTTTCAATCTGAGATTTTTGCCTACGGGAACCCAAGTTCGAATCCTTTCGGAGGGCGCATATTTTTTATTAATAATATTTCTCGAATATTCTGTTCAGTAGACGAAAATAAATATATTATTTAATAAATAAAGGAAGCGTTTACTCAAATACGAGTGTCCACTAAAATAACACACACACACACACACACACACACACATATATATATATATATATATATATATGAATAAAAAAGAGAAAAATCTATTTTTACCCATTTAAAAACTCTTTTCTCTTTTTTCATTTTGTTCCTTTACAGATACACTCTATCTCAAAATAATTGAATATGTATCTAAGGAATGAATCGCTTTACACGAAATTTCCGCTTTGTCATATTTTGTTACACTCGTTATTATATATATATATATATATATATATATATATATATATATATATATATATATATATATATATACACACTCACATACACACATCTATATCTCTATCTGTCTATCTATCTATGTGTGTGTGTGTGTTTATATATATATATATATATATATACACACACACACACATACACACACACACTCACATATATACATCCGCCTAGGAATAAGACGAAGTGTTTAGAATTAATAATTTCTGCAAGTTGCGTTATCTCATGATTTTAATCATGACAAAAATATTCCATCCCGAAAATTGAATGTCATGGTCCATTTCACGTTGCAGGAGTCTCTGTGCAATAAATGGCATTTGACGTAATTTTTTTCTCCATCCTAAATTAAAATTCATCCGGTGTTGAGCGTATTTGATTAGGATTTAAACAGCTTCTCCCTCAGCCCATATTTAAAGCAAGACTTCCTTTCTGTGAATTCGTTTTTGCCTTAGCGACAGACTCTCAAAGCATCAAAATGAAATCGATTACAGCTGCTTAAATATTAAATGAACCGAACGTCTTTTTCTGAACGTTCCAAAAAGACATAGTCTTCTTTAATTTATTATTTTAATTAATTGTTTTTTTTATTTAAATTACATTTGTATTACAATATACAATGTTTAAATGAATGAAATATATATTTATCTAACCCTTTATTCTAGGACGTGTGGTAATTATTAAGGAACTCCACGAAGGTGCTTTAAATGCACAGTTCAAATTGTTATAGCTCTTGATCACTGATCACTGAACATGCAAGGACTGTAATTTTGAGATTGTGTATTTTGAGGTGTGTGGAACCATATCTTAATTTCTATTGTTATCAAGTCCACCATCACCCCCGATGGTAGCACCAGTTAGGGTCCCAGCTTTGAGCAAATTGTGAGCCCCTCCCGTAACAGAACTCTATTAAAGTAAAAACAATAGTACATTTTTATAGTAAAAATACCAGCAATACATTTTTATATAAATAAAATTCACCAACATTATCCGTTTATAGTACAATTACCAAAAATACATCAATGAACATGAAATAACTCTTCTCTTTCATGAGATATTAACCGATACAATATCCTGCAATCAAACTGTATTCCAAAACATAACTTCAACGACACTTAAACATAAAACACGGCCTCTAGTAATAATCTCGATACAAGCATGTGTATGCACAAAAGCTCATTATCTTGTACCATGTAGTGTGAAAGCAGAATAACATATCTCGTATTTTTATTACTTCAAAATTCCCAACAAAATTAAATTTCGGCATTGAAAGACAACATAAGGAGTTGATATGCCGTTAAACAAACAACTCAAACCAAATCGAAATCACTGCATAGACGCGCAGAGAGAGAGAGAGAGAAAGAGAGAAAGAGAGAGAGAAAGAGAGTGAGAGTGAGTGAGAGAAGCCCATACTCCCAGAGTTCCATATTAATTTCCTCAAACTTACAAGTGATATCAGCCAATCAGTGTTTGAATGACATGAAATGATTACAACAAACTCTTTCATGAACTTTCAATGGAAGAAATGTTAATGCATATGGCGCGTAGAGCTTTCCCCCTCCATAATCATATCAACCGCGGCTTTCGATACCGACCTCCCGGACAGTGTACATCATGCTATTACCGATACAAAAAAAAAATTAACTAAGAAAATTAATAATCGAAAAGACAAGCATTAAGAACATGACTTCATAGAACACAGGCAAATCTACCTCGAATGGCTCTCGCTAGTTCATTAGGGTGCTGGAATGATTTTGGCTCTTCAAGTTTCTATAGCTGTCTGAGTGTGTTTACGCCCTTTTGGTCTTATATAAAAGACTTAAACAAAGGCAATCAATTAAGTCATAATTCCACGCCCACGGATTCTACTGACCATTAGATTGTCATTCTGGGTTAGCCTTCGCATTCTGTAACATTCCAATATCCATCAGTTAGTGTAATTGTACAAACATCTTCAAGTTAAATATCGATGTTCTTGATTTATTTAGACGCTGAAATCATAGTTATTTTAATAATTTTAATTAAGTCAGATTACGAAATGCTTCATTCATATAGGATGAACATCATAAAGCAATTTTTACTTATCGGGCAGATCCGATATCAATGACATGTGCTTGGGTAGACGTAACATTTTTTAAACAATAAGTTTTTCGTTTATTGGCTTTGGTTTCGCAAGGTTTTAACAAAAGGAATGTACACTTCGGCACATTAAATAAGCGTTATATTTAGTTGATACACGAATTTGAGTAGACATTCTTTTTTAAGAGGGTGTAAATCCGTGTCTAATTGTCTTTGTATTCAAAAGTGTTAATGAAGAAAATGTGCATTCCGGTAGTGTTCGAAGTCGCCTTCACCTTTTAGTGGATACTCATGCTAAAGCCGGTGTAGTTTAAACCTCTTAACCACGGAAATCTTTCACAGTCAAGTGAAATTCAATTAATTTCAATATACGAAATGTACATATTTTCTTCGAATCCCATAAACTTAAAGTAATTTCTAAGGGTGTTGTAAACTAGGAAAGGTTACTGAGTAGAATAATCAAACGAAGGTTGGTAATGAACGTTAATACTTAGGACAAGAACAACACATATATGATTCGCCGGTGGCGCGTAGAAGTAGTAGTCAACTATTAGAAGTGAGAAGTGAATTCCGCAATGAATATCCAACTGCAGGGTATCTACCAACCGCCCTATGCGGTCAGATGTGGCACAAGGACGAATGTAATGTGGGGTATCTGAGCCCGTAGGCTCGGCCAAAAATTCCCCGTAGACACCGCATAAAATGGGGTCGGTAGCTGTTTCCGGAGACGAGAGTGTGCCCTTCGACAGAGCCTCGTCTGGGAATCCTCTCTGTTATGAGGCAGAGAGTTTGACCAGCACAGCTGGAGACGAACTCCAACTGAAGGACATCTACCAATCGCCCCACGCGGTTAGATAAGGCACAAGGCCGAATTTAATGTGGGGTATGAGAGTCCGTATGCTCGGCCAAAAATTCCCCGTATAAAACGAGATCGGGTAGTTATTTCTCGTGACGAGACTGCCCTTCGACATAGTCTCGTCTGGGGATCGTCTCCGCCATGAAGCAGAGAATTTGACCAGCACAGCAGCAGACAAATCTCCAAATGCAGGATATCTACCAACCGACCCACGCGATCAGATGTGACACAAGCGCCCCTACTGTATTTATGTGAATAGCGGCATGTCCATTATCGTCCGTAGCTATGCTATAACAAAGGGATTATTAGATTTTGTTGGTAATCCAACATTATTTATTCTACGTATGTATGTATCCCAACCAGGAGAACCTGATTCTAATCTCAGCATGGTAAAAACAGAGGTATTCATGACAGTATCGATCTGGAGAGATGACTGTGCGACACGGAAGGAAAGATTGTAGAAAACACCTCACGGGTTAATTCAATCGTTGTGAGTTAAATTGGATAGACTAAAAATTGTTCGGATGCATTCGGCTGTTGTGCAAAAAGCCACAAGTGATCGTGTCCGAGGGTTTGCGGGTACTGGCTTTGTTCAAAATGTTGTTCACGCTAGCAACTGCGCACTACAATTAACTACAAGTGAACTTGATTGTAAGCTGGCGTTACATCCCTTGTTAAAGTATCCTCTTTGCAACTAAGAACAGTTCAACATTGTTGCAGTATAAACCACAGACTGGTTCTATGTGTTGAGAAGAAACAAAAAATGAACCTTAGCGAGCATCTGTAACAGGAACTAACTCGTCTCCCTATCTTTACTCAGGAACCAGCAGGCAGTAGTTATATAAGTATGCGTATGTGCTTGTGTGTGTGTGTGTGTGTGTGTATACGTATAAAAGCGTGTATTTATATTTGTGCGTGTAAAAAATATGTTTTTTTTAATATTTGTTTTGTATAAATACAGACACGTGCAAAATATTTCGCACATACGCTCTATGTCTGATCAGGATTTACGACAGAAGGTTCGAAAAAGCAGAGGAAAATGATTCTAACGCCATGCTCGCCTCAGCAAACAGACGTATTGAAAGGTATGTATTTTAAATAATTACAATCCCAACACGTTGATTTATCGGTTTTACCTTCTGTATTGAGTAAGGTGAACGGGGCGGGTGAAATTGGCGAGAAGTAAAGCATAAAATATCCATGTAGAAATAAAAGGCAATCGAAATCCATAAACAAACACCAAGCCAGACATCAGGTAGGAAAACAATTTGACAGGAAGACAAACACTGCTATTTTAATTCAAAGCAACCAGTTTCGCGGCACGTGCAAAGAAGTTTGGCACACCTTAACGAAAGTACAGTCACGCTTTTGCACATTACACCACCTAGGTAGGGCGTCTGTCAAAAACAGACGGCAACATTTAGTTGAAAGAAAAATGTGGGTTATTGCCCTTTTTGCAAATAAACGCATGAAACTACCTTTTAAAAAAAATAAAAACTGTTTCATTTAATCATGTAATATATACAGAAAATAAAAGCAATATACAATTTTTTTTCATAAATGAATGCAAACTTTGTCAGCAATAGAAATTACTCTTCTTCTGTAAACTGTGTCCTTTCAGGATTTGGACGAGCATGGGTCTCCACAACTTTCTGTCCTTTTCAAGGTTGTCTTTTTGCTTTCACTCCTAATAAAGCTATTAGGTAAGTTACACGCTTGTTTTCTTTATGTTCTATGGGTTTGCCTACATCACGGTGAAACAATGGCCCCCTTACTATTACCAAAGTAAAGCAACGTCGGGCCTGATCAATACATAGATGGGTGACCGTTGGGGAATACCAGGTGCTGTAAGATTATATGTGAGAATAGTGTAATGGATAATGGCTCGGGATTTTTAATTGGAAAGCAGAGTTCCAATTCTCTTTGAGTTCCTTATAGTCACTTATGCGTAAATGCACTTATGGGTCCATCTCCCCTCTTCTCTCCACATCTATGGGTTAATTCTTAACACTTCTATCACTAAACCGTGATTATTTCAAAAATGTATTCTTACCATCTAAATTATTTTCTGTCTTTAAATAACCTGCAAGTTTTGACAAGACGTATAAAAATAATCAATCAGTCAAAACACTTCATTCATCTTTTGAGTGTCAGATTCTTCAGCCCCACTTTAGTCTTTATGTTCACCAGAAATTTTGATTGTCTCTTTGGGATTCTACTAAGTACTAATTAAATGTTGGTTGAATAATTTCAGAAAAGACTCAACCTCTTGTGCAAACATCATGTCCATTCGATGTAGTTCTAAATTAATCATTAATATTTACTTTGAGAAATTGATTTAATTTTCCTGCAATTTTTTCACCTTACGCGTCCGTATTTATGATATTTACTTAAAGTAGTAAAACCTTTTGAATTTTTCTCTCATTAGGTAGAACAAATTCAAATATTTCCAACAGATAGTAAATATATATTTCTTCGCCATTTAATATTTCTGAAACATGTCTTTTTGGGATAAGCTAACATTCAGATGTAGTTTTTATTCTTATGTTGTCAATGTGGTCAGTATAGTTTTGTTCGTTCTGTGATCTCCGCCCAGCTTTTTCACAATTTCCAACGTTGTGTTGTTATCATTCAGAACCTTTAAAATATCCGATCTACCTTCTTAAGACTCATGAGAATATGAATTCATTTATAAGAAATGAATAAATATTAGCAACTATACTACATTCATCTATAGCTTAAGGAAAATGCTAATAGAATTTCACATTAATACATTTTAATCAAACGAGTGCAGTGAGAAATGGCTGTGGTATATTTGTCATGTAAATATGTGCGTAAATTCTACGACATTGAATTGATAATACGAATTGTGAAATAATGAATATCAGAATCAGCCTGAATCATATATATTGAAAGAAAGCAAATTGCTTTCATTAAAAAATCCTACAACGATGAAATATGTTTAAATAGAACAATTATCCAAATTCCGCTATTCCAGAGTACCGTATTTCTGGATATGCAATCCGTGCAAAACATTGCTCACTTCAAGTAGCACGTTGGCGGAATTATATCTATCTCTGTATCTGTGGAATCTACTGAGAGAAAGGTGCTAAGGATAGGGATCCTTAAATAAATCATACACAAAAGAACACATTTTCTCGGAGTTTAAAATTGTTCCACAAACTATTTGTTCAAATTTCCCCAAAGAAAATTTGTCAACTGTGCAAGTAGTAATAGAAAACGAATTTGGTCACGCAAAATATTGGTTTTGAAATGACTTGTCTCTCTTTTTAAAGATGTCTATTCAATTTTGGAAGTAATATATTAATACGTTTAGCAATAGGTTTTCACAGCTGGAGATTTAGTTTGTAAATAATAGATTTGGATTAGGTGCATTTCTATAATAAATAAAAAAATTCTCTGTTAAGCTGAGAGTAAAATTAACTTTAAATAAAAAGTGATCGCATTTTCCTCATTTATGTGAGATACTATATAAATATTGTTCCATTTATATATAAGTTATATTTAATAAATACTTAAACATTATTATTACTTAACAGAGAAATACTTATTACATAAGATGAGCAGTATATTCCTCATCAGATATATTAAGAGATTAAAACTTTATATAAAAATGTGATTCTGCTGTACCAATTTATGCGAGATACTATATAGATTTTGATCAATTTACACGTAATTTCAGTCTAAACTAGGTACCTCCACTTGCTCGCTGAGAAAAAGGCCCCAAACGTAAGAAAACAATGTTTTATCGTCAAAATGTTTAAGAGGAAAGGCTAAAGTATTTTTTCATTATTTTATTAAATATCTTAATCCTTTCTAGTACGTTCGAATTGTTTTTTATGTCAGCGGTCGACGGGATAATTACTACAGAGTGTTTGCACTTTTTTCCAGGTGACAAACATTGATTTGGAAAATCTTGGAAAAGAAAATAATTGTCGAGTTTTAATGAAAATTTCAGGGCTCAATGACAAATGAATGAAATTATCTTTGAATTTTGTGTTTTTTTAAAAAATATTTTGTTGAATTTTTTATATATGTTACCCCTACCACTAATTACTTCATGAAATTTCGAGAAATTAAATTACAATCTCAGAAATTGTTTTATTTGTTAGAACCTGGTCTTCTTGGAGAATTTAAATCATCGTTTTTTTTTGTTGTAAAACAGAACCCCCAGTTAGCAAAAATGTCCTCTGAATCGTAAAATAAAAATACAATAAAACTATGATATTATTTAATTAGAAAATATTTTAATTGCTTTTATAAAAATTATTTATTAACGACACTAATTTCTTAAGGATAAAAAGAAAGATAAATAATTAATTTTTACAATATTTTTTTTCGTTTTATTAAAATTTTAATCGTTTAAAATTCTGTATTCATTAAATCCAGTTAGGTGATTTTGTTATTAAGGAAAACTATATTTTTTCGAATCAAAAATTGACAAGCCGTTTATCCCAATATTTTAAAAATAATTTTTAATTTTTTTAAATGTAGAAATATTTCCATTTTCGGAAGTATGAATGTCGGTCATGTGTTTTAAGAGTTGTCCTCCCAAATATGTGACTGTCTGCAATTATTTCATTTTCATTTCTGTGTTTCATCGTGTTTACGTTTAAACAGGTTTAAATCATCCCTTCAAAATTTTAAACTTAAAAACTTAAAGTAATTTTTAAATTCCTAATTCACTAACTATTTTTATGTTATGTATTTATATTAGTGTAGGTCATGATTCAATTAATCAGTTTTTTTAGTTTCACTTAAAGAATGAATCTGGAGACGTAACACAATATAATTATACTAAAACTAATTTTTTAATTTAACTGAAATTAAGCTTTTCTTATTCAATTTCTATTTGAAGTTCTCATTTTTTTTAATATGCGTGTCATTTTGAAATTTCTTTTCAAATTATTTATACTTTAACTCCTATTTCCTAAAAATGTTTTTGTTAGTAGTTTTTTATCTTTTAATTCTTGATTTTATTATTTCTTTTGAGAATTATTTTTATGGCGTTAAGTAAATATATAAGTAATTAAAATTCAATAAAATATTAGATAATTGCTGGCAATATGTTAATTTACAAAATTACTAGTTAGTTAAAAACCAAAGGCAAAGCATTCACTTAGATTTCGTAAATTTCTGTCAATTTCTGGTCAACCATACTCAGCTGTCAAAACATGAGGCTGCCAATGAATCAATCAGAACGTCTGAAAAACAAAGCCCCATTGTTAAGAAATTCTTGTATAGTACGTTTTATGCTATAATTACGTATTGTTGGTTTCAAGTTATTTAACGTTAAATTTGCTAATTTTACTCAGATAACGTGTGTCACATATATTTGTTTATTTTTAGAAGATTTTTAAAACCGAGAATTAACATTTGTTTACAAATCTGTCAAAATAGCGGATATTCTTCTATTTTTATCGATTTTCAAATGCGACTAAAAAGTAAAGATTCCAATCAGTATAGTTTCTATTTGAAATACGCCAGATTATTTTGCTTACTGGAAATCGTAAACTTAATTATTTAGCTTTCAATTAAATCTAAAAAGAAAGCTTCAAGAATGATGTTTCACTTTTAAAATTTCATTTTAATCCTTAAGTATCGAACATTTATTGGAGGTGTCTACTTTAAAATTAATAAATATTATGATCACTGAATAGTGAAGTAATTTGTTCGAAAGACCAGCAGTAAATTTGTTTCTTATAAACTTTGGGCAATATGCATACCACAAATGTCACAAACGCATTTTCATTGGAGCTCTATATCACTAGCGGGTTTCAGTATAGAAGCAATAAAAACAGCGGAAAGAAGAATCCGAACAATCTTTGAAATTATGTTTCCTGTTTTTGCTTTATAAAATTTTTGATACGGATGACCTTAAAGAAACAAAAATATTTTTTTACATTTGTTTAACACCGAAATTGTCTTGTTAAACTATCCGTGTAAGTAGGCATGGCGTATTCATTATACATTTAATGTTGCTATAACATGAAATGTAGACAAACGCATTTATTGGAAGAGATTGGAAAAAAAGACATTACGGTCTTCTTTTAGCTATTTACTTTGTAAATATTGAAATACAAAACGCACATCTTTTCATCATGGTTGGTAATGTGACACCAAATATTTTTGTCATTTGAAATAATTTTGGTCATCAGTTGTCGTGTCGTAGCTAGAAACTTCGTCTATCAAGCCCTTACTATTGGTTTTGAACGGGCGACACAGAAACGTGGCCTTGTTTCAGTCCAATATACGTTTCTTAAATACAGCTATCACATAAGAATCAGGCCAGATATGATCTAACTAATTTATAAAATGCATTTGCAAGTTATATAAATTCAATTCGAGCTTGAGACTTTACGAAATGCCATTTACGTTTTACGTACACTTTATGCTACAATTTAGCCAACGTTTTCATCCGGCGAAATCCACGTTGACATACTTTCTACTGATTGTCTGGGAAAATATATCAGTGCGAGGTAAATTGCATTGGACAGAGTATAAAAACACAACGAAGATATTTATTAGAACCTTCTCAGTTGAGGCGAAATTGACCTTTTGCAATTGACTCTTAAATATAAAGCAATGTGGAAACGGACACGCTACCCGCTTGATGACTGTTTATAACCTATTATGAGACGACGTGTAATGGATCAATACAATACCACTAAAGACCGATTTTCATTCCCGAAGAATAACATGCAATTCTATACACTAAATATCGATCGACATTTGTGGTTGAAGTAAACGACATTGCTGTATTGGAATGTTTAGTGTGCCATGGGATATCATTTATTTTGTAGACATTGTTTAGTGAAAACGGATAACTACACCATGTACATATTAGCGGCAGTCCTGGTTAGGGCTCTGGCTACCATCACTCGCTTTTGTAATCTTGATTATTTATTCTTGACTATTTATAATAATAATAATAATAATAATAATAATAATAATAATAATTATTATTATTATTATTATTATTATTATTATTATTATTATTATTTTACTTCCTTTAATTTCTGGTGTGTACACACTTGTATCCGGGTCCCGCCCACCGACCTAAGGTTAGATATGGTATCATGACATTTTTACTGACCAATTAAAATAAAATCACACACACACACATATATTACAAGGAAGGTGTGGGCTGTATTCATGAGAACAATCTTTTCTATTTCTTTAATTAAAATAAGTACTACGTGCGTGTGCGTCTGGTACTGAATACCGAGCTGAATTCAAAAAACAGAATATCAGCCATAAACACCTTGGCTGTCCCTGTGGTGCAATACAGTTTTAATATCCTTAAATGGACCATAGATGATATTAAGCGAATGGACGCCAAAACGAGAATGCTTCTCACCTGCTACCGTATGCATCATCCCAAAGCTGATGTTGATCTTCTGTATGTGTCCAGATCCGAAGGAGTTAGAGGATTATTTCAATTAAAACTGTCTTACAAAACTTCAACAAAGATATCTAAAGATAGCTACAGAAGACTGGATGATGATATCTGTCAAAGAACATGAAAGCAGTAAGTCTGTTTGTTCCGTAATAAAGGAAGCCAACAAATCCAAAATGGAGTTTCAGATGAGTGCAGAAATGCAATTAAAGCACAATACACCGACTGAGGCTGCAAAATACTTAAAAAAGAAAGCAAAACCAAATGCAACCGACCAGAAACTGAAACGGTGGCAGGATAAACCGCTTCAGGGTCAATACTCTGCCCGTACCAAATAAGCTGATTTAGTCAAACCCCGTATCCATTAGTGGCTACGTAGTGCAGGGTTAAATGCTAAAACTGAAAGTTTTATCCTTGCTTCACAGGACCAATGCTCGTTAACTATAAATTATGAAGCAAACATACTAAAATATTGTGTGAGCCTAAAATGGAAATTTTATGATAAATATCCAGAAACAATTGACCATGTTGTATCAGGTTGCACTGTATTGGCATCCAGTGAATATAAAATTCGGAATGACAGCGGGCCAATAACTGTACGGGAAAATCTGCAACTTCTACGGGAAGGAAACTGAAAGGAATTTGTATGAACACCACCCAGACCAGGTTACGGAGATACGACCTGTAACAATTTTATGGGACTACACAATACACACAGACAGAACAATCAAAGCTAACCACCCAGACACTGTTATTAGAGACCGCAAAAAGTATCCTTATTGATATGACAGTCCCTACAGACTGCAATGTATCTTTGAAGATCTTCAAAACTATTAAAATTCCAGTAGACTCATTGAAGGGATCCCTTGAAGCCCATGTCGTAAAGAAATACAAAACATTGTTCTCATGAGTACGGACCACACGTTACGAAGAGCTTTATCTATGTAAAATGTGTGCGCGCGCGCGTGTGTGTCTGTGTGTGTGTGTCTGTGTGTGTGTGTGTGTGTGTGTGTGTGTGTGTGTGTGTGTGTGTGTGTGTGTGTGTGTGTTTTAATTGGTCATTGGAAAATGTGATGATGCCATTTCTGAACGTATGTCTCTATGCGGGACCGGAAAGAAATGTGTACGCACCAGAAATCAAAGGAACAATAATAATAATAATAATAATAGTAATTATTATTATTATTATTATTATTAATATTTCAGTTGATTTTTGTTATATGCGCATTGCCTTCCGTTTTGCAACCTGCGACATGAGGTCAAAAATGGATTCATGATGGTCTTTTTGTAAAGACCAGACCTAAGCCGGCGGCTTGCGTGAAGGTTAGGGGAAACGTTCTTTTACTGTTATAAAATTTTCGATGTTTAAGGATCATATCAGTCAGCAAATCAGGAAAACAAGAAATAATCCTTATACTGTTGATTAAGCTTCGACACAAAAAGGGACGAAACTGAACGCAACAGAATAAGATAATGTTCAAATCTGGCCGAGAACTGAGAAATGAAGCAAAAGAAAGTATAACGGCCTAGTAAGTAAGGCACTGAGAAACATGCAGGTGATAAGAATGCTTGGACATTTCGAGACTTACAGCTTCGAAAATTATTAAGAAAAGTAATAATTTAGTTAGAAACAAAGAAAATATACTGAAATATTCTGTAATATCAATCCTCTTATATTGCCGTGAATGCTCGACAATTTTCTCACACACGAAAAAGAAACTAGAAGAAACAGAAATGTGGTTCTACAGAAGGATGATGGGAATAACATGAAGCGAACATGTGAGCAACGAGAAAATGGAAAAAAGACACTTATACTTGAACCTTTTAAGGCACATGATGAGGAAAGACGGCTTGGGAAATGTAACACTTATAGGACATACTGAAGGCAAGAGGGACAGAGGAAAACCGCTCATAACCTACCGATCGAGCTTTTGTAAATGTCAGTACATTGCTTACAAATGATAACAAAAAGAAAAAAAATTGCTAAGAGCTACACAGGACAGGGTATTGTGGAGACCTATGATCGCCAACGTCCTGAAAGGACATAACACTTCGGATTTATGTGTCAGGCTTTTTGATCATTTCTTTCTATAGTACGAATATAAGTTTTACCTTCTTCATACTGACGTAGTCAATAAATTGGTTATATTATACGTTGATACTAAAATCCTTTAAAGCAGTTTTCGATAAAAAATAATGATTCTTATAAAATTGATCTCTTTATTCCATTTAGATTACCCTCTAAAAAGATTGTCCACCTATCTGAATAAATGTAGATTTGAAGATGCATACTCTGTAGATCCAAGGAATATCATGAGTGGATATTGCCGACGAAATAATAGATTTTTAGATTATAAAAGCTCTCTTGCAGAAGCCTGTGCATGGAGTATCAAATTTAAAAAAAAATATATATCAGGGAAAAAACACCTGCTTTTTAGCGTCACAGAGTAAAATGAAATGACTAGATCATTGTTGCATACATTTGTATATGAAAAAAACATTTTATTTGTATTTCCAAAACATTTTATAATAGGAAACAAACATTCCAATAAATCAGATTGAAACGTATGAAAAATGAAAGGCAAATATAAAAAATGAAACTAAAAATTTGAACATAGCATATTAAAACTTCTACAGAACCTGAAAAATATTTTTCGTCATAAGTACCCTTCTCGCTTCAGGTCGACGGCAATCTCGGATAGCTCCAAATCCCTGTCCATTGTTTCTTTAATAATACATTGTCTATATTCTACTATTTATTTACTCATTCATTCATCTATTCATTTGTTAAGTTAGCGCATTTGGTGCCAGCTGTGCTCACCATTTCCATTATTCTTGTTGCAATTTGGGTTCATGAGGACATTCAAGGCAAAATAGTGCAATGAATTGTCGGTTCCTATTTACCTAGAGTCGTTACATATAGTACTTGATGTTTACCTAGATTGTCTTGTTTTCGGTATGTTTTGTTGGTGTTATATTCCTCAAGGTTTTTGTTGCAATATATGTTGTAGAAATTTCAGCTATATATTTCTTACTGTTAACAGCAGTTACCTTGTAACACGTAATCCCCTTGAAATGCTGTCCTTGGTCAAATTCTCTTTATTCTTGCGTTCATATAAGCTTTAAGCGCGGGTTTTCGTCCGATTACCCAATTTAAGTAACAACGAGCCTGTTAGTAATTATATGCGTGACTTCGCGGGAATACCATCAGGTGCTTTAAACTTGGATAAAGGCTCGGAATGAGGAATCGGAGAGAGGTGTTCAAATTTCAGACCCCTTCGTTATATTCACTTATTTGTAAATAACATTGGTAAAGGTATAAATTCACCTCTTTTCCCAAAGCTATGGGTTAAATAGAAGTACTTGTATGTGTAAATCATTATTATCAACCTCGCAGATTATTAGAATCTGCAAAATGTTGATAAGCCGTAGAAAATCAAACAAATACTCTCGCCATTGTAGTCTCAGATTTCGACGGTAAAAACAAAAAATTGTTAAAAACAATTATCTGTCGCTTAAAGTCTCTTCTTACTATGTGAGAAAGTTTCTAATATTTCCAAAGAAGATTAGATATTACATGGCGATCCAGAACTTTTTTTTTGTCTCACATTCTAGCTTAATATATATTCAGCTAAAGACATTTCTAACTCCCATATCTCTTCAGAGCTTAGACGATTACGACTCTGTAGAGATTCCTTTTCTTTATTATCTGTGAATTGCCACAGGGAAGAGGCAATGTAGCATAGTGGTTTCCGTTTTCTTTCTTGATGGTTCTGATACTAACGTTTGTCTTCTGCTCAACTGACTGCTACCGATAGCTACATAGCTCCGTCGTTCTACTATTTATAACGCATAACAAGTGAGAGAAGTGATGGATTCACATCCTGCCGGAGGAATTAGTGCAGAAGCGAACACCACGGATAGGGATGCATTTTAAACTGGGCTCGTTGGTTCCAATTTTCGCACTGATAACTGTAAAGCTGTTAGCACATCCAAGACTTTAGCTATCTCAAAAACATGTTAAAGGAGAGAAAACGAAATCTTGCCAAGATGCATACATGTAAATTAATGTTATTTGATACATAATTCAAAATAATTTGATACTCCAGCCCCAGAAATAAGAAACTGAAGACCAAAATATGATATACGGTAGAAAATAAGTCCCAGTCTTTATTAATGTTTTTTTTAAAAGTTTTTAATCAATTCACACCAATGTAGTCGATAATGTCACTAAGACACAACGGACTACTTGGAATGAAAGAGAATGAGAAAAGTTAAGAAAGAACCAGAAATCCAATCCTAAACAGGAAACAAGGTTGATAAACCGGAAGATAGACGAACTTACCTACTCCTATTAAGGAGAATAAATAAATAATTACATAGTTAACAAAATTTCAGTTATCTGAGGCAGGTGATAGAGGTATAGAGCTGAATTAATATTTAGAAGGAACCGGAAACCAAATCCTAAGCAAAAGAAAATCAGGCATAAACATCAACATCTTTTCAAAAGACAAAGAAGGAGAGTAAGCCAGGCGTTAATTATTATTGTTATTATTTTTTCCGTTGATTTTTGTTATATGCACATTTCCTTCTGGTTTCCAAGCAGCGGCATAAGGTCAAAAATGGCTTCCTCATATTTTCCACTGATCATCTTTTTGTAAAGAAAAAATAACGAAGATAACACACATTTTCCATAGATAAAATTATTCGTAATGTGTCAGCTGTAATTATGAGTACAATTTTTTGTATTTCTTAAAATCTACCTGGAATCACTTCAATGAGTCTATTATTATTATTATTATTATTATTATTATTATTATTATTATTATTATTATTATTATTATTATTATTGATATCCTCATGTGCCACATGTAACAGTAAAATTGTCCAAATCGTTTAACTGCATAATTGTCAATCTCACAAATTGTTTAATATCTAAGAACCACTAAACTAATTACATTTCTTTTTACAGGTTTTCAGATAAGACGTTTAGCCATCGTGACAGCATTTGTCCTAAGAATCACTGAAAAACCCTATGAGTTATTCAGCTAGAAAGAGAATAGTTTAAAATCGTTTTGTGTAAGCCCCACTGTCTTCACAAATGAGCAATGGTGAGACGAAAAAGAACATTCAGGCCTTCAGTAATAGTACCAACATTCATACTCTAGTTTTCACTTCCAAAGTGCATTCAAAACGGTAAACAACTTTAAAAAAGAGGGAACAGTAGATCAGGAGGTCACAACAGGAAGAGTGATCATCATTTTAACTTAGAACAAAAGTTGTCAGTTAAAAAAATTCAATTCAATCCATAAGACGTTTGGAACATGAGATAGGAGTTTCAGCTCTGAAAGTCCAAAGAGCAGTGAAAGCAGGCATAAAAAAGCAATCATACGTGAAATGTGTGAGGCATATTGTTACTCCAGGACAGAAGGTTAGAGGGTTAGAGAGGATGAAGATCATCTTTAATAAGTTGGAAAATGATTATGGAGTAATACACACACACACACACACACACACATATATATATATATATATATATATATATATATATTTGAACTTAGTTTCAATCATTCATCAGCTTCCAATCCTTTAGCTATGATTGATTAATAATGAACATGTCATTTTCGTTTATGATCAATTTTTATCACGATTCCTCTGTTAAGCTCGGAAAGTAATTAGATATTCTTAACTCTCAAAGTAAAATCCAATATTGTAATGAAAATCTCGGAGAATTCAAGTAAAATAACTTTAATCATTTCTAAGATACAGCGGTTTAGACCTGAATCTAACAAAAGGACTTTTACACGATCTGGAGAATTTTGCTGTTACACCCGGTATATTACACTCTCTTTAAATAGGTGCTGTCATTTTTTCAATAAGTAAAGAGATCTGTTGCTTCCCGAAGATTTTCATTCGTATTGACCCAATTTTCATGTCTGTCTCTCGGCGTTGTTAGGAGAACTTCCTTTATTCTTCTTATCATTCCCCCCTTTGCATTTCGTTTTATTATTAAAAATAATGATTTTAATCATCTATATATTCCAAGACTAGCGCCCAATTCACGTTGAAACACCAGTTCTCGTATGATCACCCAAGTTAAGCAATGTCATGCCTGCTCAGTACCTAGACGAGTGACCTCTTAGGAATACTGGTTTGACACTTTGATGTGGTATAATGGTTAGCCACCTTCTCTCTCTAGATCAATTATTGAGTTCGATCCGCACTGGGTGTCCCATACTCTCGGTCTTGTTCCACATGTAAGGTACGCTTAGTAAATCACGATAATGGATATCGGCTCGGAATTAGAAATCGGATAGCCCAGATCTATTTCCAGTCGAGTTTATTATATTCACTTACACGCAAATACCATTAGAAATTTTATGAATCCGTCTCTTCTCTCGCAGGTGGAGGATAATTAGTAGCAGTTTCTGCTATGACAGTCCAAAGAGCAGTGGAAACAGAATTGAAAATTACATCATACAGGAAATTTGTGAGGCACGTTGTTACACCAGGACAGAAAGTTAGAATTAATAATTAATTGTATCAGTAAATCATTACTATTATCCTAAAAAATACTGAAAATCTAATAATAATTTCTGGCTTTAAATAAGCAGCAAAAGTTTGAAGAGCCGAGAAAAAAGATTTAAAACTGTTAGAGTAATCAGAATTTGAGAAGGACATTACATTAAAAAATATAGCTCCTTAGGACTGTTTGAAAATGTTATACCGCAAGAGATTTGGTGCGTATTGCAGTAACATCTTTTTATTTTACCATTGAAAAGGGTCGGTATTACATAGCTGTTTAACACACATTTTTGTTGCTAATAATTTCTTTCTTGTTTCCTAACCTAAAAGAAAATATAAAGACATATATGAATTTCCTTAGAGACAAAGAAAAATGCTGAAATGCTCTTTAATACCAATCATCCTAAATGGTAGTGAATGCTAGATAATTTCCTCTTCATTTCAGAGGACACTTGAGACAACAGATAACTAGTTATAGAGAAGAAAGCTGATAATTACATAGACGAAGTATGTGAGCACTTACACTCTGAGTGAGAAAGAGACGATTCAGTAGTTTATGAAACATAATGAAGAACAGAGGGCTTGGAGAATGTGAAACTCACATGCCATGCTGAATGGTAGAGAGACGAGAAACAGAGAGTAACGTAGAAAACTAGTTTGTATAAATGGATGACACAAGAGAAAGAGGGAAGCTTACTAGAATTTTAGGAACAGATAGGAACTACAGCTGATAAGAGGTTATGGGAAGTCATCACCATTCACTTCCTAAAGGGATCTAGCACAAAGAAGAAAAGTAAATATTCGTAATAACGAAATGCAAATATTTATCAGTTTTTTGTTAGCATGAAACCTCACATGTGCGTTATTATTAGCTCTCTTTTCTTCTTGTTCCTCGCCCGATCTCGTGTTCGCTCGGCTATCTGAATTATATTTTGAATTAGCGCGTGTACACCTACTTCCGAACGAACAATGTTATCGTCATTATTATTTTGCGTAAAGCAGAAGAGAATTCTGGGAAATACTTAAGAATTTCAGTACTACTTCCTGTTTATGACGTCTTCGCATTCGTTTATGTTCTCTGCTAAAATAAAATGGATACATAAAGAACTATTCTCATTTTGATGATGTATTGTTCAGCTGCCTTTCCTGCTTGCTTACATATTCCAGCGTTGCTCTACATTACTTAATATTTGTATAAAGTTTCACACTAATATATTGTGCTAACTAGAAATCAACTAACAGCAAGATGTCTCAGTTTTCAACCACTCAGCTTGGTATGCAAGTTGATTGTATCATAAAGTCCAAAAGATATGGGTCACGTTGTTTGTCTAATCTTAATTTAAAAAAAAAAGATTTAATCAATCAATAATACATTTTCAGGAATATAACCGATAAATGATTCTTCGTCAGATACTAACCAATGGCGTTACAAAATCAAACATAATTTTACCAAATAACAAAAATTCCATCATTTGAACACTTCCAACAATACAAACAGTAAATATCGTTATAATATATATATATATATATATATATATATATATATATATATATATATATATATATATATATATATATATATATATATATATATATAAGAGAAAATAATGACAAGCAATATTTTAACTATCCCTATTAAAATAAACAGAATGTTTGGATGAAAACCCTCGACAATTCTGACCGATGAATGTTAAGGAGACTAATTTCTGGAAGAACTGTTTGATGGCAAAGAGTTTCTAAATTTTAACCGATAGAAATAGTAACTGATCGGTCAATCAATGTCAGATTATTCGGATAATTTCATTATTACCATACTAACACAAAATGTGGCGAGTCATAACCAGGATTATAACATCTGTTATCCTGCGTATGTTTTAAAAATACTTTCCTATTTGATGTATTATTCAGATGCCTCTTATACAGGCTTTCTTTTTGCACATATTTTTTTTTATTATTTGTAAATATTTGTTTTCACACGAGAAAATTCTGGCAACCAGAAATCAACTAGCAACATGTCGCCAAAAAGCTCAACTATTCTCCCCAACAATCACACATCACCCGAAAACCTTCAGCAGTAGCAACAACGAAAATGTATAACATATGGAACTATAAAAGAAAATAATAAAATAATCATGTTGTAGATAACCCTCCCTTTAATTAAACAAAAGGAAACTCCCATTAATCATATAAAGAACGTCTTCTGTGACATTTGTATTTTTCAAATGTTTTGCTACGCACTTTGGATTCATTCCAAGTGCATAAATAACTGTGGGAACAGTTCTCAGGCATAGGTTATGTGATTTCTTTTAGAGCAAAATTCGTTTCTTTCGTATATTCGCATTCATGTAACGGATCCAAATTCCAGTTAAAATGGCTACTTTCACCTTTGAAAGGTTTACTTTTTAAAAAAAGGAAAAGAAACTAAATAGAATCTTCAAGAATTAATTATAATATTCTAAATATTCTCTGTTACAAGTGAAATAGTTATTACCTCACAGTACTTTCATGATTAGGAAACTAGTCTATTCGACTTTTGCTTCTACTGACTTCAATCTTCAGAAAAACGCCCCACTTAAGTTAATCTGAGTAGCCATCATCGACAGTAGTATATTCAATACTCACAGAAGCTCTATACATTTAGCCCTGTACAAAAGAAAAATAAACTTCTTATTGAACTGTTTTTCTACTTTCAAGACGACATGTGTACGTTGGAAAATTTGGTTGCCATCAAAGTTGTAATATATATATGTATATATATATATATATATATATATATATATATATATATATATATATATATATATATATATAAGCACACCCCAAGTAAAATGATAATGCCACGAAGACAAAATGGGATACTGGGATTGAAACAGAATGGCCAGATTTTCGAAGGAACCGGATATCAAATCCAAAACAGGAAAAAGGGATAAAGCTCCGCTCCTGTTCAAAAATCCGTGGTAGTCGACAGGCGAACCTATCTACTCCTTTAGGGAGTCATATTAAAATACATAGTAGATATAATTTCACACTTTAGGCGGAGTCTAGATTTGAGGAAAACTTTAGAGGAAACTTGAAAAACAATTCTAAAACGGAAACGGGGGATAAATCTCTATCCCTGTTCAAAAAACCGGAAAGGAGTGTGAGAAGCGAACCTATCTATTCCTATCCTCAAAATACATTGGCACTTCAGACGTTATAAAGCCTATTACTCCTATGGTGAGCTCGTCATTACAGACTGCGCTAGATTTAATAAATACCAGGAGTTTGTATTAGCATGGTCTTATTGTAGAGCATAGCATTTAGCATATCTTCCGGTTCTTAATCTGTGCTACATTTTAGACTTGTTCAGACTTGTCTTGAATTTAGCAGATAACTTGAATTAAAACGTTCCACAGACGTATCTAAATCTTAGATAGATTTTCATCACTATTATTAGTATGTGCAATACATGTCGTGCTAAGTTATTTTTTTTACTGTGTATCAAGAATCTAACAATGTGCATTCTACAGATACTAAATAGCGTTGATGGAAAGCACATGTTTTGCAGCAATGCAATTTAGTCTCTGTAGTTTATGGATGACAGAATGAAGAAAAGGTGTAATTTTCGAAAAGCGGGGTGTTGCTTAATGACCTGATTGTGTTAGTGTCAGAAATATTGCATTACCTTCAACTAAACCGAAATACACAGACTAAAATCTGTTCAATGTATTGATGAAATGATTTAACGCCATATTTTAGACACAAAAAATTCCTTCTTCGTTTGACAAAACATTCTCCGTTTCATCAATAAGAGTAAAAACAATGCCATTCGATTATCGGAAATTGTCAATGAGCCCATCCGATTAAAACTGAATAATTTCATTTCCTAAATTGTAATAGAAGTTCTTGTTCTTAATCTGTATTTTAATGTCTCAAGTGGATGCAAGCGAGTAGAAAGCAGATTACCAAAATTTCCTCGAATGTCGTTTCAAATTTAGAAATTTTTTGAAATAAGTTAAATTTGAATACCCGTAACTTTTTTATTCTATAAAGCTTCCTACTGGAGAATGTTAGCCTTTTGATCAGATCCTTTAACAGGATATCAAGTTCAATCTTGTCTGAACCTTCCTCTGAACCCCTAAACAAGAGCTACATTGCATCATTAGTTATTGAATGAATGTATATCCCTTCTAAATATTTAATATTTTTGTGAGGTTCATGTATTACAAATTGCCTTTATTCCATATCGGCTGTCACACATTCCTCATTTTGCCAAATTAATCAGAACCACATATTATATTAATCTGAAAAATATTGTATTGGAATAATTACGCAATTTTCAGTTGTATCATGATCTTTATAATTGATAAGTTAGCCGATTAATTCTGTGATCAGAAAATAAGGAATGAATTCTCATTTCTTGTGGATCGTTCATATGAACATATCTATCGAACTGATCTGTTGGAATGGCGTGAGAAGGAAATTAATTTGACTTCTAATAAAATCGACAAATCGTAAATAAAAACTGAAAAATATATTCTGCTATCAGAAAACGTAAATGCGTTCGGTTGAAATGCTTAATGTTACATGTCAACAACATGGGTTGCTTTTAACATGGAAATAATTTTTTTATCTAATTATTCTTTTCTATAAGTATTTACTTTGCTTGTTAGAGGTAAATATCGGTCGTTTATATTTGAATCTATAAAACGTTACTTGGTTCCCTTAAAAGTAAATATTGGTCGTTAGTATTTGAATCACTAAGTCTTTAATTAGCTCTTGTATTGGTTGTTTATATTTGAATGTGTCAGCATTTATGTGGTTGAGGATACATTGGGGCGGGGTCATATCGCACTGCAGGAGATGTAGTCGGTGCATTCTCGGTCCTATCGACATGAGATTGGGACTGAATTTTTTTGTACCGTTTGTAAACACTTTGTGGGTTTTTCTACATCTGAAACATTTTAGATTGTAAGGTTATTTTTTTGCTATTGAATATAGTATTAACAATGTCTTGAGAATAACAATTATTTTTGCAGATACAGTTCAAACATTTTTTTCAAAAATCATTAAAGAGGTACTTGCACGTAAGTGAATGTAATAATCACAAGTGGAATTCGAACTGGACTAACGGATTTCTCACTACGAATCGCTATCATTTATGCCACCCGCACACCCGTGCTCCACCTACAAGGCAAGAAAAGGAAATTAGGAATTCTTATGCAAAATGTCTTCATATCATTACTCATATTAATTATACGGATCTTTGTTTGGCACAGAATTAAATGTAAGGAAAACTCTAGTTGTCTAATGTGCATTATTCAGCATCCTGGTATTTTGTGATCAACAATATGGCAACGAGATATATAAGGTTGACAGTGTACTCAACCATCGCAGTATGGCGGCAGGATGTTCTGATATCATATTAATAAATAGGTATTTAGAAAATAACATTTTGTTTACTGAACATCTGCAGCATGAAGACTAACTTTATATGGCTTTAGGGTTTCTTTGAAAGCAGATGATATGAAATAAACAATATATAAAATAACATTCAAGTAAAAATTAACCCATCACAAAATAGGAAAAAATAAATAAACAAAAATAAAACAAATTAAATCTCAATAGGTATTCTACTTTAGATCTATTTCGGCAGTAATACTGCGGTTTCTGGGCTGGTACTGTCAGTATTCACGTTCCAGCCTTTATAAAGTTCAAAATTGTCTCTGTAGTCTTGTCGGTGATGAATAGTTTTTCCATCTTGCATCCTCTTTCTCATAGACGAAACATTACAAACTTTTTGCTATTCTACCGATACTACGATGGAAAATGTTCAAACGAGCTATACATTACTTAGTTCCCTCGACTTTAACTTTTCCAGCTAAGATCCGCAACGTCAGGAAATTTGAGCCGAACATCGTTCATTCTCTTTAGTAAAGAATACGTACCACTCGGATAACTTCTTTCCAAGAACTGCTGATATGTGGAACAGAATCCAAGGATGATAGTTTCCCGATCAATACAATCTCAATTCTAGGGTTAACCGTTATCTTTCCAATAACGAAACTTCGCTCCATAACATTCAAACAAAAACCGCCTTCAGTAACAGTCTACCTTGAATGACACTTGAGCGTTATTAAGCTGGAATTTAGTGAAAGAATAAAAATGAGTAAGTGTTAATATGTATAAGATTTTCTCGATGTCAGGTTTCATGACTACGCATTCCTTACTAGGCGTGTTCTACCTCATCTAAAAGAATATGGTTTTGCAGTGCAAACACACACTCTTATATTGGCGAATAACTCTATGTCCCCCATTTGTTTCACATCTTAGTTCAAGTATTGATACATCTATCTTGAAACAGTTATCAGCTGAATGCTGATCAGAAGGTTTCGCTGCTTAATTTCGGATTATAAGATGAATGGATCAAATTCACGCTAATGATCTTGTCAACCTTTCTTTGACATCGCTTTCTACCACCCTTCAGCTAGCCTAGCGACGATATTACCGCGGGCGGTATGGGCTTGGTTACCTGGAGGCCCTTAGTCCTCGCCCTCCTGTTGGCTGTGAGCTCGTGATGGTCGAATCCCTCGAGACCTGCGATGACGCGAAGATGCAGCGGCCGGAGTCGTGACAGGGCTAGTCTATTCACGATTCCCTCAAGAGGGCACCTCGATTTTCGAGGCTAACCGTCACCATGAATGGTGATCTGCGACACGTTCTCAGGAACGCCTGACTAGCCCAACCGCATCCACCAACACACACCTCTGTGACTCCTGCTCACGACTTTTCAGAAGTAGGCTGGGCTTTCACAGCCATCTCCGCCACCGCCACCAGAAAAGAGAAAGAGAATAAGGAAAGAGGATGATGAGCCCGATGCTGGAATGCGAGTGGGCGCCGACGATGATGGAGCATTAACCAAGAATGAGAAAAGGCCGAAAAGTAAATATTTATTATGTAGAATAAATTAATTTTAATCATTCATGTACAGGATTATTGAAACAATAATATAGATGTCAACATTAATCGAAGACATTTAATCGTTGTTAAGATTTAGAGACAATTAATCTTTATTTATAATTACATACATTTAATCATTATTTACATGATATTTAGGTGCGGTGGAATAAGAAATATATATGATAGTTTTCAATATATTACTACAAGATTTTACCATATTATATTATGTTAGAAAATATTGTATTACAATCTTGTAATTCTATACTATATTTTATGTCTGTATGAGTACACTAGTCTTTCATGGAGACGGTATTACATTTTCGTGTTTTCACCGAATTATACAAAATTATTACAGCACAGAAATACCAAAAAATGATAGCAGAGCGTTACACAGAATATAGACGGAAAAATACTAATACACATAGGGTATTTTGTATATATATATATATATATATATATATAAATATATATACATATATATATATATATATATATATATATATATATATATATATATATATATATATATATATATATTAAAAATTAACTGATTTAAAATGTTTTTTCGCTACACAGTAATAACCGTGATTCAAAAATGGAAGCTAAAATCTTCAAATTTAATTTTGTAATGAAATTAAAATCATTAGTTCCGTTTCATCCTCAAGCGAATTTTGAAGTAACTTATTTTTTAAATTTACTGAGTTTTAACCACACAGAAAAATCCATAATTTACTGTTTCCAAGGATACAGAGAAATCCAATGATGCAGATAAGGGGTGGTAGCGTGTTCATTTTTATTAACTTTTGTTGTATCAGTTATTAGCTACATTCGAAAAAGGGGTCAAGGTTAGGGCGGTTAGGGATGTATTTATCAACGAATTCTGACATTCGTTAAATGCATGTCGTCTGGGTTGTTTTTTTTAATTCTATTGTTAACGGCAAAAAATTCTTTCGGCATTTTTTTATTTGTATACTTAAAGAGTTTTGGGGGATGTTTACGCTAGAAAACTTTATATTTAACTGAAATGCTAAAATATTAAATATAAAATATATATATATATATATATATATATATATATATATATATATATATATGTATGTATGTATGTATGTATGTATGTTATTTATACTGAAAGATTACCCAAGAGATGACCAGGATATTGCAATCTAATATTGGTCAGAAGTTCGCAATGTTAAGTAAAACTGAAAGTCATCATTCTGTGTTGATATGTATATGTATTTCTCCATATATATATATATGTATATATATATATATATGTATATATATATATATATATATATATATATATATATATATGTGGGGGGGGTGTTTGCGTGCGCGCGCGTGTGTGTGTGGTGGGGCTACAACAGAAACAGAAACCACACACACACCAATATATTTCCAAAAAAAAGCATACAAATTCCCAAATAATAGAAGGAATTTTTAAATAACCATGTTCTGTTGCATTCTCGAGAGATATGGCTTTCATAGATATTTCGCGTGGTTATTCATGACTGCATGTGGTTTAGCAGTTTCATGCCTTAATTGATAATATATGATGATCGCCTAAAGCGCGAAACAGCCAAACGCCGTGCAGTGCAAATTTATATATAGACATTGTTTATATCTACATAAGCTCTATTGCCCATATGGAACACTCTTCATACATTAATATAGTGAATTTTAAATATTATATATAGACAGAGATAGATAGAGTAACCTCAATAAAATAAAAAATCATGTAATATATATTCATCTATATAGATTAGTTTATCGAACGTTAAAGAAAGGATAAAATGAAAGAAAGCGTGACATATAAAACCCTATGTATAAGAAGAAGCTTTGTAATGTATTATATTCGGAGGAATCAGGAAATAACCTGATGAAGTAAAGCAGCCTCTGACTCCTATCCTTCTAAGATCTTTTATTTCTTTTTAAGTCCAGACTCCCATTATCCATGAGTAAAATAGAATTAATGAATCACAATCGCCAGCCAACAACACAGCTGCTATTACAGTATTCGAATCAATTAGGTCAGGCAGCGTACAAGACTTGAAAAAAAAACTGCCTGTCTCAAACGTGAGAAGCCTCCGGCAACAGTTGATAGACTAGAGATCAAATTGTATCATAAGGATTCCATTGATAGTGGTAAATTTTCGTTGTAACTTCGTTATCTGTAGGTCACACATATTCGTTTTCTGTAGGCCACTCTTATCCGTAATCTTTAGGCCAATTATACAGAGTTCCAACGTTCAAAGCAACTTACAATTGGGTGGACGTACGGAGTGTAAACAATGAATATGAAAGTATACTTAATACGACACAAGTCCCGCATATAATTTCCCCATCATCGTTGTAGTACGTGTTTTCAAATGAAGTGGACCAGCGCTTCACTACGGATAGCTTCTCGTATGACTGATTAGTCTAACGCTAGAGCGCCATACTTTCACGTATGGAAAACATCTGAAAAGGCCATGTCCTAATACAGAGGATGGCTTTTGTGTGTGACCACTTTGACGGTGTTCCTCTGCCGACTTTTCCTCTGCGGTTTGAAACATGTCTACATAAACATCGTCTACTGGCTCGAATACCAGCTAACCATTATATTTAGTTAGGAATGATATTACAGATTTTCATTGTGACGCTGATCGCTTGCAATGACCGCAAACAGTCATTTCGCCTGAATTGTATTCACTGAAAAAACAAAAACAAGTCACAGGTGTCGGTTCTTAGTCATTTGGAAGCCAACTATTGATGTTGACTATGAACAGTTACCGAATTATGCATACAGTACCTTATCCCTCAGATATAGCCTAAGGAGTCTTTGTAGAACAGGACACGATAAGTCATTCCATACATTTAAACTGACGAAATGACTTTCAGGATTTGCAAGCATGAAACAGCGCTGAAACACATTACATGTACGTGTGATATATTTTCTTTCGACGCTAATCGAGTTGTTTTGATCGACGACTATTTGTGAACTTAAGCCTATTTTACCTCTTTTCTGCTTACCTTTTCAGTAGGAATACATGAACATTAAATCGTACCGAATGGCAACTCGCTCATAACGAATTAGGTTTTCTGATACTATTCGAATTGCTCTAGCGACACGGCATCAAACTAGAAGATGGGATTGGTGCAGTCGACTTGCCGACGTACAAATTCGAGAAAATTTCTCTTTGAGGAATAACATTTCCGAGGTGCAAATTGAAATAACTACTTATTATCAATACATTTCCAGATCTGCCTTAGCTAAGTGGTGTAAAAGTCTTGAAATGTTGGTTTTATTCGGATTATAGGGGGATTTTGTTCGTGAGATTTTGCTTGAGTAATTAAGACACCGTTTCTTTTTGTAAAAAGCCATTTTACAGTTGTGATTAACCCAAGTGTATGAATGTACTTAGTAAATTAATTCTAAAACAAATAGTTATAATAAAAAAGTGAGGAAAAATAATTATTAATTAAGAAATGATATAACGGGATGTATATACAAATAAATAAATAAAACTGTTGAATTGAGTTAAAATCTATCTTTCATGATAGAGCTGCAGCAAACGTCAAACATATAGCCGCTTAGCGTGTGTCACGTTTCGTTTCGTTTCGTTTCGTTTGCCAAATTCTTTTTTCAGAGAAAATGGAAACACAAAGAAAGTTCAGGTTTCTGGTGCACATAATGAGGAATGAGGGCTTGGAAAATCGGATGCTCACAGAACAGATTGAAAGCAAGAGAGACATGGGAAAACAACGCATAACTTACTTAGTGAGCCTGAGTAAATCGATGGGGGAAATTTATTAAGAGCTGCAAGGAACAGGACATTCTGAAGAGCCATGATGGATTATATCCTGAAGAGGACACGGCACATAAAGAAGATTTTTTTATGAAATATAATTATTTTTTATGATATCGTTTCACACCACGATCGCTCATCACACCAGATGATCTTGAGGACTGATTTTATTTACCTCATCTCCCCACTAAGGCAGGATGTGACGAAAGTTCTTTTTAATATTTGCACAGCCCATACCAGTACATATGGGTTAGGGGCAAAAAGTATATTATCACCGCGAGCTGGTTGTGATAGTAACCGATAACACCTGACTTTGTACAATGAGGAAGGCGCTGCGGAAGGATAAGAATACCTCCGACCAGATACCTTCAGCCGTCTAAAATGAGAACCGAAACATTTTCTCATATTCTCTAATGAGACTTTTTATTTGAAAATGATTTCGAAATATGTATTGTCCATACGATGACCTAGCGCTTTCGAACATCATTGTTCATCATCAGGGTCAATATTTTTAGTCAAATTTTTTTTTAAACAAACATTTACCAATTATCTTGTAGCGTAATCATGTTGCTACTTTTTTTACAAACTAAATAAACGTTAAAATCCTTTTAAATTCAAAAGACGCGATGATGTTATCACGTGCAGGGCGAGGATTTTTATCATGTGACAGCGTGAAAAGGATTTCCACTACACAAGCCAAAGGATTGAAGAATACGTTATAAAATTTAAATATATTATAAACATTGTAATATGTTACCAGAAATATTGTAATCTATACGATTAATAAGAGGTCTTTTGCTTTTAATATGTAATGCCTCTAAGATTTTAAGGCGTCTAATGTCTGTATGTTTATCTATAATTTTAGTATTTCCTATAGAAATAATTTTAGTATTTTCTAAAAATTCAAAAGAAAATATGCAAGACTACGTTGTCTTTAACATTCAATACTACATGTTTAAAATATATATATATATATATATGTATATATATATATGTATGTATATATATATATATATATATATATATATATATATATATATATATATATATATATATATATATATGTTGTGTGTGTGTGTGTGTGTGGTTTACTGTGTAGTGTAAGACTATTTTCTCTCTAGAATCTATCTTACATATCTATAAGTCTACCATTCGTCCATGTTTAAATATTGCTGCCACAGCTGGTCTGGTGCTCCTGCTATTTACTTTGAACTCCTTGATAAATTCCAAAGAAGAATCAGCAATATTATTGGTCCTAACTAGGCATCTTGGCTTCAGTCACTTTCCCACACCGTAAGGTTGTTTCACTGTGCCTTTTCTATAAATACTATCGCAGTAATTTTTCGGATGAGCTATTTCATTATGGTCTTTAGACTTTTTGAATTTAAACGCAGTACTAGACTGGCGTCGAGATCTCAACAATTTAGGGTTTAGCTGGCTAGATGCAACGATAATTTCTATGCTAACAATTTCTCTTCTCGCACTTCTCGCTTGTGGAACTCCCTTCCGGCTTCATGTTTTCTAGTCAACTTTATTCTGCAAAAATTTAAATTCAATATCAATCACTATCTACTGTCCTCCTGATTACTCTTTCTTCTTTCCGCTCAGTATTAGGAGGCAGAGAGTTTGACCAGCATAGCTGGAGACGAATCTCCAACTATAGATCAACATACAGTATTTACTACTGTATTTATGTGAATGTGGACATAGCCACTATCGTCCCTACGTATGGTACAACAATACTCTTCGTTGGCTACATACTCCGGGAAAACACTCTCCTGAATCGAAAGAGAAGCCCAAGCGTGTATGGCACTGAATTGACTAACATATGTATCTATTTGGACGTCGGTTAGGGCACCTCGGGGCGGTGTAATGGTTAGCAAGCTTTTCTCGCTAAAGCAATTACAACTGAGTAGTGAGTTCGATCCTCACTGGGTGCCCCCTACTTTCGGGCTTGTGCCACATCTAAGCTACGCTTTGAAAATCACTATTTGGACGTCGGTTGTCGGTATGTTGGAATCATGGCGCGTGTGTTCACTACTCTAAAACTTGCCTTTTAAGGCCAGAATTTGGGTGTCCTGTGCCATTTCCGCCCATTTCAACAGTGAAAAAGAGTTCGTAAAAAGCTTGCTCATTACTTCCTGATTGGAAATTTAACCAAACTAATCTCCCAAGAGAAGTCTATCACAAATGATGAAATAAAATGTTACTAACAAGGAAAAAGTCAAAATGAGATTGGTTGTTTGTGGAAAATATCGTGGCAAGGAACCATATTAGAAGAAATCTGCGCGTAAGAATGCTTCTTCAACTCAACTTTTTCGGTGGAAATGAAGACGGCAAATGCAGCAAATAGTTACTGTCCTATTTGCTGGTGTTGTGATATTTGTTTCTCAAAATTCTAATCTGGAATCTTTCTTAATTGTAAAGTGATAACGGTTGCATTCTTGGTCGAAAGTACGAGAAGCAGAAACAATTTGGACAGTTTCTTTATAAATTCTTATGGCCAGTCATACGCTGACGTGGAAATATACTTTCCAAATATTTAATAAACGAACGTAATCAGTACAAAGCATCTTTGAAGGAATGTTTCGTGCGTAATTAGGAATTTTTTTTATCTATTTCTCTGTATATAAATGTCTGTAGGGATTAGTTTACCTTTTGGTCGAGATGAAGTGACTTGGGTCACGTGACGGCCATTAATGACGTCTTTCATAGAGTGACGAAAGTAACTCATCAGAACGTTTTCCAGCTGACAAACTGAGCAGTTACTTTTCTTTTTTTTAGCACGGGCACCTCAGCTAAACCTGCAGCTAGTGACTTAGCAGATGAATCCGGTTCGCACGAATTTGCAATCCTAAATATGGCTTCTCCAGTAAAACAGACGTATCTCGAGGCAATCCCGATTCCCTATATTTTCATTTTCTTTTCACGCTGCTTGTTGTGTAGATATGTGCCATAATTTCTTTGCTAGGGATACGTGTATGTATATGTAATTTGTTGCATGACTTCGTGGTAAATAACGCTCACCGTGAACAAATTATGTTTGTCATTCCTTTTGCTTTCCGCAACTCCGTTCTATCCGTGAAATAAAGAGTGATTATATCATGAATAAAATAATACCAATAATAAGAGAAATGAAAGAATAAACCTCTCTCACATAGCTCGCCCGTCACGCCTAGCTCTCTCCCTCTCACTTTTCTCTTTCTCTCTCTCACACTCTCTCCATATATCTATCTATCTATCTATCCATATATATATATATATATATATATATATATATATATATATATATATATATATATATATATATATATATATATAATGTATTTTGTCTAGACGTTATTTTTGATGTGTACTCATATTCGAGTACAAGGTCTTTTTTTTTTAATTAAACAGTATTTTTCTTTTATCCAACTACATCTACCGATCTTAATGTGCAAGAAAAGAAAACTTTGCGTTCTCCGGCAGGATTCGAACATTCTTCCACTATGGGCAACCATCATTGCATCTGATATGCCTAACCGTTCGGCCTCGTGGGACTTCCGGTCAAACAAAGCCCGAATAGTGCCTTTTGAAAGCACACGCTCTGCCGATTCTCAAAACATCCATATCTGCTCTGTGTCATATTCTAACGTAAAAAAAAGACAATTTACTTTTAGAAAATGGATTACATCCGACCTATTATTTTTAATTTATTCTGTTTAAACTTAATTTTTATGGATAAACTTATCTGAGTAGAAGCTCTGGGTTTTTAATTAAACAGTATATCTTATCCAGCTACTTCTATCGGCCTGAATATTCAAGAAAGCATGTGATATATATATATATATATATATATATATATATATATATATATATGCGTCCTCCGGCATATTTTTCTGGCAAGTGAGTGTGTGTGTGTGTTTGTGCGTGTGCGTATGTGTGTAATAGATATATAGATAATGTGAAAATCTGAGATAGATATATAGATAGATAGATAGATAGATAGATAGATAACCACAGTAATATAAATTTAACAAAAAGTATATTCCTGAATAGTATCGGCTGAAGTAGTAGCCGATGTAATAGATTTGTGCTGTATTTATGCCCTCAAAGTAAAGTTCATAAAATATTACAGGAATGCGGTTTCACGTCAGAGATGATGTGTTATAGTTTTATCTAAACACAATTTTATCACAACAAACAAAAAAGGTCAGGGGAGTGAAGCTTAAAACTGATAACGAGAATGGGTGCTTAAGACAAGAAGGACACTTTACATGTGTATGGGAAGAAAATTACAAATTACAAACCTGTCGCTATTCTATCGCTATTTCCATGGCAAACATTCAGATTAGCTCCATTCTTTAGTACCACTAGTTCAGATATTTAGTTAGAACACGCCAAGCCACTTTCACCGAGCTGAAACATCTTCATATCTCCCGTGTTCCAAATGCAAGAAAAAAGTTCAAACTCAGCTATTCCCCAAAACTGACACATTTCGTAACATTCTCCCGCGTGCCTTGAAAATTTCAATCTTCACCATTTTAATTCCATGGTAAATATCCATCTTCCCCCTTATCCTTATAATCTTCGTTCCCTACCAGGTTTACTTGCATTTATACAAGGTAACCAAAAATGTTCACTCCGTTTTTTGATTAGTCATTGAATGAAGTTGAAATATATACGAAATGCGTGTAGCAATTGTTTTCAAATTCGGACAGCCGGAAGTAGGAACATCAGACATTATAAAAAACACGCGCACCGTCCCCGGCCATCAGTTATAAGCCGGACAGCTGTGAGATGAATGGAAGTGTCTAGAGATCTCGTTCGGAGCTGTTTGCTTTTTACGACTTCAAAGTGGGCTTATCAGCAGCTGCATCAAGTCGCCGCATATGTCAAGCATTTGGGGATAGTTCTGTGGATGAACGTACTGAAAGTCGTTGGTTTCGAAAATTCATGTCGAGAGATTTGTCTCTCCATGATGAGCCTCGCAGTGGACGACCACTGGTCTTCAATGACGGAGACCTGATGGCGGCCATTGAAGAGGACAGTAGTCTAACGTGTGGTGAACTTGCAAGACAGTTTAACGTTTCCGATGAAACAGTTAGATTTCACCTGCACCACCTAGGTAAGACGTACAAACTGAGCAAGTGGGTTCCTTTAACTCTGTTGGAGGTCCACAAGGGACAATGAGTGGCAGCCTGCGTATCGCTGCTTTCTCGCCACCGTACCGCATCCTTATTCAATCGAGTGCTTACCAGTGATGAAAAGTGGGTTCTGTACGAAACTCCCAAGCGTTCCAGACATTGGTTGTCTCCTGAGGATGCTGTCCCTTACTCCGCAAGACCGCCTATGCACCCACGCAAGATTATGCTTTGTGTCTGGTGGACAAGTCGTCAAATGGTTCATTATGAACTGCTACCAACGGGCCAAACGGTCACTTGAGACCTATACTCGCAGCAATTGAAATGTCTGCAACAGGCATTGGGCCAGAAGAAGCCAGCACTGTTGAATCGCAAAGGTGTGCTTTTCCTCCATGACAACGCCAGGCCGCATGTCGTGCGAGTCGTCAGGGATACCATACAGTAACATGGGTGGGAGACTTTGTGCCATCCACCTTATTCATCTGACCTTGCGCCATCCGATTACCACCTCTTCCACACCCTGGATAATCATCTTCGTGGGAAATCCTTCACCAATGAAGCAGACTTGCGCAAAGCCCCCACGGACTTCTTTGCGTCAAACCACCCCGAGTTCTACCGCAAGGGCATTGAACACCTGGAGACACGTTGACAGACGGTGCCGGATGCCGATGGCGATTACTTCGAAGACTAAATATAAGTTACACATACTGTGAAGCGTTTTCTTTTTTTTTCTTTAAAAACGGACATAACTTTTTTGGTTGCCTTGTATAATGCAACTAATATAGTATTATCGTTTTTCCGGTAACCGTCTAACTCGAGTGCCTCCCAAGCCTCATACGGGGTAAAACATATTAAGATGTAGGTTGTGGCCGTTATATGCCAAATGGCTTAATATATTACGTTATATTTATCTATAGTCTTTCTTTCTTCTTTCCCTCGTTGCAGGGATCATTTAAAACAAAATGAATATAGCAGATAAAGAAATTGAAAATAGAATAGGCTGTGCTAGCGGTAGTTTCACACAGCATCGAAAGTTGCTACAAACCAAAACATTAAAATATGAAATCAAGTCATGTTCTTAATAAGACTCGTCAGATCGAGGCATTCATATAGATGTCAAACATGGCGCCCAACCCGTTCCGAAATGTCTAAACAGGCAGCTGCATTCAACCGCTTCACTCAGATCAATAATTAAAAATGGCGTATGAGCCCTGTAAGTCTTAAAGTGAACAATCCTTCTTGGAACCTTATGAACAGGCGCTGAAGAATCACAAAGAACTGTACTAAATAACAGAAACAACATCAGTTGAGGACAATTAACAGCAGCAACAACTCAAATGAATAGCACATGTGACTGGAAGAGATAATAATGATATAATCAAGTTGTTCATTTTCTCCACCATTTCAAACAACGGGCTATGAAGGAAAACGCCATCAATACTGGAAATAACTATAAAAGTTAGTGAACTTGAGAAACTTATTACTCTGAAAATTTGCTTTAAGAGAAAGATTTTATAAATTTCAAACGACAGTATCACAGGAAGCCAGGTCAAGCAATGCTGACTCTTTCCTCATAGCGAAATGGCTAATATAAGCACTACCATTTTCACTGTTCGTATTTCATTTATTGTTTTGCTTGATAATTTTCCGATTCATGACTGACTAGGCAGAAGAGATTCCCACAGTAGGTTGCCGTTTCTTTTTGCAATAGACTGGATGCCAACCAATTCTATGTGACTCAGTAGGTTCTGCTATTCAACCCGTAGTTGACGGTGGAAGAAATAGATCCACATCTTTTGGATTCATATCTTTCCCAAGGGTATTTTCATTTTGTGAATGCAACAAACCCGACTGAAAGTCGAACTCGGCCCTACGATTTCTCATTAAGTGCCGATATCACCACGAGTCACATCGTACATACCGAATTCTTTCTTTTTTTTTTCTTTTTTTACTTTCTTTCTTTTCCCAAGGTGTTTCTGTTCTTCCCCTTTGCCCGATGATTCCTATTTGATAAACATGGCTAATTCTTATTTTTTCACTGATAAGAGCAAAAACCCTTTACGCAAATGTCCGTTATCCGAACATTTTTTCTTAGTAATCAAGCTGTCAGTTTATTCGTTGCTACTTTTAGTTTAGCTGAGCTTTGAGCTTTTGTTCTTATATTTAACGATTGTGATGTCTTTTGTAATTCCATTTCCTTATTTTTTTTTATTCTTTTACGTCCTTCATTCACTCCCCAAGTGTTCTCGTGCGATAAGAAATATGTCTTTCTTTAGCTTAATTAGATAGTTTGTAACATGTTGCTGCTTGTCTACTATCATCAAGCCGTATAATTTCTGTGGACGTATCATCTCCCTTTTGCATATGTATAATTGTGGTTAGGGTTCTTTCTACGCATACATGGACGTTTTTATACAGTTACCCTTGCACAAATCATAGGCTAAGGACATATATGCATCCTCTGCTCCAGTGTACAATCAATATTAAAAAGGACATAAGACTGGATTAATTTGAAACTGCTTAAAAACTAACTATACGAAGAAGGATGCTATTTAACGTAACATTAGGCTCTACGGATAATTTTCTTTCAAGTCGACCAATTATGTATCCTCAAAAATGTGTTGGACAAAACGCAATTGTTATGAGAAATCTATTATTTTGCGTAATTTACTCGTCTATAAGCCGACTTTAACCACTATAAAAATACCTGTGTACAATACAACCGGTCACAGAAAATACATGATTTTAACCTTATCAATGAATGAATTATTTTTGCGTTAGATACCCCATAAAACCCCCACGATACTCGTGTATATGGTATGTTCAAAGTTTCCGTTTTCTCGCATCTATTTTCGAGTTTGAAATATCATAACGTCCTAGCAAAATATAAACATTCTAATTATGTTAAAGCATTATATTTCATAATTTATTACATGGAACTTCCATAACATCTTATTTCATCTGGTTTTGTGATTTAATATTTGCAAATAAATTACAAAATAACTGCCACCATGGTGTCATTTATCTCTAACAGTCACCGTATTATTTCATAACTGATTATACGTGTTTTTTTCTCTTTCTCTCTCTTTTTCCCTCCCTCTCCTCTCTCTCTCTCTCTCTATCTCTCGCTCTTTTTGAGTGTGTGTTTGTGTCTTTGCAAATGTGCGAGAGTGTGCAGGGGTTGTTAAAACTGCTTCTTCACAGTCATTTCATCAGCCGTAACGATTTTAACGTTCCAGAAACGGCTACAAGAATAATATCGATAATGATGTGATGACTAAAAAGCAGGGCGTTAAACGAGATTTCTCATCTAGAATTGGGCGGCCAGTAGAGAGTTTTGAAAGCTTTTGAAGTTGTCAAGTTCTCTGGATCGAAATATAATCACCATGGAGATATAAAACACTCGAATGACATGAAGAGATTTCAACAATTTTAAAAAATTATTTAAAACAATTTTAAAAAAAAGGTAATGCGTTGCCTTTCTCACAACAACCTGAATGTAATCTACTCTGGAAAAGTGGATGCTGACATCAATGCCCAATTTCATCTTCATATGTGTTCTATCCCTGATATTCAGCATTTTAACCGATAAATATAGCATAACTTGAATATATATATACATATATATATATATATGTGTGTGTATTATACGTTATTTTTATAGATACAAATATTTAAGTATATGCTCTGTTTATAGTAAACAGTATTAATAACATTTACTGGACTGAATGTCCGTGAAAGCTCAAAGCAAACATTTGTGTCCTCCGACAGGAATCGAACCTGTATCCAAAACGGTAACGCCATATAGCCTGACATGCTATACCATTTGCCTACAGAGGAAGCAACTGTTTAACAAGGTTAAATTACGGATTTTGAGCTATAATCTTCCCATGATTTCTTTCGTACTCTCATATCTTCTCAAAGCGTATGTTAACGTAAACATATGATATAATATATTTTGTCATAACAAATATATATATATATATATATATATATATATATATATATATATATATATATATATATATATATATATATATATATATATATATATGGAATAATATGAGAAATCTTTATGTATCAGAACAAATTAATGAAAAAGTGTAATAATAAGGGTGTGACATGTTTTGTCCTTTAGGGTTTTATCGTAGACATAAGAAAGAAAAGTTCAATTTAAAAGTTTGAAATTTCAATCTTTCAATAATTTTAGGCTTTTCCTACCTATTCGTAATTATAACAAACGTTTGCATTTTTATAAAACTCCCCACTCCATTTATACGCCTATATAATTACAACAATCAAGATTACTTTAGCCCGATGAAAAAGGATGAAATGCGTCAAACATTCTTTTACACATTTTCCTTAATTTTCTTTATATATATATATATATATATATATATATATATATGTATACACGCACACACACACAGACACAGACACACACACACACACACACACATATATATATATATATATATATATATATATATATATATATATATATATATATATATGAAGACATGTCTCTTTGAATAATTGAGATATATTTTTCTACTTACTTTCTATAGGATCTACTGATATTCACGGGCAAGCGACTTACTTACTATCCTTATTAATGGAACAGAGAAAATTGCTATGTTGATACATATTCATTTATTCCGAGTACTTCAGACATTAGCACAATGTCTTCATCGGGGTCTTTTTTTTATTTAGAAACTCTGGCTATAGCATAATTAATATTCACTTAAACACACTCAAAAACATACTAAACTCCATCCGAAACATTCTAGTAGAAACTGCAAGCATAATTACCTCATCAATATGTAAAACTGAGATTAAAAATAATGGAAGCCCTAATAAAAAGAAAAGAAAAAGCCAAGACTCAATAACATTAACCATGAACAAGGCCACAATGTACTGACGGTCTTTGCAAAATAAAACATTTGTATAACTCTAGATACAAACATATATTCAGTTAAAAGTACAAATAAAATCATCTTTGATAATGCCTAAAAGTATAGCCGAAAGCGCTCGGACACGCAGAACTTTTGGACAGTTTTTACATACGTTCTGTTTAGAAAGGAAAAGACTTGTACGTGAATAAGGAGAGGTAAATAAAAAGTTTAATCGCAGTACTTAGCCAGTAGTCTTTAACGAAACACACACACACACACACACACACACACATATATATATATATATTTATATATATATATATATATGTGTGTGTGTGTGTGTGTGTGTGTGTGTGATGTTTGTGTGTGTACCACCAAGCCATGTGTTTATAAATTAATTATAATGTTAATTATAATGTGATAAAATCTGTAGTGCTCTTCTTAGGGGCAGACCAAGGGTCAGTACCCGGCGCATGTGGTACTCTCTAATTGCTAAATGCCGTGTTCTTTTTAGCAATTTTTACATACACCACATACCCGCTGGCTCCATTCCCACCCTAAACTTGATATTGTTTCCAGTTTCGCTTGAATACGCGCGTGTGCATGTGAGCTGTGCGTGTCTGTTTGTGTATGTGCATTTGTGTCTGTTGGATATCTGTGTGTGTGTGTGTGTGTGTGTGATGATATGTGTGTGTGCGTGCGTGTGTGTGTATGTAGGCGTGCGCGCATGCGTGTGTGCCTGTACATGCACGTCTGTGTGAGAGAGTGGGTTATCTGTGTCTGTCTCTGTGTGTGTTTGTATGAGCTTGCTAATGCGTGTGTATATTTCTGCATTTCACAGTGGCATCTATTTTATGTACACTTGCGTATTAATATATCGATTTACTCGTAAAAAATGTATTTATTCATTTGCACTCTACTTAACATTTCTATCTTTACTCATATGAATCTGCATATATTATTTTTTTTTTTACTTTCGTTATATTAGGAACCAGTAATGCGTGACTTATTTGTATTCCAGCTTTCCTGAAATAATACAATCTTCTAACACTACTAAAAATACGACTACCAATAAAGCATATGTATCTAGTAGCACTAACCAAATGAAGAATGGCAAAATTTCATTCTGCAAAGAGGTCTGTTGTTCGCTCTGCTTGGAAGCGCAGATACCTCATTATCCAAAAAAATAAATCAAATAAAATTATGAATCACTAATATGGAAATAGATACAAGTATTAACACCATCTACTAGAAAGATTAATGTTGAATCTCTTTAAATCGCTTGTCCGCGATTCACAGATAACACGGAACTGTAAAGAAAAAAAGTGACGAAATATAAATTAATTAGTTTTGACAGGACAAGTATGCCTAATTCATTTCTCGATCTGTTATCAAATAAAGCATTTCAACAACTTCTCTTTCTGTTATATATTTCCTGGCCTCTTATTTCCGTCTCTAAAATTTAAAAGATATGGCTAAACGTCAAGATGAAATTTAACTGTCTCGGGAGTATTTTTAAAAGAGGATGGTAAATGCAACAACGATATCCGAACACGCATTGGACTGGTCAATAAAATAAAACCTTTTACAAACTGAGTAACGTGCCGGGAAACGAATTAATTTAGTTTGAAACAAAGATAATTGTTTCGATGTGATATCCGTCCGCTTATGTGGCAGTGAATGTTGGAAAATCTCCCCTACGGATGAAGAGAAAACTAGAGATTGCAGAAATTTGGTTCTACAGAAAGAAACTGATAATTCCATAGACGGATCGAGTAAGTCTTCAAGAAAATTACAACGGAGAAAACTTATACTCTGAAACAGGAATAGAGAACTGAAATTCCTTGGGCATATAATGAGGAAGGCGGGCTTGGAAACGCTCACATGGCATATTGAGGGCAAGAGAGATAGGTTAAAGTAGCGAGCTACTTATCTGATGAGCTTATATGAATGGTGGCAGAATGTGGGGGCAGAAACCTTTGAAAAGGGAGAAAAACTGTTAAGGGCCACATTAAATAGGAAATTGTGGAGAACTAAGATTGTCTATGTCCTGAAGAGATGCTGCAGGAAAAAGATCTGGATATATACACACAATCTTTGGTATGTTTACTATATATCAGTTTTATTCATTATAATTGTTTTCATTTATAGTATCTTAAGGCAGAGGATCATTTATAGTATCTTAAGGCAGAGGATCATTTATAGTATCTTAAGGCAGAGGATCATTTATAGTATCTTAAGGCAGAGGATCATTTATAGTATCTTAAGGCAGAGGATCATTTATAGTATCTTAAGGCAGAGGATCATTTATAGTATCTTAAGGCAGAGGATCATTTATAGTATCTTAAGGCAGAGGATCATTTATAGTATCTTAAGGCAGAGGATCATTTATAGTATCTTAAGGCAGAGGATCATTTATAGTATCTTAAGGCAGAGGATCATTTATAGTATCTTAAGGCAGAGGATCATTTATAGTATCTTAAGGCAGAGGATCATTTATAGTATCTTAAGGCAGAGGATCATTTATAGTATCTTAAGGCAGAGGATCATTTATAGTATCTTAAGGCAGAGGATCATTTATAGTATCTTAAGGCAGAGGATCATTTATAGTATCTTAAGGCAGAGGATCATTTATAGTATCTTAAGGCAGAGGATCTTAAGGCAGAGGATCAACTGATATGTTTCATCATTAAATTTACTTTCAATTTGGATTAATATTTGGAAATTATTAAATATATGCAAGAAGATTCAGAGAAATATGAAGGTTTTGGTAATATAAATAAGTTAATTTGCAAATAAGCATTTTTAAAATCGGTGTAAAATAAGATTTGCTAAAAGGAACAAATTAGGCAGACACACATTATAGCAGACACATTAATAGAAAATATTCTATTAATTAATCAAATTCAAAACAAAATAAGAAAAAACATAATTTTATTGAAAAAAATATTAATAAGAAATGTGGTTATCTCGAAAGAAAGTGAAAATACCAAGGAAAGAGCGTGGAAGCAACAAGGAAGTCTTAAAGAAATAACAACAGAAAGATCACTTGTACAGAAAATCAGCTGAAATTATTTGGACAAATAATGATTAGGTTGATTAATGATTGGATGCCTGGTTTTGTTTAGCGGCATATCAAACTCTATGAGTTATTTAATTCCAAAATCGTAGTATTTTGTACGCAATTTTATTTTATTTTTGGAGATAATTTTTTAAAATTATACGCGTATTACTAATTAGCCAATAGATGGGTGAGAAGAGGTGGTTCCCAAATTTGATTGCGATTAAGTGAATATATGAAATCCAACTGGAATTAGAATACCCAGTTCCGATCCCAGGTTGAGATTAACAATTCCGAACTATTACCCATTATAACAACCGAGTATCCAAGATTCCAGCGCGTAGTAATCTCAAGCGGTTACCCATCCAGGTAGTGACCAGGTTTGATACTGTTTCACTTTGGTGATATTACGTGAATCAACGTAATTTCACCGTAAGCCACAAATAACGAGGAGGCATGAACTGTAAATCTACACACTCACGGGCATATTGAGCGCAAGAGAGACAGGGGTAGTCAGCGAGCAACTAACCTGACGAACTTGTGAGAATGAAAGGTGGAACGTGAGGAAAAGCTACTGCTGTTATGGCTAATAGTAACCCTCGACGTCTTCGAACTTAGAATAAAGAGAGAATTATAGGTAAGTCTATGGACATGTTTCTTTGATCAAACGATATAGGGAGATTTGAAAGAGCAAATGCTTACTTGTTGCTTTGCAGACTCACCTTTTGCTAGATGTCAACATGATTCGTGGCATGTCATTTTGTATAAAGTTACTGGGACAGTCAATGTCAGAGAAATGAACTTTGGTCATTCCAGCCACGGTATTCATTTGTAAGACAAGTTACATGAGTATATTACAGTAGAAATGTACTAACTAAGTCGTTGTACATCATATTTCGTTCAGATTTGGCAGATTACATCAGTCTACCTGTAACTAGAACTGCCTTTATGCAGTCAGATCGACTTCAGAATCAGTGACCTTTAGGTAATATTGCGCAATGAAAAGCTTCCCTTCGATATTTCTTTAACGTTTAATGATCGTCTTACGAGATAACTCGCAAAATGTTATTCTTTTAAAAAGTGTTGGATTTCTGAAAAATATGTCACGAGACAGTTTTTAGGCATCAAGAAAGACGGATGAATTAACATATGAAAAATTGCATTGTGATGAATTTCTGGTTGTTGAAGCAGACAAAAATATATATTGCAAAATAATAATTATTCAACAAATGGATACCATATTATCTCACGAGAAAATCCGTTGTTCTTGTGCTCAACAATATAGCCAATGTCCCTGGATCGCCGGAGGAAATACCTTTTGACAAATGACAATCAAAGAAGCTGCTTTTCAAGATACCACAATAATCTATTCCTTGTTTCTGAAACGGCTAACCAGATATCTCGCTAAAAGTCTTCGATTTCGAAGCTAGTAGGAGGATAATTCACGGAAAATCGTTTTGTTGTTTAAGCAGCTAGTGTGATATATCATTGATGTAACACTGTTGCTTAAAGATCAGGTAATTAAATACATTAGCAATATAAATTTATACGATATATTCATAGATAACCTAGAGAATACATGTGTTCATCGTATCTTTTCTATGTGCCATGCGTGTATTTTGTCTGCTATCTCACCTAAACTCCGTGCTATCAGCCGTTTACACATGTTCATTAGGTAGGTCACGCATTGTTTTCCTTTTTCCCACTTGCCTTCATTATGCCATGTAAGTGTAAAAATTTCCAATTTATTTTCACATTATTGGCCCTAAAACTTTCAACTGTCTCTTCCCGCTGTTAAGTATAATGTCATATTTGTTTCTATATTCTATAAAACGTCGTCATTGCTCCCATGTTATGTCTATTGTATTCTCACTATCTTCCTGTAGAACCACATGCCTGTTTCCTCAAAAGTATTTGTATAAAAACATTCTGTAATTACTTACGGCTATACTAATGATAATATTAACCATTTCCTCATATGGAACAATTTGGCAATCATTGACCAATCACGCCGTACTACAGTAGGTTATTTTTTTTCCCAATATGTTTTAAAATGAGTTTTCATTAAAATAGGATCTTCAAGTCTCCTAACTGCTATACCTCTTCAAAGCATTGATGGGAGTTTCTTTCCTAACAATTTGTTATAAGTACTGTTGGACATCAATTTAACGGACTAATAGTGGGGGTTCGTTCGGTAAAAGCGTTTGCCCGTTAATTTGAAGCACCCAATACAGTACAAAATTATAGAAAATAAATATAAATACAGTATATATGTATGTGTATTTTATTTTTTAAGTTACTATGTAGTAACTTAAAATAAATTGCACACAGATATATATATATATATATATATATATATATATATATATATATATATATATATATATGCTTGTATGTTACGTACATGTTACGTACATGACGAGCGCTCAAGTAAACAAGAGCGGCTATTCCCGGAATGACCAGTCTTTGTCTGTTGATTGCTCCAGTAATCAACAGCGGCCAGTTCTGGAACTAGCGGACTTTTTTGTGTACCAGCCGATCACTACAATTTTTGCGGATGTTGTCAGTTTAATCCGGAGTCCGCTGGATCCGGGACCGTTAATTCGAGATTTTACTGTAGTTAGTAACGTCAGCAGCTTGATTCTCTCATTGTTCTCTTCCATTTCTATGTGCTATCCATTGTAGTTGTTACGGTTGTCTTTAATTGATATATATACACGTCATTGTATGATTGTGTTGCGCCAGTTAACGAGATGCGATGAAGAATAGCCCTTTCCAAGACCTAATCCGTTCAATTACGGGGAGAAGATTTCAATAATTGATCGGCAAACGCGGTTGTATCGAGTTGAAAGCTTATCCAATTCTGAATGGCGTAGACTTTCAAATGGATATCATACACGACGAAAAGTTGATACCTTATCACATGGTTAAACGCAAGAGATAATAGAGATTTACCAGCTATATATGAATATATACAATGCACCATAATTTTCACTTACGCGCTGATATCCTTGGGAAAGATATGAATCCCTACTCTCATCACGTCTCCACCCAGTTATGGTTAAATAACAAGGCAGACTGTAACCTTGGATGCCTACGGGAAGTACAATTTTGAACATAAAAGTAGGAGGGTCGCCTGACGATCTTCTGGCATGTTTTGCTCGAGTTGTCTGTATTAGTTTCTTCCAAAAATGTGGTCGATTCTGCACAAGCCTTTACCACTATTATCAAATCATATGTACTGGTATTCTGGCTGTTTGCTTCTAAGAAATGATCTGTTAAGAACCTTATACGACGAGAAATGACAGGGGAGTAATGTCTCTCCCTCTTTCACTCTTTATATATGCATACATACACACGCACTCACACACATATCTATCTATCTATCTATCTATCTATCTATATATATATATATATATATATATATATATATATATATATATATATATATATATATATATATATATATATATATATTGATATTTACTTAGACGTAGAGCGCATATGTTCTCTTACAAGATTGCTCGTATATTGAGGCCAGTAGAGGAAAATAAATAATTATGATGTTTAATAAATAAACGGGTGTCTACTCAAATAGCAGAATTCACTAAAATAACCTCTGAGTAGTAAAATCTGTCAGAATTATGAATAAAAATCCATCATTTTCATTAGAAATTGTTTTCTTACGTTAGGATACAAAACTGACCAGTTTTCCCGTGTCAGAGAAAAAATCTTTGTTTAAAGACACGATTCAGATTTGCTTGATTATCGACGTACTGCATAGCCGTTAGGCACAAAGCACGTCAGATCTAACGATAGTCAAGTTCGTCTCCTGTCGTTAAGCGCATATTTTTCTCTAATATTGATTCATGCCGGTTGACGAAAATAAATAAATATACTGTTTAATAAATAAACGTCGACTCTAATACATTAAACATAACGTCTAATAAAATCTGTTGGATTAACAAATAAAACATCCATACATTTCCTTAGAATATATATATATATATATATATATATATATATATATATATATATATATATGTATATATATATATATATATATATGTATATATATATATATGTATATATATATATATATATATATATATATATATATATATATATATATATATATACTATAATGCAAACATCTACATTGAGCCGTTTCGCAGATGGAAGTGATTTATTGACGTTCATACATCTCCTAATAAAATCATCTGAAAAAAAAAACATATCCCAAAAGGCCATGGGGCCTTTTTGAAGTGATGTTTTTCCCTATCTCTTACATGCAGAATATATAGGATCTACGGATTAAATATATTATTGCCTTTGCTGATTTGTTTACGAGAAAAATATTTTTAATTTTATGAAATGTTGAATTGTAGAAATAATATCAAGAAATTGTTTATTCAGAAATATAAAACATTCAGGAAGAATGAATTTAGGAATTTGCTTGGAAACTGTCAGAATTTGGTGGATAAAACCTGTAACTATGTAGTTCAATATATGTAATGTTGAAATTAAGGAAAAAAAAAGTATCTTTCTTTTATTAGATAAACATTTTGGCCACTAGAACTCCTCAACCGTATATGAATGTGTAAGCCTAACTTTTGAATGCACATAAATGTCTGAAACGAATGCATTACTACATAGCACGCACGAATTTGTTAGATGTCTTCTAAAAATGCACAGTCGCACGTGATAAATAATAAAAAAAAATGGATCTAATTTAAGCGCGAGGGAATGCACCAAAAATCAATCCAGCGTGACACCTTAATGGCCATGTAAACATATCTCTTCAGAAAGTATGGAAAACGTGTTCAGAGATGCGGTGGAATACACTGCACATTTAACAAGCATCCATTAATGCTTGACTTCACGCCTTCCCGTACACAGCACAGTTGGCGGTCACGTCTTCAACAGATCTTAAAAGTAAAAGACGACGCTGTTAAAAAAGAACATGTATTTCTATGTAAAATGCCTGCATGCATTAATATTTGTAAGCATGTATATCTTAAATATTTAAAACACAGAAAACGAACAGTGAAGGACATCTCCACAAAAGTCAAGACTATGATGTTTAACAAAGAATACGGAAATGCGGGGGGGAAATCTAATACGGGGGTAATATTTTAATGACATGAATAAGCAACAGAAAATATTATCAATATACATAAAAAAGCCAATGTAAAGTTGAGTATATCATTTCTTAATATTTATTATGGAAGACCGATGATTGCCTCTGTTTACCGGAAAGAAAATTATATATAAAAAATCGTAGTACATGGTGGAGCCCTAAATTATCTCTCTCTCTCTCTCTCTCTCTCTCACACACACACACACACACACACACGCACAAACACACACACATACACATATATATATGAGAAAAATAATGTTTTAAGATATGCTATATTTCTGGGTAAGTGTTCAATATTAGGAATAGACCATTAGTAAATATACAAGTGGACACACCGAATGGTGGTAGTCTGTATCATACTTGAAGGCAGTCTTTAAGTTCTCGTATAAGCACGAAACAAACTATCGTCTCATTATACATACATACATATATATATATATATATATATATATATATATATATATATATATATATGTATGTATGTATATATATATATATATATATATGTATGTATGTATATATATATATATATATATGTATATATATATATATATATGTATATATATATATATATATATGTATATATATATATATATATATATATATATATATATATATGTATATATATATATATATATGTATATATATATATATATATGTATATATATATATATATATATATATATATATATATATATATATGTATGTATGTATATATATATATGTATGTATGTATATATATATATATATATATATATGTATATATATATATATATATGTATATATATATATATGTATATATATATATATATATATATATATATATATATATATATATGTATATATATATATATATATGTATATATATATATATATGTATATATATATATATATGTATATATATATATATATATATATATATATATATATATATATGTATATATATATATATATATGTATATATATATATATATGTATATATATATATATATATGTATATATATATATATATATGTATATATATATATATATATATATATATATATATATGTATATATATATATATGTATATATATATATATATATATATATATATATATATATATATAGGGTGACCCAAAAAACGGGAACTTTTTAACAATCCAATAAAACCAAGAGTGATGGAAGCAAAATATTTAATTCGTAGTAATTGCCATTTAAGAAACAATGATGGAATTTTCATTTTTTTTAAATTACGTCCTATAGATGGCGTCCTCCTGTACGAATGCATTCTTGAAATCTGCTGTTGAGATTCCTCATTGACTCCTGCAACATCTCAGCTGGGATACTGTGAATTTCATTCTCGTTACAAAAATGGCGAAATGTTTACATGCTCAAGGTCACTGTCTCGCAGTGTTGCCCGTTGCTCATGTCTGGCAATACGCACTTCAAAAATTCCCGTTTTTTTGGATCACCCTATATATATGTATATATAAATAAAAAGAAAGAACAGTAAGATATAAAATCCGGTGTTCGTATAGATATTTTTATTTTTACACAATAGTGCTCAATGTAAATTACAGAGCATTAATATTATAAATTAATTGATTCAAAATATGGGTTTTTCGCTACACAGTGATAACCATGTTTCAAAAATGGAAGCTAAAGCCCTTGAATTTAATTTTGTTATTAAACCAAAGTCATTAGTTCCATTTCCTCGTCAAGCGAATTTTGGAGTAACTTATTTTTTTTATTTACGGTTGTTAAAGGCACGGCAAAGATTCATAATTGAGGGTTTTCAAGGATACCGCGAAATCCATTCATCTAGACAAGGTGTGGTAGGGGCTTCAATTTTTTAATTTTCGTTGTATCAGTTAATAGTTACATTCGAAAGCGGAGTTATGTTTAGGGATGGGTAGGGACGTATTTTTCAAAAAATTCTGACATCCGCTAAATGCAGGTCGTCTGGGGTTGTTTCTTTCGTTTTTTTTTATTTTATTTTTAACGACAAAAATTCTTACGGTAATTTTTCTATTTGCATATTTAAAGATTTTGAGGGGCTGTTTTAACCACATTTCTAAAAAAAAATATTTTTAATATTTAATATACTATATTTCTTTTTAAAACCAAGTAAATGTATTAGAATTACTTACAGTATGTAAAATTATTTTTTCATATCGAGTATAAGTATGGAAATTGCCAGATTATAATAATTTTTTTTATGTAAACTTTATGACAATGACGACAAAGATAGCTAAATTATTTCACTAATTCAGTAGACTTTTATTTTTTATAAATTTAGTAATATAAATTTTCCCATGTATGTACATAGGACATGGGTAATTTATGGTCCAATATATTCTAACTTATCATATTAATTTCATTTGACATTAGGTGTTCTATTGGATTCTTTTAAGTGTTTGAATTGCTTTGAGATAGGTGTAAGGTTAGAGTACGTTTTATTTAATTACAATTTTAAAAGATGTTTAGGGTAGAATCCGTTTTTTATTTAATTACAATTTTAAAATCAATTTTAAAAAAATTCTACTTTTAAATTTAACTTAAATTTAATCGGCTATATTTTTTTATAAAACAAGTAAATGTAATAGAATTACTTACAGTATTTAAAATTATTTAAAATTATTTATTCACATCAAATATGTGTATGCACATTATCAGGTCAATATTTTCTTCTTTTTTTTTAAATATTATTTAAAGAAAGTTTTTGACAATGACGGCACAAAATAGCTATTTCATTTCTCTGATTCAGTAAATTTTTATTTTTTATAAACTTAATAATATATAGTTTCTCATGTATGCATAAAGGACATGGGTCATTTAATGACCTAATTATTCTAGCTTTTCTTATTAACTTCCATTTTACTGTAGGTGTTTTTATTGTAGTGTGTGTGTGCATGTGTTTGTATGCATGTGTATATATATATATATATATATATATATATATATATATATATATATATATATATACATGCATACAAACACATGTTTATATATATATATATACATATATATATATATACATGCATACAAACACATGCACACACACACCAACATATGTGTGTGTGTGTGTGTGTGTGTGTGTGTGTAAAGGAAAAAAGACCATAGAAAAACTATAGTTTTAACCGACGTGTCTCCTCCAATGTGGACTTTTTCGAAGCAATAACAACAAAATGCATTTACTGAAACCAAGTATCTATAAGCAAGAAATAGTAATATTTTCCCAATGTCAGCTCTCCTAGCAGGATCACTACACTCCCAAGCCAACTTACATGACAAATATTTCAAGGAATCAAAAGAAACAATTGAATCCGTCAACGCAACAATAGAAACAATATTTGTACATGTCAAAATATTCTCTTGAAACATAAACATTAATTGACGTACTTTATCAGTTGACCAAATAAATATAGAATAGCATTTCTACATTCTTCTAATTACAAACGATATTTTGTTTATTGCTTATAGATACTTTCTATATGTTTTTTGCTTTAAAAACGTTCGCATTAGACAAAAGGAAGCGGCTAAATCTACACAGTTTTCCTGATCTATTTTTTTC
>OZ038475.1:106168163-106220663 GCA_964036315.1 Acanthosepion esculentum
TTATAATTATACATAACGAGAAACGCTGAAGATACAAGAATGTCAAACGCTAAATTAAAAATTTTTGTCGACCATTTGGCATAGTCGGTCATATTACTTTTCCTACTGCTTTTGTATTTGATGATATCCCTGTTGCTTTTAAGTAACACACATTGTAATAGAAGTCTGAATTTCTGGGATGAGGAGTTATCATTATTTCCGCTATATATATTAATACTATTGACCTCGTCTTCCTTGATGTTAGCACTACATTTCAGCCGTTGTGCTCTCCGGCCTATCCTCAGACGTATATCGATTTTCGTAACCCAGAGGGAATTCTGAGCTGAACCCTTTATTTAATCTATGTGGATAGAATGTTTTCGCTATACTGCTTATGCCTGATGATATCGTCTAGTTCTCATTTTTAGTACTATTATCTACTATTTATAAGTACTCCCTACCCGGACCAGGGATTAAACTTATATTCACTATAAGTCAAGTTCACGAACCACACTTTAGTCTATTAGACTATTGCACCGGAGTATTCAATGGAAATGGGTGATCAGTTCAGATTTTCCTGCAGTTTACCCAGAGTTATATAAGGGGAAACGGTCGAAACGTAGTGATAACAACAGCAAATATTAGGACGATAGTCCGAATGTAAATAGTGTAAAACTGTGATAGCAGTTGTTTTGTTAAGAAAGCTAAGGATTTTTAGTCATACTTATTACGAAGAACGTTTAATGCACCGATTATCTTGTTTCTAACGCATTGGTTCATATATTTTTTAATTAAATTCCTTAATGTTTCAACTATGTATTTCTTGTTGTATTTAAGACGGTCTGTAGCTTAAGTTCCTGCTACAGATTGTATGTTGATGCTATATACAGAGTAACCTGGATATAAGAGAGATTTTCTCTGGTCCCAAATTAGAGCCTGTGTTAATAAAACAAAATAAACCAAACCCGGATATAAGAGAAACCCGGATATAAGATACGTCTTATCCGGTCCCGACAACTCTCTTATATCCGGGTTACACTGTATAATACATATGGTTAAACTGGCTACGTTCACAGGCCTACCTATAAAATTAAAACGGCTTTAATATGCGTCCATTAAAATGAACGTCTATGTGCGTGCACGCATGGAACACTCCGTGTGTAGGAACATATTTGTATATTATTTGCGTAAGAATAAATTGTAAAGACACAATAGAGAGTTATGGTATATTCTGCAGATGAGTCACGACGTATCCATACATGATGTATTCTAGTTCTGATTAAATTTTTGACGTGTCAAAATAAATGTGCCTTATTCGTTTACGATTGATCCTTCAGATAAAATCGTCTGCCTATAATGACTGGAAGCAAACTATCAAAAATGTCGACATTTACGTCGTGACTCATCTGCAGAATATACCATAACTCTCTATTGTATCTTTAGACTTTATTCTTACGCAAATAATATACAAAAAATGTTCCTACACACGGAGTGTTCCAAATTCTAAAGATACAATAGAGAGTTATGGTATATTCTGCAGATGAGTCACGACGTATATGTCGACATTTTTGATAGTTTGCTTCCAGTCATTATAGGCAGACGATTTTATCTGAATGATCAATCGTAAACGAATAAGGCACATTTATTTTGACATGTCAAAATTTAATCAGAACTAGAATACATCATGTATTTGAATACATCGTGTATTAGAATTTGGAACACTCCGTGTGTAGGAACATTTTTTGTATATTATTTGCGTAAGAATAAATTCTAAAGATACAATAGAGAGTTATGGTATATTCTGCAGATGAGTCACGACGTAAATGTCGACATTTTTGATAGTTTGCTTCCAGTCATTATAGGCAGACGATTTTATCTGAAGGATCAATCGTAAACGAATAAGGCACATTTATTTTGACACGTCAAAAATTTAATCAGAACTAGAATACATCATGTATGGAGGGAATGTATTTGATTTAAGTGAATTGCCTATCTCAATGTTGAAAGAAAACTCCGTTACATTTTACGGTGAATATCTTGTTCAGGTTTAGTACTGATTCGACTGGCGAATATAGTCGCCAACTCACAGTTAGGATTAATTGTACGCACACTAAGTATTATGCACAAATTTAAATGAGATGCAAAGTTGATGAAGCAGGTGCAAATATGTTTATACCTTGTGTTTAAATTCCGACTGCAGTTACCAAAGCCAAATTATAAAAAAAGTAAAGAATTCTTGAATGCAAAAAAAGTAGGTGAAATATTTGCCATAATTTTGGACCTCTCTTTCAACAACTCAGAACCACCTATGTATGTTGCAATAGACGATTCTTTCCTTCTGGCACAAACTACACTTTTCTTAAAATATTCCATTTCACTTTTCTTAAAATATTTCAATTAATGGCCGGACCTCTTTAATTTTTTTCTCTAAAACTCAAATAATAATTTGCTAGCCGTATACAGGAGCTGTACGTAATAATTTCGCTGAGTTAACAACCTGATGTGACCTTGACGGTCGAAACCACGGTCCAGTTCTATTCAGCGTTTTACTGTTCTAGAATATTAAAACTCTCTACAGGTTGGATTTTTTTTCGCTTGTTTTTGAGAAAGTTTTAAGACCACACGATTTCAAACATATATTTTAGTATTTATTCAATGTGTTTTATATATATATATATATATATATATATATATATATATATATATATATATATATATATATATATATATATCAAGGAAATCTAAGCAAGTATTGTAGTCCTGTGTATGACGATAAACTAAATCCGGTAGCAAGGGCTCCGATCGGGAGATTGAATGTATTGAGGAACGTGGGTGTTGTGAATATGGATTATCTTCCATTTGATAATCCAAGCTATAAAAGCTGTGCATTTCCGCTTGTCAAGTAGACGAGTAGTAAGATTACTAGACTGAATCTCTTGTCCTGTTTTCATTACAATTTATTCAATTAAGAATGGAACAATTTATGCGACCGGAGCGATTTACCACAGATCCAGAAAGCGATTCAGCCGGCAAGTGCTGGAAACATTGGCGGGAGACATTTACAAATTTCAGTGAGGTTCTACATTCAGAAAAACCGGGACGTCCCATCAATAAGCGTGCGCTCCTAACAAACAGTGGGTCCACCTCTTAATTGCTGGTGTTGCTAGGTCCACTTTGACCCGGGATGGTAGCACCTCTTAGGGTCCCAGCTGTGGGCACATATTCAACCCCAAACGAAAAGAGAACACAATGAAAGTATAGATATATTTTTATAGAAAATGATCAACAATAAATTTTATAGTAGAATTAACAAAAATTCAATTTCATATTACAATGACAAAGAGTACATATTATATGTAGTTGAAGGCATGCAGCTGCGTTCGAAATATTTAGATTTCGCCATTAATTACCCATAAGGATTGATATGCAAAATCAACCAAACAGCGAACATGAAAGAATTTTCATGACATGAATACATATAATATCCTAGAATATCTTAAAGAAAACAAACTCTAATTCTAACATATAAGTTCAAGTGCAACATCACACAGGCATATTACTACTTCTATTATGTCCGCATAAATATATATATATGCACAGAAGCTGAGCATCATCTACCTTGTGTTGCATTGAGAAAGCAGAATAAGGTATCATATTTCTTTTTATATCAAATCTCCAACGAAAATTAAATTTAGGCATAAAATGACCCAAGAAGTGTTGATATGCCGCTGCCTAAACAGAACAAACAAACAAACGAACGAATTGTGCACGATTTTTACTTGTCTCGAGCAATTTAAAAGAAGAAAATATCAACGTTATTAAAGGATGCACATTGGACGACATTACTGTTCCTGTCGGAGGTGATAATTTTAGCTTCGCAGGATATTCCTGGTAAGTTTATTCCACACTGAGTGCAATAATATTGACGCCTTTTGGTCGATTAATTTTAGAACCATAGATATTTAAATAATTTAACTTGGAGCGACGTAAGCAGACAGGCGCCCGCGACCGGAATTAATTTCCTGAATCATATGGATATATGCGCAGTTGCAACGACATATTCCCATGCAGAGTTTATAATATGAGAGACTATAGAATTAAACAATTAATGGATTTTTAAGCCGGCATTACATCTTATTGCTGTAAACAGTGTTTCGCGTGTACTACTGCAATAAAGTTAATGCAGATTTAATCCCTCCCAAGAAGTGCAGTTTTAGTCAAAAGATTTTCAATGATCTAGTCTTCTAGACCCTAGATGTTACACACACACACACACACACACACACACACACACACACCCACACACACACCCACACACACACACACACACATCCCATAGAAGGGAACGCTGACTTTAAAATTTCAGTCGTTCTGTTTCTGATTAGTCTTGTGTCTATCGTCTCTTCATGTTGACTTAAATATCGTCTAATCCTAAGTATGTTTCTAATAACCATGTCCTGGAGATGGTCTACTAGACCGAAACGTCTGAGGTCGACAGTAAAACAACATTAAAACAGTAAACTTGCATATTCGGATTTTGTTTTGTCTTTTCCATATTTTTCATCATATATATATATATATATATATATATATATATATATATATATATATATATATATATATATATAACAGCTATTGGTCAGAGTTGAATTAGACGAGGAAATAATCGTATTAAAAAGTGCTCAATACACGTATGAGGAAAATAAAAATGTAACATGCAGAGTTTTTAAATTTAAAATAAATTAGGAGATCAGCGAGTCACGCTACCTTAGTTTGAACCTTTCGGTATCCTTATCCAGATAAGAAAACGGAAAATATTCCATATTAAGAATTAATTTCTTTTTCAGTTAGGAACAATACAAATTTATTCAAAATTCAATCTTAAGGCACGCTGGAGTAATGGATAGCGGAATCGGAGTGCCGAGTTCGAATTCCATTCAGATCTATTACATTCATTTACGTGCTAATATCCTTGGCAAAAGTATGAATCCTCTTCTTCTCCCACCAGCTATGGGCAAACAGCAGGGCAGAATTGGATGGAACTGGTCCACCGCAGAAAGAAATGGCGGGAAAAATATGCCCCGTCAGTTATATATCGAAATACTGACTGATGCCAATGTTAAGTTGTCAATGAAACCTCAGCATCCAACGCTGTTCGTACATTCTGTCTGTATTGCTTTCCTTATGCGTTTCTCTCGCTCACATTCATAATTATCAGCCAATAGACAGAGGCATAGTTCATCGTCATATGAGAAGTCCCGTAGTATATTTTGTATCGTAAGGCATCACATAGCAGCCCATATTATGGCAAGATAGCCAAACGAATCACATCCCTGAACAGGTTCGAATACAGATGTTATCTTCGACTTGATTGGTTCTCATCTGAAGGCAAGAGAGCCCAGTTAGGCGGGCTATTTAACTTATCTACAAAGAGAAGAAATTGGCTGGCACTTTTTTCCCAAAACAAAACTGTAAGTACAGAAATCTTGTCGCTGATTTCTCTTTGACTGTCACTAACGTTAGACGATACGAGTAATGGATATTTTTTTCTTAAAAGGAATCGTTATATTCAAAGTCGTATATATATATATATATATATATATATATATATATATATATATATATATATATATATATATATATATATATATATATATATATACAAACAGGATACAAGTCGTATATATATATACAAACAGGATCGTTCATAACCCTTTTCGACTCTCACCCGTAGATGTGCAGTTAAAATGCACTGAAACCAAGTTGCATCTTTGTTGTGAGTAAAATGGTTTTGTCTATATGATAAAATTATAATAAATAAATAATTATCGCTCTACTACCTGTATCGAGCTCTTTTTTGAATGAATGCTGCGAACGTTTTAATTTATATATTACTTTCGTTCTCATGGCATCGGATATATATTTATATATATATATATATGTTGGAATTTCAGGTCGCTGTGCGGCCATGTTGTAATTTCAGGTTGCTGTGAGGCTAATGAGATTTCAGCTGGAAAGACAGAGATGTTTTAAATTTACTGAGCCGTTCCAGTTCTTTTTCAACGATCAGGCAGCAAAGATTTAGACATTCTTTATAAATGTAACTGCAAAGAATAATCCATTTTTATGAATTTTATTTTGATTTATTTGAGGAGATTTTTTGTCAGATTCGCAACAGCATTTTATAGGCAGCAGTGAGAACATATTTCAGGTTTTCACTCTTCTCACACACTGTTGTATACTTTCATAATCGGAGTTTGGCGTGGGTTGATAGGATTATGTAACACACACACATACACACACACACACACACACACACATATATATATATATATTTATATATATATATATTGGCAGCATATTTTCATAAATCATGTCTGATTAAAACATTTAGACATGTTGTTTTTAATTATTTTCAACAAAATCCTTTCGTAATCACGTATAAGCTTACTTGTTTCATGCTTAAAGACAGCAAGAAAAGTGTTGTGGTTATATTTATTTATTTTTATTTTGCCTGAGTACTTCCGATATTTTCCAATACCGTCATCACGGTTTTGATGGCTAAGGCAAATGATTGTGTTTCTCCGAAATAAAGTTTTGTTTTTGTGGTTATTTATTTATTTCGGACAAACACAATTATCTATATTAGACATAAAAACACCTACTGATGATAATGGAAAAAATTTCGAAAGTTCTCGGAAAAATAAAAATGAATTTTGATATCTTCAATCTGTCGGTGTCGCATCACGAGAAAATGTACCATTTAGTTCAATGTACACATAAGCAATCATTATTGACTTGAAACCAACGAATTCTTCCTAACAAGAGCCGATAAACGAGATAAGTAACAGAAAATTATTCATTAGAATTTGACGTTCAAGTCGATAGACATGGAAAATGCTTATCAACTGAGGCGTGACTTTTGGGCTCGAAAGTAAAAAAGTTAAAATCATTTACCGAAAGACACTGCATCAAGCGAGTTAATATTTCAGTTCTGAATAGCGAGCAGAATCAACTGATGATGAAAGAGTGAATAAATTTTCCTCCGAGCTTGCATTAAATTTACATAGTTATTTGTAAATTATTCAACATGGCAACATTTTGAATACAAAATTCAAAACATAGCTACCATTGGATAATATTCATTTCAGAATAGAAACAAATATCATATTATATTCAATATACAATATACTTTTTTTAATCGGTATCACCACAATCAAAGCAATACAGGGTGTGGGGGAATTAGGTCCAGAAACATTGGTAACGAGGAAAAAGAGAAAAGAACAATCAGGAGGACAGTAGATAGTGATTGACATTAGATTTAAATTTTTGCAGATTAAAGTTGGTTGAAAAACAAGAAACGGGGTAGGGAGTTCCACAAGCGAGAAGTCCGAGACAAACAACTATTATCATAGAAGTCACGGTTGCATCTAGATAGTCCAGTCAAGTATTGCGCTTAAATACATAAAGTCTAGATACCATAGCGAAGAACTCATCCAAACAATTACAATCAAGGTATTTATTTTAAAAAAAAGGCACAGAGAGGCAACCTTACGGAGGTGGACAAGTGACTGAAGCCAAGCCACCAGATCAGGACCAGTAATATTGCTGATTCTTCTTAGGATTTTATCAAGGAACTCCAGCACAATAACAGGGGGGATCGGACAAAATATGGCAGCAATAATCTAAGCATAGATGAATGGTAAACTTAGAGATATGCAAGATAGATTCCTGAGAGAAAAATTGTCTCGCCTGACACAGTGAAGCGATTTTCTTAGCAACTGATCTAGCGATGGATTCAATGAAGTCTTTCCACCTCAAGTTAGCTGAGAATATTAGAGCTGATGTCATCGGGAAGGTCGTTAATGAAGTTTAAAAGCAGCGTATGAACAAGGATAGAGCGCTGGGCACCTACTTTAGTACAAAAGGATGTAGACGAGTGGCTGTTCAAGGCGACATTCATTTCACGATTAGATAGGAATGACTTGATCAGCTTAATAACATGTCCGGGGATAACATAGCTTTTCAGCTTGTGGAAAAGACCTGAATGCCAGACTCTGTCAAAGACTTTCGTGATATACAGTGCTGCAGCCCTCGATTCAGTGTTTTTATCTAGAGCATGATAGACTCTTTCGTAAGTATCGTTAGTACATCAGCAGTTGTTCTGGAGAAACGAATGCAGTATTGCTTGTCTAAAAAAAAAGGACCCTGTGATGAGAGATGACGAGCCAATTCAGCATTGATTAAGGCCTCTAGGAGTTTCATAACAAGAGGCAGAAAGCTAATAGGCTGATAGTTGGTTGGGCCAGATGGTCCACCAGTGTACTTAAAAACTGGAATAACAAGACGATGACTTCAAGCAGGTAGAAACGTAGGTGGCAGCGAGGCATTTACTATACAGTTTAAAGAGAACAATGTTAGTTCGGGGGCACACTTCTTAATGACTATTACATTGATGCCATCACGTCCACGTGACTTGTGGAGATTAAGGTTAGAGATTATAGCAGAAGCCATGGAAGGGATTATATGCATGTCACTCAATAGAGCACCAGTTCGAAGTGGGAAATCAGTCAGGAGTTCTCCAGATGAGCTAAGCGTAGTTTTTGAGAAAAATTTACGTGCAAAGCATTCAGCTTTATCAGCAGGGAATAACACCTCAAATTGATTGAAGTGGGGAATAGAGACCTTGTAATTATTAGTTCGTTATTACATAGACGCCAGCAGTTACGAGAGGCAAGGTTTTAAGACGCGATGTAGTACCTCATTCTCTCAGCAAAAAAAAAGGACTCGCTTTCATTTGTTACCAGCAGTACCAAATAGGCATCTGTTATGACGGGAGCTATCACGCCAGTATCGCAAGAATTATTGGTTACTGTGTGCTATGGAGAGGATTGCGGATTCTCTTGGTATTTTCTGGAATGGATGAAAGCGTCCATACCATTTTTGAACCAAAAAGAATCCTCAGTGGCACAAATTTCACTTGGGAGTTTGAAGATTTCAGTCCATTGGACGTCACGAAGGATATCCCGGAATGAATCCCAATCATCATGTTGGTATCCGAAATTGCTATTATGGAGAAGACATTCTTGTTTAATTGTTGGTTGGGAGGAGATATCAATGGTTCGAGTTACCAAGAGGGAAATTATTGTGAAGCCAGATCAGGTAGACGAGGTAAGAAACAGATTCAATAGAGAAGCATCTTGCTCGGTTTGCCTAGAGAAACGAATAGGGAAATTCATGATTTAAGTGAGAGATTGGACAATGGAAAAATGCAATGTATGTGTAACAACATCAGTACCTTCAGGATATGTCAGTCACGTGTCGTGGTGAGCATTAAAATCACTGAAAACAAAGATATTGGCAGATGAATAGTGAGAAATTGCCTTTTCTATATTGTCTGCTATTACATCTAATATACTGTGGTCTTGGGAAGATGGGCTGCGAAAAAGGAAAAAAAGAGATAGTTGACACTGATTAGTAGCGAAAGACGGAAACACACGAAAGAGCAGTCAGAGGCCTTGTGAGACAATTCCCTGACCATCGGAAGATTATCACGGATGTAAACACTAAGGTCATACATGTTAATGCTGGTATATTTTCGACAAAGTGAAAGATACCCTCGAACCAAAACTTCATTCGTAGCAATGGAAGAATTCAAGTTGGTTTCGCAGAGAGCAAAGATATATGGAGAATTTTTCAGGAGAAAAGATTCTATACTGCAAAATTTGGAACGGATATCACAAATGATGCAGAAAGATTGAGGGGGTGATTTTGTTGGTTTAGTTTGTTTCTTTCCATAAGATATGTTTTGAGGAGACAGACCACCATAATTGTTACTATCTGTCGTCAATGGCAATAGAAACCAGCCAGTGTGTAGCTGAGAGCAGAGGATAATGTGGCCTTAGAATTTCCCACCGAAAAGACATGCAGGGACACATCTACATGCGCAACATGACGCTACAGATAACACTATATTGTGTTGTTGATCGGAGCAGGGTCTCTGAGCGCTACAAAAGAATTCGAGCATCTAACGACCAGTCGAAAGCAGCAGTCACAAAACTGCCTCCCCGGTACTCTTATAATGGAAGTCACAGCCACTAGTTAGTCTGATCACCAAAGTGTTAAGACAGTTAAATTATTGAGGCTCTGGTAAGAAATAGAAAGAGAACTGGTAAACCATATCCTGAACAGGGAACAGGGGATGAACTTCTACTCGTGTTCAATAGACATGGAAGGAGTACGAAACCGGACGATATGTGAGCCCATCTACTCCTTTACTAAAATCATTAAGTGGATGGTTTCTGTATTTCTAAATAGTCCTTATATATATATATATATATATATATATATATATATATATATATATATATATATATATATATATATATATATGTTTGGGTGTGTGTGTGTCTGTGTGTGTGTGTGGAGAGAGAGATAGAGAGAAAGCAATGGAAAAATTGTCGCCATTTTATAATTTTAATTTTGCGCATGGGCTTTTTCTTATTTTGTCGACTGCGGAGTATAGTAGGGTCAGATGGAAAGAGTCTGTGAGAAAAAGAGCACCATGAGACAATTCACTCTGCCAGAATTTTAGAAATGTCATACTGTACTGTTTAGCATTTACACTGGAAACTCGAGTGCGAATATTTCAGAGTGTTTGGGTGTCAATCTGAGGATAGTACATAACATTCGTAACGAGTTGAATGAGTATAATGGTGGTTACGTAGGTTTTTGGACCGATTACTTGTGATGGCGATGTTATGCTTCATTCATCTTCTCACACATCGTGACTTAAGGAGGTAGTGTTGCCATGGGTCAAGAGGAGGGCTGGTGGAAGACATTATGTCTGGCATCAGGACTCTGCACCATACCACACAAGCAGGAGAACCCATTCATGGCTTACCGACAATTTCTGCGTCAACATCACCCCTTAAATCTGGACACCTAACTTCTCAGCCTACACCCCTTTGATTATTATGTGTAGTGATCAGTTGCGATAGAGGGGGAGAGAGAGACAGAGACAAAGACTAACACACAAATTGTTCCTTGTAACACCAAAGGGGAACTGAAGGCAAGGATTATGGCAGCATTCACACAAACAATGAAACCGCCCAGAAAGGATGCAGGAGATTCGGAAGTCGTCTGTAGGTCGAGGTTGAAGCCAATGGCGATTTTTGTGTCATGTTTGTAAATATGTATGTTAAAAAGAGATGTAAGCGTTCTATTTCATTTGTGATTGTTTGCAGGTCTTGAAGATTGAGAGCTGCTGCTTTTTTAGAGATCTCATGAAATAAAATTCATTACCTATGGGATTTTAAGGGTTTGATATTCTTTACTTAATAATTTTGATTTGTCTTTTAGCATCGAGCTCTCCCTGGATTCATATCCTATTGGAAATTCAATACGGATTACCTACACACACACACACACACACACACACACACACACACACACACACACACACACACACATATACATATATATATATATATATATATATATATATATATATATATATATTGAAAAAACAATGTTGAAAACAGAGATTATTATATCTATACATAATCCCATACATTGTGTTGCTATGTTGCTGTGATTTTATGGTTGTTTCAGGTGTATATTGACAATTAAGGACACATACAGCTCAATTTATGCATTATATATGGTCCAAATACAGTTTTTTGAGCGTTGCACTCCTGGGGTTGTATTTTTATGTGCTTCTCCTGCGTTTAATTGCTGCCATTAGCTGACTCTTGTTATGCATCAAATCGTTGAATGTTTTTTTGCAATATTATCAATTTCTTATTCAATACATTAGGCCTTGCCAATATTTTTCATTTTATTTGAGGTACAAAAGAGACAAGATTTTTAATATTTATTTGTTAATCTCTGTTGTTTTTATGAAACCATTTTTCCGCTCAACCACTGAAAATTCTATATAGAAGTTGATTATAATTTTGCTTAAATCTTTGGCCTCATATACAACATTCATGGTTAGACATTCTCCGTTAACCGAACATTTTTTTTCTGAAACATATATTTTTTACATTTTTGTGTGTCTCTTCTATCAACTAAGTTTTATTATGATTGGTTATTTACCCTCGTTAAGTCAATGTTTCAGTTATATGTAGCAGCATTTTAAACAGTGTGTCGAGCATGTACATTGCGACAAAGATTATTTTAGCATAATATATATAATTTTCAAAAGCAATTATCACCGGTCGTTGTTATACGTCATGCTTAGTCGGCATTTCAATTTACCTTAAACAAAAAGATATTTTAAAATAATAAATCTAATTCTTAATAAACATTAAATCTGTTTTCTCAACCAGTACTAAAGCTGAATCACACATGTCGAAATCTTAGGTCAACACAAAAGGTACATCGGCAAATTTATCTAGACCGAAACAATATTATGCAACAATACATGTTCGTTAGTAAATAATATATCATAGAAAGAAAATTTATTGCTTTCATGACACATATTTCAAAAGGAAGTTGCTACTTAATATGCCATATATATATATATATATATATATATATATATATATATATATATATATATATATATATATACATATATATATATATATATATATATATATATATATATATATATATATGTGTGTGTGTGTGTGTGACATTGTTACCTTTATTTGTTTGTATTCTCTCTTTCCTAAGATGAAAAGTATTAATTTATGATCTATGTATGTATCAGCATAAGGTAATTACAGTTATGAGCACATACTATACAAATAAAATACATTATGCTCAGAGACGAAAAAAAAGCCTTTATCTTACATAACACAGACATGCTTTTCGATACAGTTTCCAGTGTTGTCACTACACTTGTTGTGAATATGAACCACTTGCATCAAACATTATGCAACAAATCGTTCAAATAAATATTCCGGTAATGACTTCGTGATAAACGGCGGAATAATATATATATATATATATATATATATATATATATAACATATTTATCTATATATTAGTTTGCTTTAATCTCTACCGCCTCCTAGTCTCAAAATCGATATATTTTCTTTGTTGTTTTCAGAGTACAAGTAATATATCTACGCATTTCCATAGCACATTAACGGAAAACTTTCTAAGCACTGGTATAGGAGAAACAACATATCTAATGCGGCTGTCAATAGAATTTGGAAATGCAATTTTTTATCCTGATTATGTAACCTTATGACATTGTGCAGCGCATATATATGCTTGTTGCATTGTCTTTATATGCAAATCAGACAACATAAGCGGATTGAATTAAGAACGTATGCGCTTCTCTTTTTCCGACCTGGTCTCTGGATTTAGAATTACCCAAGATTAATATGCAAAATGGAAAGTTGGCGTTCCATTGAATCATCATCGTCTTGTATACAATCTCACTGGAATAAACAGGTTAGAAGAAGTTTTCGGTTTTGATGTTTTTTTCCTTCTTTCTTTTTCTTTTAGCCTGTAGGAATCAATTTTTATTTCTTTGGCTTGCACACTGAAGATTCAGCTAAGAGACTTTTTAATCAAAGATGCAGTTAAAAAAATACCATGTATTGGGGATGAAGGATCCAAGGAAAGAATACCTCTACAACAAAAGCCGACAAGCGCCCGAAAAGAAGTAATGTGCGAGAGGACTTGGCCTTTTGGTCTCAGTTTTCAATTGGATATAAAATGAGAGAAATAATATATAAAAATATGCATATATTCAATGTCGCAAAAGAAACGACAACAGCAGAAATCAAGAAAAAGTAAGTGGAACCCGTCATAAAATATATAGATGAAAAATATCAAATAAACTTAATTCGATTTAACAATATGAAAATTGCTCAATAATTTATAGAATATTAAAATTTGAAAAAACCTAGGACAGAACTGAGATACTCTACAAAACGATTAAAGACTCACAACTAACATTAACTGAGATACACTACAAACAATAAAAGACACACAACTGACATTAAATACCAGTTTTCCCTGATGAAGCGATCCTCAAACGGTTCATAGATGGAAAAAGAGTGAAAACCGATCCTAGTATATATCTAAATCACAGTGGGGAAAACATTACAACATAATCTGATCATTATGAACATTTAGATGCGAATCTCTTGAGTCGGCTAACCAGATTGATATCTTGAACTTAATTTATTAAAATTTCTTAATTTATTACATATTATATTTCTAGTTGACTTTTAAGTGAATTTTGTTTGTTGGCAGAAGTTCTGCTAACCTGAGAAAACCCGTAGAATTCTCGTAATTCTTAATGTCTTCGTGTATAGCCAGCTTGAAAATGGGCAAAGAAAACTTTCTCGGCCCTGACTCAGGTATAAAGACATGATAAAAAGTAACCTCTCAGTTGTCGATGTACCTTATAGTAACTTCGTCCGAAATGCCATGGAATGAAGTATTTCATGACATTTATGCCAGGTTGGTGTCAGAAGGTTTACAGACACACACACACACACACACACACACACACACACACACACACACACACACACACACACACACACACATATATATATATATATATATATATTGTTTGTTTTAGGATATTACACCGAAATTATGTAAATTTGCTCATTAGGCGATTGTAAGTTACTGACAACAAGAATTCATTCAGATAACTTTTATTAAATTCCAATAAGATCTCGCTATTGATTATTATTTTTACAATTTTTGGATGAGGTTTTCATATCAGGATTGAAGTCATGAATAAACGTTCATATTTTCCTTCTTTTATTTCATTTGAAATGGTTACAAATGCCATCACTTTAATCTGATTACGACAATAATTAAAACAATCCAAAACCGACACAATTTTAAGTTAGATTTCTATATTGAGAACCACCAAGACAATGATTTGGATTGTCGAAATTGCTTGAAGGTAAAAAGTAAAAAAAAAAACAATTTTGGTATCATGACTTCAATCCCGATATAATAAAATGTAAGGTGAACAAACTTTTTTCGGTGTAATTTAATATATATATATATATATATATATATGTGTGTGTGTGTGTGTGTGTGTGTGTGTGTATTGAAATTAACACCTAGATGTGGCATTCTATTTCATGCTATACACAATCATCAGCACATGGCCTAGCGATAGAATTTAGCATGAAACAGGCTATAGCCATTTGGTGTTGACTTCAATGTCCACTTTTATATCCATCATACGCTCTATCCCTGATATTGAGCACTTCACATATAAATATAGCATACCTTAAAACAATGTTCGAGAAATTTCGCAGAAAATATACTTTCATCAACAGGAATCGAACCTGCAACCTATATGGAACCGTCAAGTGATCTAACGTCCTCTGACACTCAGCTATAGAACACAGGATCTAGTCGTGTCGGAGAACGCATATTTTCTACCAAAATTTTTCGAACAATCAAGCCGGTAAATGTAATTAAAACTGTATTTTTTTAAAAAAAGAAGATAATTTACTATAAATAAATTGTATATAATAAAATAACGTATAATCAGAAAATATATAAAATAGCTCTCAGACTTAACCTACTTCATATATATATATATATATATATATATATATATATATATATATATATATATATATATATATATATATATATATATATATATATATATATATATAAAAGTGAACATAGAAGTCAACACTTAGAGGCGACAGTCTGTTTCATGCTAGATGCAATCGTCAGGCCACATATATATCTATTCCTAGTGAATGGATGCATTTATTTTAATATGACAATTTTATTACTTCAAAAATTATCGTGCATATTATTAATTGACATTCGAGAAATTTTAATGACTTTAATTGCACTCCCGTTTGAATCGAATCTATGTCACACATTGCAGGATAAATTTCTTAATTATATAGGCGAGGGGAGGTCATTCTAGCGGGAGACACCTTTGGAATGTGACAGCAAACGACAATCACGGGTAAAATTTAAAAAATCGGATAGACTGAACCCTTCGAAAGACAATGACGGTTGTACTAACACCAAGGCATAATCATTATCGTGACCGAGGACTTGAACAAAATAATGATATATCAACTTCGTAGAGTTTGTCCATAAATTCGAGCACATAATTCAATATCATATTCGAAAAATTGAAAAGTATAATAAAAAATAAACTCACAGATCTTGTCGGTTCACTTTAATGAAACTTATTTGGATGAATAAATGCCAACTGAATATATACACACGCACGCACATACACATTACACATATATAAAAACAATAACATATATAATAATAATTATAAAATATTCTAATAATAATCTTATATTTCTTTACTTTATTTCATTAATATTATTTTTTATATATATATATATATATATATATATATATATATATTGACACATTTAATTTCGAACTGTGTACACTGACATCCAATGTATATAAAAAAAACCTTTTTATGTGTATAGGGGGCATTTGGTAGAAGTAGTATCTTTGTTTCTCGTCTACTGTACCTTATTTGTAAGAGTAATGGGCAGCACTGGTCTTCACCCATCCTCTAAATCTCTCACGAATAAGGCTGATATTGCAAGACTCTTCGGTAAAGCGAATTGAGTCCTGTCGGTCACTGTGTGTTTATCGAAAAATAAATACGCTAAAATTCACCTTCATCCCTGCCGTGCGCCTACGGCTTAGTGGTAGAATTTCCGACACGCCAATTCAGTCGGGTTTCGATCATAGCTAGAAGCAATCGGACGTCTAGCCACAGTGAAGTCTGTCTATGGATGAAAATAATATATATATATATATATATATATATATATATATATATATATATATATATATAGAATGTCCTTGGTATAATGATAAACTACATCCGGCAGCAAGTCTTCTCATTGGAGGATTTGAGGAGCGTGGAACCACCTTTTAATTGCTGTTGTTCCCAGGTCCGCCCTGACCTGTTAGGCTCCCAGCTATGGGTAAATAGTGTCTACCAGGGCTGACCTAGCTCTTTAGTGTTATAGAACACGATTGGTCTAGGAGATAGAAAACTCTTACACGAAAAGCCTGAGTTATGTTGTCTGCTTCGTCTGTGGCATTTATTTGCACCGACTGAGTGTATCAATTGTTCCGAAAAGTGTGGATGATTCTGCACAAGCCTTCATCACTTACATCAACTCTCTTGTGTGAGTTTTCTGGCGGTTTACCTTGATTTGTTCATTATTATCTACTCAGCAATTTTCAATCTGCTTGCTTGAATCATCTTCAAGAAGCGACAGAAAGATCTAAAAGATCAGCCAATCTAAGTGATCTCATCTCACAATCCTCATTCTTGTTCCATATGTGGCCTCCTTTGTAAATCACTAGCGGGACATATATATATATATATATATATATATATATATATATATATATATATATATATATATATATATTGTTTATACGTTATTTTTATAGATTCAAATATTTAACTAAATACTAACTCCAGGCTATTGTGTAGTCAAATGTTATAACACGTCAGGTTATATGACGGTTTCGGATAGAATGCTTGTTCGATTCCAGTCGAAGGACACATAATTTCTGTTAAATTTCTCGGACATTCAAGCCGGTAAATGTAGTGAATACGGCTTATTATAAACAGAGCATTTGCTTAAATATATGTATCTACAGTAATAACGTATAAACTGAAATATATATATATATATATATATATATATATATATATATATATATATATATATATATATATATATATATTAGAGAGAGAGAGAGAGAGAGAGAGAGAGAATGATAAATATTAAATAAACCGTTTCGTTTTTTTTGTTTTTTTTTACACGTAAATGAAGTCATGGGTAAAAGTTTATTCGGGAACCGACAGATTCACTACAATATTTCTGCTCGTCTAATTTCTTATTTACTTAGGCTACTGTTTCCTGTGTTCCTACTTTGACTCGATATTTTAGGGTGGGCTGTCTGCAGGCTGACATGTCGGCAGCAGAATGCCTAACACATCTTCAGAGCCAGGGGTGGTTTCGACTGCGGTACTGTTAAAGTAATATGAAGCAAGAAGCGACAAGATTGTTTGCAGAAAGCAAACGCGCACGCTGCGTCATGCGAAATATTGGTGAGGATGTTTAATATCTGTGTGCCTTGAAGTGGGTGGAACTGTTTCGCGAAAGACGCTAAAAGCTGTAATGTGTAAGGGAAGAAAACTGGATTATTGGCAGGGATTCGACGCAAGAAGTCAAATGTGATGATGAGAGGTGTGTTGGAAAAGTGACAGGTAAACACTGTTGTCTTTGCGACGCTTAGATAAAGAAGGAAAGAGCTGGCGAATACGAAGGACATACATTTCAAGAGCAGCATGAGATGGTGCGAAGCGGCATATGGATAAACGAGTGTACATATTTGCATCTTAATCATTTAGCGGACTTAAAGCACTTACACCAAGTTAGAGACATAGGTATATAAAAGTTATTGGAAAAAACAGAATGTATGTTATTCAGCCATAAAAGTTGTGTTTTTATTTATAATAGAATTAAAACAAACGCTATCTATGTATCTCTCTCTCTCTCTCTCTCTCCATATATATATATATATATATATATATATATATATATATATATATATATATATATGTATGTATGTATCTATGTATATATGTACCGGATGTAACAGAAAAATTGTCCGAATCCTTTAAACCACAAAATTGTCCAATTATCAGATTAAGATTGAACCATTTTATCTTAGAAAGGATTAAAGATATCTTACTGCATTTCTCCGAGGTTTTCATAACAATATAGGACTCTACTTTGAGCAGTAAGTGTGTATAATTAACAGAAGAATCGTAATGAAAATCAATCATAAACAAAAATGACATGTTCATCATTAATTAATCATAGCTAAGGAGCTTAAGCTCATGAAATACTGAAATAAAATTAAAATATATGTATATATGTATATATCTATATCACTATCTATCTATATAAATATCTATATATATCTATATATTATTCGAGGATTATTTTCAATCTTATTCAAGATGATCTTCAGCCTTTATAACCTTCTAACTTTCTCTTCAGGAGCAACAAGGTTTCTTACACGTATCTGCGATTTGATTTTCAAGTCTTTTTTCACTTCTATTTGGACTGTCGTATGTGAAACTCCTCTTCCACGTGCCAAACCTCTTATGAATTGAATTGGATCTTTCCTAATTGATCTCTTTCGCTCTAAATTTAAATAAAGATCCCTCTACCTGTTATAACCCCGTGATTCAATTTTCCTCCCTACTGTTCCCTTTTTTTTAAGTTATTCACTGTTCTCTTAATAGAGTTAAGAGATGGAAAACGGAGTATAAATTTTAGTACCATTACTGAAAGCCTGAATGATCTTTTTCCACTCATAATTTCTCAGTTGGGAAGACAGTGGGTCTGAAACAAAACAGTTTTAATGTGTTCACTTTTTAACTGAATAACTCAGAGTTTTTTAGTGATTCTTACGAAAAATGGTGCCAAGATGGCTAACGGTCATATCTGAAAAAGAAACTCAGTTAGTTTAGGGTATTTTACATATTAAACATTTTGCTGCATTGATAATTATGCTGTTAGGATTTGGCCAATTTTGCTGTTAAACCCTGTATATGTATGAGGGAAAGATATATTTAATATATATATATATATATATATATATATATATATATATATTTGTATATATATTTGTATATCTATCTATCTATCTATATAAATATCTATGTATGTATATATATAGAGATATCTTTCTAAATATGTATATAAATATCTACGTATCTATATATATAGATATTTGTATATCTATCTATATACATATCTATATATGTACATATAGAGAGATATGTTTTTATATATATATTTTTATATATATATATAAATATATATATATGTATATAAATAACTACCTATATATATATATGTGTATATAATTATCAACCCATATAGATATATACGTAGACAATTTCAGATACAATTACAATATACTTGTAAAAGCACAATATGAATAATGACAAAAGGAAAACATATCTAGACTTTACTGTTAGAATGGTAATTATTTATCAAATTAAATTTCAAAATTATTTTGAAAATTTAAAAAACTGGAAATATGTTTTTTCTTTTGTTTATAAATAAAACCTTCACGTTACTTTTCATGAATACTGTCAGAAGACAAAACGAATCGTGTCAGATAAGGTTTCTATTTGATTTTATGTTGAAATATTCTTAGACAATCGCCACATAACATATGGCCAAATGGGCAGGACTCAGACCTCCATGCTCCAGCCGAGTATATATGTGCATAACATCGTATATACTAAATTCAATAAATATATAGTAATGATCAAAAAGTGCTATAAATGACATTATTCTCTATAATACTTGCTAAATAGGATATATCTTATAGACATTATACAGTTACATTTGCCTTCAATAGTTTTTATACATGTTTATGAATCTTGAAATATCGAACGGTTAACATGTTTCCCTATGTATAATGTGCATTTTCCTTGTAGTTCATCAATTAGATTATTATTAGTTTTCTAATACCTCTTAAATTGTGCGTAGATTCCATTAAATACAACGAACCAAAAGAATTTATTATTTCAAATGTATTTTAACAGACTATTTTTTATTTCTTCTGCGGAGTTAAACGATTCGTCACATTCAACAAATTGATCGGAATAACTTTAAAAATTTACATTATTTCTGTCAGGAAATACTTGAATGTTTCCGAATCATTTTTCAACCAGCGCAAAAAACTTTTGGGCACTAACATTTTTGTAATGTCCCCCAAGCCCCGTCAAATTAAATTTCTTATATTATACTGAATTCATTTTTCATAGCAAGATATCAGTTAAGTATGAGGACCAAAATTGAATATAGTTTTCATTCCTTTTATATATGCCAATGCTTAAAATCCTTAAAAACGTTTTATGTGATAGCTTATCTCAGTGTTTAAGATTTTCATAATAGTCAGTCTTCGACTATCAAGGAAATCTTAGACTTATTTTCAAGTACTTAATTACGAGAAGTGGTTGAAACCTTCTCAACCCCAACAATAAGTCTTTCCAAATATCTTCATTATTCGGTGATTTAATTAGATTCTGTTGAATAGTTCATACTTGTCTAATAAAGACGTTATGAACTTATGAGCTGAACATACCACAATGCATAGAAATTCTATCAGACAAGAATATTTACAGTTAACACTGAGATTAAGATTAGAAAAAACTCTCTACTTCAGATGCCCTTCACGAAATCATATATACAGGCTTTCATTCAACAATATTACTGCTTAGGCATATGAGATGCCCATATATATTTACATAAGATGTACTTTTTTATGCATCTAATAGCAATTTTTTAAACATTGTAATATGTATGTCTTTTGGCTATTATTGTTAGATGTTCAATTAAAAATACAGATACTATATATGACTATTTGCAAAGCATTTTTTAGTTTTTTGTTTAAGAAAAATACTGTTGACCGCTGATGGGCTTTATCAAGGCAAATCAGTGAACGAAGCGCCTCGGCTAAGATCAGTTTTCCTTTTCTTTTAATTCATATTGTCCTTTTACAGATATATATTTAGTTATATCTGAAATTTTAAGCACATACGCAAGAACACACACATACATACACACCCACACACACATACACCCCCCATATATATATATATATATATATATATATATATATATATATATATATATATATATATATATATAATTTTGTATTTGGGCAGCAATCTCTCTTTAATGCAGGTCTCAATACAACTGATAATACACAGAAATTAAGTTTTTTTTTATTTTTCTTTTTCTTTTATGGGATATATAGTGTGTAAGAAATGTCTACAGGAAATAGGTATCCAAGAGTTTTGAGGTAATCTATTTGTTTGTCTGCATATTTAGGTATTTTTAGTGATAAGTTTAATTGCCGAAAACAGGCACCAGATTGTGGATGTGTGGCTAACTATCAATGACTGATGTTATTGAGAGTTTGTTCTTTTTTAATTATTAAAGTTTCCATTATTTTAATCATTTTCTGCAGTTAGATGGTTGTTTTCTACGATAATGCAGCGGATAGATGCTGGTAGCTCTCCACGTGTATTTTTTGGCCTTCACTGGCTTATACCCGAGAGGTCATGTATGCTCGACGTAATTATTCAGGAACTTCTTTCTATTGTTCCTATGTAGTTTTTATATTGCAGGCGAGTAGTTATTATTGGCCGTATTATTTTTTTTATAATATATATATATATATATATATATATATATATATATATATATATATATATATATATATATATATCCTTTCTGAGAACAAGACTCGAAGTTTCATGCACAACGCAATCTTCAGTTATATTACATCTAGTACTATTCTATTAATGCCAACACTCAATGTGCGGTACCTTATATATATATATATTGTCTCCTGAAAAAAATTAATTTCGGTTGAGCTCTTTGGTTTTAGGTGTGAGTTTGTAAACAGTGACTATTTAAGCTAATATTTCATGACTCTTCAGCAGAATTGAGTCACTGTCAGTCACTGTGTGTTCATCTAAATCTAAAAATAAACACGCTAAAATTCACCTTCATCCCTGCCGTGAGCCGACGGCTTATTGGTAGAAGTTCCGACTGACGCCAATTCAGTCAGGTTTCGATCCTAGCTAGAGACAACCGGACGTCTAGCCACACGGATGAGCTGTGAAACAGCGAAACAGTCTGTCTGTGGATGACAAATATATATATATATATATATATATATATATATATATATATATATATATATATATATATATATATATATATATATATATATATATATATACATACAGAGTGTGGAGAGAGAGAGAGAGAGAGAGACAGACAGACAGACCACTTTTTCGGAGTTTCGGTTAAAATTGCTTAATATGACTGTAATTATCTTTTATAAAATTCAAATAAATACTGTTAATATATGTAATTTGTAAGCTGAATTTCATATGAAATGACTATCACTCGCCCACATTCATATTGCGTGTTAACTTGTCATTGACTACTTTAAAGCTTGTTGAAACTTACTGTGCAGAAATATCTGACAGAAAAGGAAAAACGTTAGAATTCCGAGCTTTTGAGCGAGGGTAATATAATTTTTTGCAACATAAGCTTTTCACATGCAAATTAGGTTTGCACAGCACCAAAAGAAATCTATACGTATGTTAATTAGATTTGCATGGTGATGCTCGTATAAAACGAATCTGCATATATGTTTATATATTTTTTCTTTTTTTTCCACTTCCGTTGTATTTGTTTTAAAACGTTTTGTATTTTTCTTTCCTTTTTCTACTGAGGATATTAACCTATTTTTTCTCACTCACTGTCTTATTTTACTCTTAATTTTTATCTTTAACTTCTTTTGTTTTCAAAATAATTGTACTATTTCGTTCTTTCGAATAATTATCATCTTCTAAAGACTCTGGTAAAGGGAGTACGTACCGTTTCTCATTTCGGCAACATAAAGACATGAATGCCTCACGTATACCTACAATGGGGAAAATATTTTCTTTGCTCGAAATCAACTTAAGCAAAGCAACTAAAATACGAGAGGTTACTGAATGTGAAAGAATTAGAAATCTGAAGTATTATTGAGCAGCGAGAACAGTAGAGTAAACAGGAAGACAGTAGGTAACGAATGTCACTATTTATATATATTTGAAGACCAATCTTGACTGGAAAGAAAAAAAAACGAACGGTAGTACCACAAATACAAATATCTCTCAGTCTAATTTGTAAATTTACTAAAAATATATAAGCGTAACAACAAAACTGTCCAAATCGTGTAACGGCATAATTGTTCATCCCACAAAATGTTTTAAAATCTAAAAAATCACTAAACTATTTGTGTTTTTTCATGTTTTCTGCTAAGGCGTTTAGACATCTTGAAACAATTTGTAGTAAGAATCACTGAAAAACACTTTGAGCTATTTAGTTAGAAACAGAACAGATTAAACTCATTTTGCGTCAGCTCCACTGTCTTTCCAACTAAACAATGGTGAGACGAAAAAGATCATTCTGACTTTCCGTAAGATTCATACTTTGGTTTTCAAAGTGCATGCAAAAACCATCAAGAGAACCGTGAATAACTAGACAAAAAACTGGATCAGGAAGCTGGATCCTCATTATAACTTAGAGGTAAAAAATCAATTAGAAAAGATCCAACTCAGTCCATATGACGTTTGGCACGTTCGGGAAAAGTGTCAGCTATGGCAGTCTAAAGGGCTGTCAAAAAAAGATTTGAAAATTTAATTGCACGTAAAACGTGTAAGCCAACATTTTACTCCAGGACAGAACGTTAGACAGTTAGAGAGAGTGAAGACCATTTTGAATAAGTTAGAAAATGACCCTGGGATAACTTTCCGAAAAGAATAAAATAAATAAGTTCGCATTTAAATATCCTTAAGGTAAAACCTAATCCCACACGCATGTCGTCTCAGTCAGTCACGATTGGACGTTCATGTCTCTTTTTTTATACAAGACTGAATAGAAAGAAGATTTCCTGCAGTAGGGTGCTATTTTGTCTACTGTAGACTGAGTGCCAACCAAGGTTACAGAATTCTGCCTATTCTGCTATTCAACCAATAGATGGGGCAGATAACAGATTGGTTCCTACATATTACCAAAGGTATTTGCGTCTAAGTAAATTTTAACGAATCCGTCATTCATTACACCACATTGAACATCTTGAACATTTCAATAACTGTTGATCATAGGCTTGATGTCGCTAATGTGCGCAAAATGTTATGGTTATCGTCTTAGAAAATGTGATTCACACGTTGTGTTCAATTTACCGCCTATTCTGTTGCATTTGCCGAATTAGCCTTTGGATATGTATCTCACCTCTCATTTGACCTCTCCAGAGATAAGCAAGTTAGAAAGGGCTCGTCTCTCTCGCTCTCTTTACACACACACACACACACACACACACACACACACACACACACACACACACACACACACACACACATATATATATATATATATATATATATATATATATTTAAAAGAATACACGGTATAGAAAGTAGATCGAATAATATTTATTTAAAAATGATAGCATAAGCATGTTATAACATCACTACCAAAAATAGTTATTTCGCTTCAACCCTCAAGAGACCAATAGTGTTGAAACAAAATGGCTATTTTTGTAGTGTTGTTTAAACATGCTTAAAATTTTTTAAAATGAATATATATATATATATATATATATATATATATATATATATATATATATATATATATATATATATTTATATATATATATTTTTTTCTATATATATATATATGTGTGTGTGTGTGCACGTGTGTGCGTATGTGTATGTTTGACGTACGGTCCTTTCCTACAAGAATACACTATATTCTAAACTCCTCGAGTGTGGGTCCATAAAATGTACCTCTTACAAACGTATTTGCAGTAGAAACTTCATCGGCAACTGCCATTATTAAACTAATAGAGCTCTATAGTTTGTCGAAAGTGTAGTGTGGCAGGTATAACATGTTCACGAACATAATACTCGTCAATATATAGATATCATTTTTTGTTAAAAATTCTACTCCATGAAGTTAATATACAGCTTTACTTTTGAATAACAACTCATAAAAATTTACAAACAAGCAACTATATCATTTGTTCGCCTTTATACATGTTTACACATAGATGGCTATAGGTCAAGCACCCAATAGATAAACTATCTTTGTGGAATTTTTATTAATATTTAAAATAGACCAATGTTTCAACTTGCAAAGAATTATTAGAAATGTAATGTGTCTTTTGGTTTGAAATAAATTTTATGTGCAAATGACTGCACTAATCATTTCTCACTGATTTTAAACCTAGAGATATCGTTCGGGGCTGTTTGCTTTACGACATCAAAGTGGACTTATCAGCAGCTGCGTCAAGTCGCCGCATATGTCAAGCGTTTGGGGATAGTGCTGTGGATGAACGTAGTGCAAGTCGTTGGTTTCGAAAATTCAAGTCGGGAGATTTGTCTCTCCGTGATGAGCCTCGCAGTGTACGACCACAGGTCTTCAATGACGGAGATCTGAAGGCGGCCTTTGAAGAGGAATGTAGTCTAACGTGTGGTGAACAGTTCAACGTTCCCGATGAAACAGTTAGATTTCACCTCCACCGCCTACGTAAGACGTACAAACTGAGCAAGTGGGTTCCGCAAACGCTGTTGGAGGTCCACAAGGGACAACGAGTGGCAGCCTGCGTATCGCTGCTTTCTCGCCATCGTACCACATCCTTATTCAATCGAGTGCTTACCAGTGTTGAAAAGTTGGTTCTGTACGAATCTCCTAAACGTTCCAGACATTGGTTATCTCCTCAGGATGCTGTCCCTCACACCACAAGACCGCCTATTTACCCACGCAAGATTATGCTTTGTGTTTGATGGACAGGTCGTCAAGTGGTTCATTATGTACTGCTACCAACGGGCCAAACGGTCACTAGAGACCTATACTCACAGCAATTGAAACGTGTGCAACAGGCATTGCGCCAGAAGGAGCCAGCACTGGTGAATCGCAAAGGCGTGCTTTTCCTCCATGACAACGCCAGGCCGCATGTCGTGTGGGTAGTCAGTGATATCATACAGAAAATTGGGTGGGAGACTTTGTGCCATCCACCTTATTCACCTGACCTTGCGCCGTCAGATTACCACCTCTTCCACTCCCTGGATAATCATCTTCGTGGGAAATCCTTCATCAATGAAGCAGACTTGCGCAAAGCCCTCACGGACTTCTTTGCGTCAACCCCCCCCCACGAGTTCTAACGGAAGGGCATTGAAAAGCTGGAGACACGTTGGCAGAAGAAGCTGGATGCTGATGGCGATTACTTCGAAGACTAAATATAAGTTACACATACTGTGAAGCGTTTTTTTTTTCCTTTAAAAACGGACATAACTTTTTTGGTTACCTTGTACTTATATTATTTACAGGATGTTTCGCCGAATTAGATTAACGTCCCCCCCCAATGAATCTAAAAGTCTGCATTTCTTTTCCAGCCGATATTTCTTTTCATATTTTATACTATAATGTGTAAAAAAATTTTTTCTTAATAATTGTTAATTGTATATCAAAATACATTTCTTTCAATCTAAAGTAAATGAAAAGCATATAAATCAAAAACTGATCATATAATATATTGCTGTTCCCGGGTTTTCAGGCGAAAATCACAAAGAAAGCAAGTACAAAAGAACGCTAGAATCAATATTCCTGTAAATGACGACCCGATGAATTATTTCTAGATTTTATTCAACTCTATTCTATAGCCACAATTCCAGGAAAATGGCATCTTATAGAAACAAGCTTAAATAAAGACATCAAATGTTATTAGAAACCGATGCTTGTTTACGGGACTCAAATTCTGCATGTCCTCATCAATGAATCACTTTTCATATATGTAGCAATACGATTTCTCACACATCCTTCGGAGATGAATAGATACATTCTTTTTTCCTTTTAAGTCAATTTAATGACCAACTTTTTTCAGGAACCTTTTCTCCAGACCATAGATTTAATGAGCTGGACTTTTTTAGAAATCCTGTCTCCAGCCAACATTTGAATCGTCAAACGTAAATCTTTGTCAGTGATTTTAGATAGGCTTAAAAGTAGCGTCCTTTGAAAAAAAAAAACTGATCACGCAAAAGCTGTTTGGGTTGTCCCCCTTTCTGGCTGGAGGAAAACGTGTGGATGGAAAAGGATTGTGGGTCCCCAGCCAGTATCCATTTAATGATTGAGGGAAACGGGCAGTAGTGAGTGAAGCGCCTAGGAGTCAGTGAAGCGGTCAAGAGGGAGTGCAACGGCCAGTCAGTGAGTGTGTAGGGGTCTGTTTTCCGTGGTTAGAATTCAGTGGGAAATCGTATTTTTTGCTTCTCCCCGATCAAACAAATGTTTTGAAAAGTATTTGTCGTTATTCTTTTTTGACGTCGATCACAGTCCTGTGGAATGTAGTCAATGCCGGTACATTCACATACAGCCGACCTTGGATGTCATCACAGCTTGTGAAGTGACGTGCGAAAACGCTTCATCAGACATACGGGAAAAGACGAATTCATTATGACTTTACCTCTTCGGATATATACTCTATTTAAATATTAATCTATTTATACTTAATCCACGACACGTTTAATATTTCGTTGTTGTTCAAGTAAATGATCCATTCATTAATATTTGTTTATCCTGCAACACTTGTTTCCTTTTGAGATACCACATTAATTTTTGAATCTAAGTAACAACATTTCTGAAAATTCATGAAAAAATTTGCTTATTTCAGGTCAGATCTTATACACAGATCTATTAATTATTTAGTAGTTTAATTTTTAATATATTTATTTTTTACAGACGTATTTATACTTCAGTGTAATATACTACGTTGCCAATGCATTTATTTCAATGGTAGATATAAAATAACACTGAACAAATATTATTGAGTTGAAGATTTAAGATAATAGTTCGATTATTTACTACGTGTCAGGCTGCGAATTTATTGATATACCCTTATATATATATATATATATATATATATATATATATATGTGTGTGTGTGTGTGTGTGTGTGTGTGTGTGTGTGTGTGTGTGTGTGTGTATGGTAAAAAATACGATATGATTATGTTTATAAACTGACTCGCTGTTCCGGTCAAAATGCTCATTTCGATTGAGATATCCACGACGTTTCAGCTGTATTACCGAACAGACTTCATTTCGTACTCGGTAGCCATTTTGTACTTTAGAACCGAATGTTTTTATTCAGTCTCCGCGAGTGTATTATTCCATTGCCGTTTTCTATTCTGATGAGATATTGTTTTACTGATCGTTGTATCGGTTTTACGTTTCTTATATAAAAGCAGAATATTCAAATTTCCAGTACTAACTGTCCAAGGGATAGAACGTAGAACTGCGCCACAATTTCGGTTAATAGTTTTTTTTTAATATTAATTGGTACGAAATATCACATAAACTTGGGATATGAGATTAGAGAAATCATGTTGTGGACTGAATAAAGTTTTCCTTATAACGTACAGTGACCAAAATGTTGTAGTTACAAAAAACAGGAGTTGCATTCTTCTTCGAATACCACGGTATATAATAATTATTTCCTTATCAAAGATAATGTGACAAAATGTTAATAATTATGTAGTATATATAAGATAAGATTAATTAATATAAACTTATAGAAAAAATTATTAAAATCCGTAAACAATATGTCCGTCGCTTATTGGGGCGAAGAATGTTGATATCCATGATGTCAGTAGGGAGTGAATCCAGTGAATTTTTAACGTAAAAAATAACCTAACATGGGAAATGTTCACTATACTCTTTTACAAATATTTCGACCATCACGTATCATTTCAAAACACGATGTAAAGTGTTATTTAAAGAAAAAGAAAAAAAAACATCTGAGGTTTCATATTGATCTTCTTAATCTCGTCCGCGGTCTGACTTGCGAGAAGGAAAAATAAACGAGTATAGAGCTCCAGCACAAGTCTGATTGATGCTATACTTACAGTAAAACCAGCGCACGATGGGAGGATGGGACACAGACAATTTTAAAGTGAATGTGACGGTAACCGATTACACACGCTGGCGAACAGCTGAATAACCCCACAAGAGACATGGCAGCCAAAAAGGTTTTGAGCAAAATATAAGTGACTGGCTATCCTTGTATGATTTATTTTCTCGATAAAAACTGAACATGTCGAACGATAAAACAAAACAAGTCAAGTTTTATAAGCTGGGATTATTTTAATTGTAATCACCCTGTGCAAGGCGGTAATGTCACTAAATCACACGGGGTTACAGGGTGGGGAATAATTAGAAACAGAAACATTAATGGTATACAGAAAGAGTAGACATGTGGAATGTAAATAGCGATTGACATTGAATTTCAACTTTTGCAGATTAAAGTTGTCTGGAAAAAGTGGAGCTGGAAGGGAGATCCTCAAGCGAGAAGTAAGAGAGACGAAACTGTTAGCATAGAACTTATGTCTATATCTTGCTAGCTCAACTGTAAATTGATGAGATCTCGATGCCAGTCTACTACTGCGCTTAAATTCATAAAGTCTTGGTACCGTAGCGAAGAGTCTATTCGAACAATTGCCCTGAAAGTATCTATAGAAAAATACATAGAGAGGCAAACTTATGCCAGTAGGAAAATGGCCAGAGCTGAGTCGCCAGATCAGGAATAATAATATCGCAGATTTTTCTTTGGATGTTATCAAGGAGCTCAATGTAAATGGCAGGGACACCTGACCATATGTGGCAGCAATATTTTAAGCATGAAAATAAAAATTATAATAAAATACGTTGTTTCCTCAAGGCTATCCCTAATAAAAACCTAGTAAGTATGCTGAAGTTAATATTTTAGTCCTAAATTAGTATTTGAGAAAAAATTAAGGAACAGTTTTCTTAATGATATTCACTAATCAGCTAAGTAAGTGATATACCTAATGAATAAGTAATTATTAAAATTTCTTATTCGTCAGAAGGCAAATAAAATTTGTCTGTATAAATTCATCAATAAAACGATCGCAGTTTTTACTTAGGTATTCAAAACAATGCATAAATTACTTAGTAAATAATGACACTCAGAGAAACACTGCTTTTGAAAATATTATAAAGTTGTATTTCATGATTTTTTTGTCATATTTATAGCAAAGATTTTCTACATATTTGAATTTATTTAATGGAATAGAAAGAACATAATTATTTTAATATGCTAAATTTTGAGGAAATCTTCAAGACCGTGTTCTTTCATTGCATTAAGAAAGTTAAGCATGCAATAATTCTTGATAAATATATTTGATAATATAATTTCATAATCTCTTTTCATCTTAAATCCATGAATTCAGGAAACCAGCATAAAGACATTTAATAAAATAGAAAGAACGAGAAACCTCATTGGTGAGAGTAGTGTCCTTAGCAACAGGAGAATATAAAAAGAAAGAACGAGAAAATAGGTCGGGGAGAACATTGTTTCACTGTAAGGATTCCTTAGTAGCAGGAGTATATAATGAAAAAGAACTAGAAACTTCGTCGGAGAGAGCATTGTCTCACAGTAAGGATCACTTAGCAACAGAAGAAAGAATAGAGAAGTAAATATGAAGGATTTCAAGCGTATATTACAGAAAATACAGCACCGAGGCAATAAGTGTATTGTATTTTAAAGCTCCAAGTTCTTTTTTCCGGACTATCTCACCTACCGGATTAAAGCTTTCGCTAGTGAATTTGGTGACGTAGTAATTCACAGTTCAATGTCTGGGATAGCGATCGCGGATTTAGTCTCAGCGGAAAGAGGATGAGCAATAACCAAGCAATGGAGTGATATCCACAGACGTGGACATCGAAACGGAAAAATCGACTAGTATTCATTTCCAAATTCTCTGAAGGTTACCCTGACTGGCAAACTCCTCAGACTTTGTTATTATATCAAAAAAGGTATTGTATTCAAATAATTTAAATAATAAAATAAAAATAAATAAATAAATAAAGCCTATAAAGATATTTATTAAAATATATTTGTAGGCTTTTAATTTAATTCACGTCCTGTCCACTTCTTTGTTGGACATAACAACATCTTGCCAACTGATGCGTCTCTGAGCCAGATTATGTAGGAGAAATCAAAGCAATGTGATAGCCTAATATGAGATGACAGAAAATGTGTTGGTTCAATAGGGAAATCGTTAGAGAAAATATCACCGATTTATTGCATAATTAAATGACAAAATTAATATAAACCTTTGTGTGTGTGTGTGTGTGTGTGTGTGTGTGCATATATTATGTCGAGACAAAGTAAAATGTGGTTTTAAGTACAAAAATTGTAATTTTTATAAAGGTAAAAGACAATAGGAACTATATTTTTGGCCGACGCGTTTCGTCCAATGTGTACATTTTCAAGGCAAAAACGAAATGAATTTATTATAAAAATGTAACTATTAACAAAAAACAAATCTTCCATGCAAACAAAGCAGACTATCATTATTACTATGCCCGTGTATTGTTCAATATATTGTAATGTATTTGTCATCTCTGATAATGGCTTATGTAAGCCGAAAGCTTAGATAGGATTAAAAAAACATGTATCAATATGGTGATTTTCTTTCGTCTTTCAATGATAATGTTATTAAGCTTATCAGACGATATAAGAAGAATTTGCTTAAAATAAATAGACAAGTTTTGTCTATATTATTTAATGAAACATACATTAATACATACACATATATATATACATATATATATATATATATATATATATCTATATAGTTCTTCAAGCGATACATATATATATATATATATATATATATATATATATATATATATATATATATATATATATATATATATATATGGCTTGATGAATTATCAGAATATTGAGTTAAAGTATGAAACAGACTCTCCCCACTCGGTGTTGGCGTAGGTCCATTTTATATTTTACGTAATTTTTTCCCCTGATATTGAGCACTGTTCCCATAAATATAGAACACCATAAGACACTATTTTATCATGTATGTCTGCGTGCGCACGCGCTTGTGTGTTTGTATGTCTGTATCTTTGCATGTGCGCCCGCACACTTGTGTGTATGTGATAGCGCGCGCGCGCGCCCGTGTGTGTGTGTGTGTGTGTGTGCGTGCGCGCGCGCCTATGTGTGTTTATGCGCGTGCAAACAAAAATTATTGGTATTCGTAGAGGATCTGTAGAAAATAATAATGTTTAGCGGCTGTAGTATTGTCGTTATTGCTTCCCAATGTTTGCCTCCAACCTACTCAGTTGGTATATCGCGTTGTTTCACTCGAAGAAGATAAAATGCACTGTTATGAATTTTCATTTTTCTGCATGGAATATTATTCCTTTTTAATTGTTGAAGATGGCACGCCTGATGGTGAAAAAAATCGAAAGAAAAAAGCCATACATATATAGACATGATTTACTCATCATCATGAGAAGGCATCCTTTTATTGTAGGAATAGTTTTTCTGTATACACACTTCCGTGTTATTTATGTATTTTGCGAATTTATATAATATATATAATATATATAATATATCGGGCGGTTACTTCGATGAGCATATGAATATGTATGTATGAATTGTCTTTTTTAATATGTCATGTACTTTGAAACTTGGGCGATGATGGCATTTCAGTATTTCCTTTATTTTTCGATCTTAGTATATTTTGCACGTTAACAGTCTATCTTTGTACGTTTTGCGCCATCCATTTAAAAACACGTTTTATTACTTGATGATGCCTCTACGTCTCTCTGGATGTTATGTTAATCATTCTTTATTCATTATGTGTCAACATAAAAACAACTATTTCTGATTCTATGTCTCACTTTGATTGTAGTTTCTATTTTTTGAAAGTCTCTCTTTAATTATATGTTGCATCCATCGTATTCTTAGCATTTTACTTATAATGAAGCAAACTACTGACATTCCCTCCGAATTCCATCGCTGAAAAGTCAGTTTCCCCCGAACAGCTTCTTCTTGTGAACCACTGCCCTGTGGTTCCGACTACGAAGAAGATGTTTCCCTGATTACTACAATCCTAACCCATTCAAGTCCAGAGTGAACAGTTATCTACCATTCCTATCCGTATTTTTGTAGTTGAAGTATTTCATCTGTATTTTCAACTAACATAAGAATATCATCAACGTATCTTACATAGATGGATGGTTTTTTAAAGTCTGTAAATATCTTATTTTACAGGTTCGACATATAGAAATTACTAAATGTCGGACCCAGTACTGAACCCATAGAGACACCATCACATTGTATATATATATATATTATTATTATGATCTAAGAAAGGGACTTCAGTAGTACAAGCTAATAGTAGTTTCCGTAATATATTAGGATTAATTTTAAGTGGGGGTAAAGATGAGTTACTGTATATATTTCTTATAATTATGTCAATAGTTTCACTAACAGGGACATTGGTAAATAAGTTTTCAACATCAAGTGAAGCTATGATTTCATTGTCGGGTTTTTCACTTTTTAGGATTTGGATTACTTCTAATGTTGACTTAACACTATATTTACTAGGAAGGTAAGGAGTAATGAGTTGGTTGATGTATTTTGTTAGTTGATATATCGTTAATAGTTAGTCCTTTCTTCTTACCTTGCTTAAATACTATGTCCAACGTCCTTTCATCTATATGTGTTATTAATTCAGAAAGATATGCTACCGTTTTCTGTTCACATTCCAATTGAAACTGTTTACAGAAATTCCGCATTAGCGAAGACGGTGAATGCAATTGTTCCGGTGTACCGTTCGATTACTTGTTTTTCTCACAGACACGCTATGTTTACAGAAACATAAGCCTACTCCTCTCGGAGTCTTTTCCCTGCAAATTCTAGCCGTATATTTCCAACTAGTTTATACATAGACAAGAGATTGGCGCCACCAAGTCACTTCGTTTGCCAACTGAAGAACTAGGTCGCAGCCCAAACATGGCAACCTAGCGACCTGCGGTCAGGGAAACAAACAAATCCTTTGCACCGTATTCATTTTCTTATTCTGGTTGTTCAAGTGAGTAAATTCATGTATTCACATTTGTCTGCTTTTATTTTTACTGGACATTAACAACTCAAGCTGCGATATATTTAAAAATATTTTATCACTTGCTTTTTTTTTTAAGATTTAGCTAAATTTGACCTATGTTGAATAAATTTTGAATTGTAAATCATTTATAAAAATCTGCATAGAAGACTTCCACGTGGTGTAATGGTGAGCTAGCTTGTCTCACTATAACAATTATGACTGAGTATTGAGTTCGAACCTCCATGGATGTTCCTTAATCTCAGCCTAGTACCACAGCTAAGCTATACTTAGTAAAGCACTATAAAATGCTATGTACTTCACTTTCGATTAGAAGATCTGCGTAATATAAAGATTTAGTGTTGTTGTTAAGGATGACTAATGAATTGCTATCATATTAACGAATCCCAATTAAAAATGTTATTTATTGGCATCTTATCATATTATATGCTTTGCAATTCGGACCATCTTTTTCATCTTGGGTAGTATCTATATTATAATCCTTCTCATCGTTACATCCATAGTTAGTTCGCACGATTTTTACGCCCTGCCAATATCTCATAAATAATAGACTATTCCGTTTTGATCCTGTGGAAAGAGGGGAAAATCGCAATGTTTAGCATACGAGAGTCATTCAATAAATAAGGTGAATTTATCGGTATAAGGACTTCTAATACAGATAGAAGCTTACTTTTCTTTATTTTTTTGTTTTACTTCTTTTTCACATGGATTTAATTTCTTTTGCAGGTTAAAAAAACAAACTTTGAGAGTTTTGGCGATTAACAAAGATGGCCGATCAAGAAGCATGTCCCAGGATTGAACAGCGGTCAGTTATCAAGTTTTTGGTTGCTAAAGGGTGCAAACCAGTTGAAATTCATAGGAGAATGTCAACTGTGTATGGTGCTACATGTTTCAGTCCAAAAAATGTCTACAAGTGGGCTAAATTGTTTAAAGAAGGACGGATCAGTGTTGAGGATGAAGACAGGCCTGGGAGGCCTACAGAAGTGAGGTCTCCTGAGGTGATCGAATCAGTCAATGACCTCATTCAGTCTGACAGAAGGGTGACAGTGGATGACATTGCAAGGACTTTGAGCTTATCTGTTGGGACAAACGCAGCGGTCATCAGTCAGAAGGAATCATCTTGAATCATGACAGCGCAAGGCCTCACACAGCAGCCCAAACGGTGCAGACCATAAACGAGCTGGGCTGGGAACTGCTCCCTCATCCCCCTTACAGCCCAGACCTTGCCCCTTCAGACTTTCCCCTGTTTGGTACCTTGAAAGCGTTCACGAGAGGCACGAAGTTTAAAAGTGACGATGAAGTCAAAAGTGTTGTGAGCGACTGGCTGAGACATCAGTCCAAATATTTTTACGCTGAGGGAATACGGAAGCTTGTGCACAAATGGGAAAAATGTGTGACAGTGCTGGGAGACTATGTTGAAAAAGAAAAAGAAAAGTAAGCTTCTATCTGTATTAGAAGTCCTTATACCGAAAAATTAACCTTATTTATTGAATGACCCTAGTATCTTGCCAACACTTCATAAATAAGGGACTATTACGTTCTGATTGCGTGGGAAAAACATGTCCGAGACGCAACTTGCTTAAAGTGAGAAAAGGAGGAAGGAAGGAAGGAAGGAAGGAAGGAAGGAAGGAAGGAAGGAAGGAAGGAAGGAGTACCAGATCAGATATGGCAACATTACTCAATGCACGGACGAATGGTAGATTTGTTAATGTGTCACATGGATACTGATGAGAATTTTTTTAGTACGACACAGAGACCTAAAACTCCTTGCAGTGGATATAATCCCTCCACTTTATATCAGTGAAAAACTTCTGGGCAGGAAGCGATAGTGTGTTGCACTTTAGAGGCTAGCATCAGCCATGATGAAGGCAGGTAAAAAGTTTCGCTGTGGTGGTTACATGAATGAAGTTTTTTTAGCCGTTAAAATTACCAAACCATTTCTTTTCCCTGTTGAACACTGATTGGCGGTCCCTTTCAAGTGCAGCTGCCAGGTTTACTTTGTCAGATCTGTCGGATTTGCTACTCAGCCAGGAGTAAATGCTACTGTTATCTGGTAAAATGATGACATCGGGGAGATCATTGATGAAAATCAGAAACAGTGTAAGGCCCAGGATAGAGCATTGGTGAACCCCCGCGTTTGTATGAAAGGATCTAGAAGCAAACCTGATCAGCACGATCTTCATTTCAAGATTTGAAAAGAACGACTAGATTGAACCAAATATTCATCCTCTGAAACAAAGCTTCGACCTGGAACTTGCGTAAAAACCCGGCATGAGGAACCCTGTCGAACTCCTTTCAGATATCTAGAGCCACAGCTCGTGGTTCACCATCTAGAGCTTGATATAAACATTGTCTTAAGTAACAAATTAATCTCTTGTAGGCAATTCAGGACAGTTAATCCTAATGTATGTATTTCGTCATCATCATCCTTCAACCTTCCTATAGTTGGTCGGAACTTCATTGACAGTCGCTTTCCACTCTGTTCGGTCATGTATTTTCAACCTGTCTCGAGCTATGGTGTCTGGGAAATTCAAATTCCGTCATACGACAATTTCAGAAGTTTGCCATGGGATTTCCCTGTCCGCTCAGTGTCAGTGACCGTCAAACTGTAAACGTTTTTGTTTATTCTTCAACAGATTGGTCTCAGTTCTCCCTAAATTGTGTTAAGCGTTGCATCGAATCTCCAAATGATGTTCTGGATTATTCTAAGAAGATTTGTATATGTTTCATCCAGTCGTCTGTCAAGACGAACAGATAATGTCCAAGTTTCTGATCCATACAGTAAAACTGGTTAAATCAATGTTCGAAAGGTTTGGATTTTAAGGAAAACGGAATGTATTTACTTTGGGGCTGTGATTGTATAAGTTTTCTAACTGAGATGGTGAATGTTTCTGCGTTCCCTGACTCAAATGGTGAAACGATATGTATGTACAGACTGAGGAGGTGGGACTTAGGTGGAGATTGTAATCCAAGACGTATTTTCTCTATGTCAGATCTACTGATAAGATTGTCAGTGTCTAACATGCACATTGATTCTTTCAGCCATCGTGACACCCTGTGTTGTCTTCTATTACCTTCTTTTTATTCCACTACGTTTAACTACCTCTAATTTCTTACATATATTATAATTCCCAATTAAAATAAGTTCTCCTGCGAAAAAGATTTTTAGTGGATGTCATTTGTATTCTTTACCGTAACTGAATAGCTATCAAGATGAAAATGTTGGAGTGGATATCAAATCATATAACAAAGATAATTATAAATAAAAATAAATCAGACAAAGGGGTCCAGGTTTAAGTCAATTAACTGGAAAATGACTTAGGAAACATGCATACTAACCATCGCTTTATAATGCTTAATAGATTTAGCTGGGTAGTGACTGTTTGGGATAAAATACTGTTGATAAACTTCGATTTAAATTTTTAAAAAAACTTAAACAATATTGGGAACTAGCTGCATGGCCGGTCGTTGCCCGTGCTCGATTCAAAAATCGTACGACTCATACAGCAATCGCTATCACATGACTTAAAATATTTTTGCTCTTCCTTGCATTTAAAGGAGTGCCCTTTGCCGTGCTGATGTTGCTACATGCCTTACTTCTTGCCTATCTCACACTGCGAATTTTTTCTAAGCTCTATACAAAACATTAAATCGATCAGCTTTAAAAAAGGACTCGTAATTGGAAAAACCGAATGAAAAAAGAAAGTTAACATCAAATAATTGTTCACACCCAACCTAGTTCTGTGGAAGCAGAATCAACGTTGAGTTTAAGCAAGCGAATGAGCCAATTGGAGTAAAGTGCCATGCGGATTTAATTTTTCCCCACTTGTGACGAATGCAGCTATCGATATTTTTGCATGCTAGCATTCTAGTTAACATTCGTGTCGGTCAGCTGTTGGCTTTCACGCTGGCCAATAGAATCTTCCTGCCTATTCGTGGCAGCCAGCTATAGGCTCTCCTTCTGGCCAGTAGAAAATGGCCGCAAACTACATGTAAACTACCGTAGAAGCATGAAATAATCGATTATTTCCACTATTGATGGGAGTTGGGAAATGCAATGTCGGTCTTGGCATGTTACTAACTTGGAGCATGTGCACGTAAATTTTGGTGCAAATCCGTCGAAAATTGCGGCCGTGCATTCGTTACACACACACACACGCGCGCGCGCACGCACACAAACACACATCCTCCCTTTTATAGATAATGGTGAAATTAGCGTTTTTCCATAGCGGAATTATTCAGTTTTCATTGCCAGAATTGTTAGCTTTACCTTTGGTTGAAATTTATGAAATAAACTTTTTATTAAACTGTTTTATCCCAGGCTCAATTTCTCAGGTTCACTGTTATCTATCTTTCTATTATTAATGGGAGTTTCCTTCGAAACCTTTTGTTTAACGCAGTTTGGAAAGCCAATATCAATGTCCTATCACATAGTATTATGTGCTACTATTTTCGTTGCTGCTTTTGGAAGTTCTCCTTTGATATAGATTGTTGTTATTTGTTAAAACGTTATGTTTGGTATTTTATAGCATTCGTTTGTCGGTTATTTTTTCTTTAGATATATATGATCTTTTTGCCGCATGCTATTTTGCTCACCGTCCTGAGAAAACGGGTGTATATAAAAGACAGTTTGGACATATCTCAACGCCATGCATTAAATCCTTATATTCGGACTATTGTTCAAATCTTTGTTGTTGCTATCACAACGTTTCGCTAGTTACGCCCACGGTACTTCGTCAGCTGTATATCGATCTGGATAATCTACAGGGAATTCTGAACAGACCTCTTTATTTATTCTACGTTTGGTAGACAGTTCTCCTTCCACTGCCCATGTCTAAGGATATCTCTTCTAGTTCTTCTAGTGCTATCGAACGAGAACAATTTCCCCATTAGATTAAATAAAGGGTTGAGTTCAGAATTCCATCTAGATTACTCAGATGGCTATATACCTGAGGAATACTGGAGTGTACATCGGCCAAAACATTGTGATAACAACACCAAAATTGAGGTCAATAGTCCGGATATAAATTGTATAAATAATGATAACTCCTCACCCCCGAAATCTATATGAGTGCCTGGATACAACATTGCTATTTAAGAACATAACTTGCATTTCAAATATTTTTGGGGGCGTAGCTTTGGAGCATCTTACAGTTTTTGATAAAATTGATTTTACAGTTTATTTCCTATACTTAAATCTGCTAAAATGGATCCATATACCGATGTATTGTAAGTGCCTTCCGCTCAGTGAATTCTATAAAGGTCTATTCTAATACGAAAATAGATTCATCTATTATGAATATCTACCGTGTTAAATTAAAATGAATTAATATATTGCGATTAAATATGGTCCAAACTAGCTCAAAGAGAGACAAACCTCTTTGGGGAATATTTATATAATCTAGAATTGTTAGGAGGAAGCAATATTAACCATTTACATTTATTTACACGTGTATTTGTTAAGGTCACTTTAATCAGGCATAAGGACATAAATGTGGGTCATCTACTGAAGATGGAATCTAGAGAACTAATGACATCTGAGAAGAATAGATAAAAACTGCTCACGTATGAATTGTATCTATCCTGCTATGCTACTTTAAGTAGCCAGTGTTTTTATCAGTCACCCATTTAAGTAGTGACCAGGGTCAAAGGCTTGTTAACTTTGATAACCAAGCGAGAAGCGATAGTTTATTTTATTTATTCATGCGGAAGAGCAATGGAAAATCGTTGGGGAAAAAGATGAAAATGAGATAATCGGGAAAGTTTTCAGGTCAGATACCCGAAGATAAATCATTGCGTCAGTACGCTGCCTACCGTTAAAAGATTGGTGGTCGGCCAATTTCAAGAACATATATCTACTTAACGTTAAATCTATATAACAACTATGCCTTTATGAGACTTTATTTATTTATTTATATCTATCTATCTATTTATATAAATAGATAGATAAGTACATGTAGTGATATATATATATATATATATATATATATATATATATATATATATATATATATATATATATATATACACACACACACATATATATGTATGTATGTATATGTATGTATATGTGTGTGTGTGTGTGTTTGTGTAGCTCATCGATTACTATTTTATTACATCCAGCTCTTACATTCCGCGCTACTTTGTAGTTCGTTATCTTTACACACACACCTTATATCTATATCTATATCTATCTATCTATCTATCTATCTATATATATATATATATATATATATATATATATATATATATATATATATATATATATATATGTATATGCAAAGATAAGATAAAGAACTACTGCAAAACGTTATCAATCTAACATGATACCCTTTATTATAGCTTCATCGGTGAATAAAAATAATAAGATATATAAAGTGATACATGTGAGAATGATGAACCTTTCCTATTTGTTTTTCATCTTATTATTCTTTCCGATTCATATTTGATAGCAACTCAGCCACCTGCACTAATGCAAAGCTCTTCAGTAAAATGAATGGAGCACTTTGGCTGATTGGCATGTGTTTACATTTGTAAAAACAATACGCTAGAGTTAGTTGTGTAACTCTACCGAGTGATGATAGCTCTGGCTGACACCAAATTAGTTGTGTTTCAATCCTGGCTTGAGGCATTCGGAAGTCTAGTCGCACCGAGGAGCTGTGATACAGCGAAACAGTACTGTCTGTGAATGACATAATATATATATATATATAAGTAAAAAAACTTTTTTACCGCGTTAGTATATCTGGCCGCTTGATTTTTATGTAAGTTTTTTTGAAGAAACAGCAAAATACCTAAGGATACAAAAAATAAAAACACCCATTAAGGGAAAAAAAATCGCCCACTCACACAAAGATATCAGATTATACCATATCACACACACGCACACACGCACACACAAACACACACACACACACACACACACACACACACATATATATATATATATATATATATATATATATATATATATATATATGTGTGTGTGTGTGTGTGTGCTTTCTGGTATTTTCACTGCTCTCACGCAACAGCAAGTAGTTTTTTTTCTCTTTCTATATGGAAAATTGTAGAAATTCGAATCCAGACTTTGATAATCAAGATCGACAATTGGGCCTGTGTTTGTGGAATTTTCTCCGAACGTTGAGTTTCCTCCTCGTGATGATGTGAGACGCTGTCTCTTCCCTCACGGTTTCGTTAATTATATAACATCTGTGTGTCTCACGTGTGGATAGCTTGGCCGATACCATTTTTACATGTCGGGGGATGTCAGTGACAGTGGCCCGAAATCAGTACGTTTTGACTAGGAGGGTATCTTGTTGGTATCACGCTAATGCACTTGACTTTGTTGTTCAAAGTCTATTTTAGTACATCTTCGTTGAGTCCTGTACATACTCCTATCATCACAGATCAACGTCTGTCAAAACAAAATGTTCTTAATTTTAATTTAATGTATTTCAGAGTGTGATTCATATATTACATAGTCATCACTACATTAGTGGTACTTCCACGTATGCGGTGTATGTCTGGTATTATTTTGCGCATGAGTAAATGTGTGTATATTATGCACGCACTTATATATATATATACATATATATATATATATATATATACATATATATATATATATATATATATATATATATATATATATATATAAATTATTATTGCCAGTCTTGTAAAGTCAACTTTTTCTAAATCAAACAGAAAACGATTATTGTCAACCGATGAATTTGTATACCAGTCGTAGCAATAAAATTTGAGGCAAATCGAATTTGCTTTGAAGTTTTTGGTTTATGTTTTTATCTCATCTTATCTATTTATCAATGCTTATATACTATATTGACATGAAATCTATACATACTTCTATACATATCACTAGATTTTCCCGTGCCTCTGTATGTCTCGTGGTTACGATGAAAGTTTGCTTTATGATTACGTTTGACAGTAAATGACATAAAGTGAAACATATCGGTGAAGATTTTCAATTCTCAATGTTACTTTTCAATTCGACTTTGACTTACATATATTTACGTGCAGACAAACATATTCTTGGCAAAAACTTCATATTTTACTTAAAAGAAGCATAAAAATATTTGAATACAACCAATTGCACTCATAATAAGAGTTACTTTTAACAAAGAATGAAGAAAAATGAACTTGCAATCAAATTTATATGCGCTGAAACCAAATGCTATACTAGGAATCTTTCCTATTCAGAACACCTATTATATTAATTACCATAATTTCAAATATAATATTGCTCTAAAATTACAGAATCACGTTAGACTATTGTAGATAAATTCATTGTCACAGCAGGACTTGATGTTTCATTCCTTTATAATAGCTAGATTTATGCATTTATAAAATATGTATGTGTAGTAGAAGTCCACATGTCTGGTCGTTCTCATATCCGTGCTTCTCAGTGTTGCCATTTAGATGTTCTAGGAATATGCTACATTCTAATATTTTTGTTTCTATGCTGATAATTGTTAGCAACTTGAATTTTCTCAGCCCATAATGTCTCGAACAGAAGAAACTTCAACGGGTAGAAAAAGGAAAATACGACACCAATTAGAGATGATTTAAAGACTGGACAAAGCTCCTAATTCATTTGAATTTGCAAATTAACAAAAGATAATTGCAGAATTTGTACGAAACGCTAAAACTTGCGCTTTAAGATGACCCACTGAATACTCTAACTTCGGATGGCTTAAAGAAATGGATAAATGAAAACGCTAATGAATTATAAATGAATTCAGCGTAGAATCGCGTCAAAATGATTTGGATTGTCAAGAAATAGAGGAAGAATCACATTATTTCGATAATGGTGAAAATATAAAGGATAATGAAGAAGACTGGGTCTGAGTTGAGAAAACTATTGATGAGGTCTTCAAATTCACGGAGAAATAAATCTTTGTCCAGTAGTACAGAATGTACAAGTGCATATAATTATCAGAAATGCCTTACTTTTAAAAAACCAGAACAGCGAAAAGTAAGCAAAAATAGAAAAGTAATAAGAAATACAACTGAAAATTTGTTGAGCATTAATCATGGCTAATTAATATTTACTATCGTAAGACGCTTAATTTTTCATATAATACAGTTAGTTAGTTAATTTTCAGATTACCTACACTCTACGGATGTACAAGTTTATCGCTCGGTCTTAGTATGCTACTTCGACATAGTTGAATCACCTAATATCCTCCAAATATCAAGAAATTTCACGCGATATATTCCTAATTACTGCACCTTTGTGAAAAAGGTATTCGCGGAGGTGCTTGATTGAACACTACAATCTGAAGCGCTTCACGCAAGGGTCAATAATTATCATTCTGCCTTATCCTGATAATCAATACTTTTAACCCTCTTACATTCATATCACAAATCCCATTCAGTAAGCATTTGTCCCCTGTTGATCTTGAGTCTTGTATTTGGCGAGATTTACTAAAAAGCTTATTGATAACCACTTGTAAGCTAAGTAACTATTTAGCAGGCCCCAATTTTACAATACTGATATTATTACTGAATTATAATGATTATTAACCTATAAAAGGATGCTATAATGTGTTTTCTTCCTGCTGGTGACGTCAAACTAAATTATGTTTATACTTAAAACATTGTAAACAATATTGGAAAATAAGTGGAGTGGATTTCTTGAAATTCAAAACAATAACATCGAAATTTATCTTCTTGAGAAATCTCAATGATGGTTTAAAGTGTTTGGATATATATCTACAGAGAAGATTGAAACACACAGCAAACAAACGTTATCATTTATGAAAATTCATAACATTATTATTAAAAACAAAAAAATATCTATCCAGTTAAAGCCTATAAATGTGGCTACAATCATATGCAGAATATATATATATATATATATATATATATATATATATGAACAAAATATAAACGTCATTATTTATACCTTTAGGATCCTTTTCGACAAACGCGTTTTCAAAAGGTATTCATTGGCGATATACAAACAATATCAAGACACATTAATAATCTTCAAAAAATCACAGGGTGGTTTTCAACTCTGAATCATTCTTAAAAGTCTTGTTTTATTGTCCAATGTTTTGTAGACACAGGTTGTTTCGACTTTCGGTGTGTAGCAGTCACTTCTAAATTTGCATGATAGTCACATGTTTGTATCTGTCTGTGTGTCTCTCTCACTGTCTCTCTCTCTGTCTCTCTCTATATATATAAGTGGACGTTGAATCCATTGCCCACATTTATATTTACATACGTTCTCTCCCTGACACTGAGCACTTTAACCCATAAATATATCATATCTTAAAATTATATTTTATCATACATATATATATATATATGTGTGTGTGTGTGTATATATATATATATATATATATATATATATATATATATATATATATATATATAATATATATATATATATATATATATATATATATATAAATATATATATATATATATATATAAAGCAGGAGGTTACAGGGAGTGAAATAGAACAAGAAAGACAATAAATGATCATCAATTAGGAAGACAGAATTTGGCGATTTATGTTGCATTGAATCTTTTGAAAATTGTAATTCGCAGGGAAGCAAGATATCGGAATGAAGTTTAACAGTCAAGAAGTCGAGAAAAAGAAACTATTAGAATAAGAACTGATGTCTGCATTTTGCTAGTTTATCAGTAAAGCGGAGAGTCTCAGTTTCTAATATTCTACCGAATTAACCAACTGTTTCTATGATTCATTGTAAAGTTGGTATATCAGACGAAATCACACGACATAGAAATAAAGAACAATATTTTCTGTCAATTTCTTCATTCTTCTACTAACACCTTTCACGCCTCAGATTTTAATGGAGATTTGTACATGGCCCATTACACACAAGCGTGCAAGCACACATGCGCACACATAGAAACAAACAAGGTGTGTGCAAAACGTCATCTAACAACACTTTGACTAAATCTTAGAAGCTGTTGTGATGACAAGGAACATTCGATTGAACCTTTTGTAATGTCAACGAATACTCGTTGTCACTTTCGTAATGCTCGTTGTAGTAGAGACAATATAATCGCAGATACAACTATAGTACGCCGTTGAACAATGTTGTTTCCAGACGCCTTCGAATAGCACTCTAACTAATAGTACTTGCTCGATAATACTCGCTGATAAAGTAACCCGAGTGGTGATCTGAATAGAGAAATAGTATAGTGAATAGAGTAGAGAATAGCGGTCCGTATGGTATAGAGGATAGAATAGAAATGCAGATCCTTATAGTAACAGAGGATGGACTAGAAATGGCGATCAATCGAGACGTCATGCGACTTCTTATATATGCTTTTCCTCTATGGTATCGTGATGCACTTAATTCCATAATGGAATCGCATGTGTTTGCTCACTGTCGCTCTATCTTCAAACTCAAGTGTCGGCAGCAACAACATAAGTATATACTGAAACAAACTCTCTCTCGCTCTTTCTCTCTACACACTGACACGCACACACATATATATGTATATATATATGTATATATATATATATATATTTATATATATGTATATACATATTTGTACACACACCACACACATATATATATATATGAAGGGGCCTTTATGGTTCAAAACAGATGTTCATATATATATATATATATATATATATATATATATATATATATATATATATATATATATATATATATATATGTATGTATGCAGGTGTGCAGTGAAATAGGAAAGAACACGTTAGGTGGATAATCCGGGGTTCCTTAATATTTAGCTTTATTTTCAAAAGGACAGTGCTCCATACAGAAGTAGAGCTTATATTATAATATTTTTAGTTTTTAAAATATGATTCCTCCGCTACATAAGAGTTCTCATATTTCAAAAGCGAGAGCCGAGACCCCTAACATAATTTTCCCAAATTCTCGCTTGACAAGGAAGCGGGTCCAGACACCTTAACTCTACATAACTTAAAAAATTATGTTAGGGGTCTCGGCTCTCGCTTTTGAAATATGAGAACTCTTATGTAGCGGAGGAATCATATTTTTAAAAACTAAAAATATTATTATATTATATATATATATATATATATATATATATATATATATGCCGTCAGTCATACCCATATACGTACAAACATATATATATATATATATATATATATATATATATATATATATATATATATATATATATATATATATATATATATATATATATATATATTGCATATTTAGGCAGCACTTTCTCATTTATACATGTCTCATTTTAGACGAAACACAAGGTACTGAAATTAAGCTTTTTCTATTTATTTTTATTGTGTTCAAACAAGTGTTTTCTTTTCTGGACACAGAGATTGTAGAAACTGTACACATGTTCTGTAATTCCTAGCGCTTTCACCTATGCTTGAAGCCATTATCCAGGAATATATATATATATATATATATATATATATATATATATATATATATATATATATATATATATATATATATATATATATATATATTATAAATTAATAGATTTAAAATATAGTTTTACCGCTACACAGTGATAACCATGTTTCAGAAATGGAAGCTATAGTCTTCTGCTAGGAAGTTCCTTAAAAACCTAGCAGGGGTTGACGCAAACATTATCAGAGAAATTGGAACGTTGAAGACGTTCGAACGTTGTGCTTGTGTTCACCTGTTGATTATGCCAGGAAACATAAATAAGTTCTGCTTAGACGTAGACGTAGTATAAACCATAGGTTAGTGATATGAGTTTTGAGGAAACCAATGTTTATAACGAGGATTAGATAACCACCTTAGTGGACGTATTTACTCGAAAAATAACCAGTCAACCATTATAATACATGTGTGTATGCACGTTCTTATGTAGGTTTATTTATGTTTAAACCGCGCTGATCTCAGAAACGCTCCGATCTCAACCGTCAGATGAAAACACTAAAGAAGGCTGAAGAGAATTTACAAAAGAAGCGACCAGGTCCTGTATGGAATAACTTAGATTGGCACTTTTGCAATAAACATTGCATGTAACTTGCTGGCTCCAACGGACATTGTTGGTCCCATGAGAACTGAAACATTAATCAAACTTGTCAGCGATGGTCATAATCATTTAACGAGTCGGCAGCCATCTTGTATGAATTTAAGGATGTCTAATTACGTCAGGCCAGAAAAGTCGTAAAAGACGCCAAATACAGTGTGATGTCATTTACTACTCGTCAAGTGGCCTTACTACTTGCAAAAATGTTGAAGCACTAAAACTTCAACTTTTAAAGCAATTCATCCCAACCAAGGTGGGTGTGCCAATAGCACGTTAGGGGTTACAGAGAGTGAGAGTAAGAGTAAAGAGTAGTGTTTGGGAAAAGTATAAAGAGAAAGACAAGGATCAAAGTCAAGGCATCAGAAGATTTCGATTGACATTACATTTGAATTTTTGAAGATTACATCTATCAGGGAAGTAAATGATAGGGAGGGATTTCCACTGACCGTGGGGGTGCGAGATAAGAAACTTTTGCAGTAGAAGAGATGGCTACATTTAGACGTTTCGACAGAGAAGGGGTGTGACTGAGATGCTAACCTAGTAGCACGCTTAAATTCATGCAGCTCGTCGGAGCAGTTGCCATGAAAAGTCAGAGGGAAACCACAGCGCGTCTGTGAGATAGCGACTGCAAACGTGATGTCAGATCAGGACCAAGCACGATGCATATCCGTCTCTGGATTTTGTTGAGGACCTCGTGATGAACAACGGAAACACCAGACCAAATATATCAGCAGTATTCCATGAAAGGACGCATGGCTGATTTGTAGATTTGAAGAATGGATTGGCGCGACACAGAGAACCAAATTTCCCTACGGTAGATGAACCTATATATTAAAAGTAGTTGTTCCATTTCAGGTCAGTAGACAGCGTGAGACCAAGCAAGCCCAGAGAGCCACTCAATATAAATATATATATGAACGATCACCAAAATATTAATGTAACACGAGCGGCAAAATCAACCGTTGTTGCCGCATCTGTGAAGGTGAATTTAAGACCATATCAGTAGGAAAAGCAACATTAGCGCTGCGCATATTTTATGATAAATCACGCGATGGTATTATTCAAAATCTAATCGTATGTATCCCTGATTTTTTTGCATGCATGTGTGCCCTTCCTCGGGAAAATGAGTTTATAGTAATAATAATTAATAAACAAGCGCACTGTGTAGTGAATCAAATGTCAGGTTAAATATTATATATATTCAATCAATACAAATCTTAATTAAAAATGAAATTTAAATTTAAATTTATTTAGATGGAGAGGTTGTGTAGAATATTCATTCTTTCTATTGTTTTTATTGCTAGGTATTGTAACATTTATCTGGCTGTTTTAAAATGTTCGAAACTTAATTTGCTAAGCTATGCTGTGCATGTTAATATTTTATGAACTGATCAAACTGGAATATCTGCTTAAAGATGAAATTCAAAGTTTGTCTTAAGTGGAGAAATATAAATATCTGGGAACTCTATATAGAATTTCTGATAGAAAATACCACACCGAAATCCGAGCGCATACTGAAGGCTTCCAAATGCAAACGATGCATTTCAAATACTAAGCAATCTAATAAGAATAAGGAAAAGTGTAAGAAGCAAATAAAATAAAAATAAAAATTTGCTGACATTTTTCGTAATATCAATTCTCTTATATGGACAATTTCATCAAAGATGAAGAGACAAATGGAGGCCAGAGAAGTGAGGATCTACTAAATGGTTCTGAAAATACCATGGTCGGAACTCATCAGCAAAGAGGATGTCTTTGGTAAAATGGAAACAAAAAAAATCAAGAAGAGACAACTGAAATTCATTTGATAGATAATGTGGAAAGAGGAGTTGGAGAACTTTACACTCATGTCCAATGAAAATGGAACAGCAGAAATCAGAGGGCCACCAAAATGACGGGCTTGTGTAAATGGATGTCGGAACAGAGTGGAAGGACTTGTCAAATGGACAAAGTTTTTTAATGTCTACAAAGAATATGTAGTTATCTAGATCCATGATCACCCATTTACTGAAGGAACACATGGCATAGAAGACGAATGTTGCTCTAGGAAAACATATTTTATTAATGGTAAATTTTTGTTTTTCAGTATTCCGATCTTTTCTGATAATCATTTTACTCCCTGTAACGCCCTAGTAAGTACCTGACTCATTTTGATATCCTCCATCTTTACAAGAGTCAGATAAGACAAACAATGGACTACCGTTATCAAATTTGGGCGGGAGCTCCCAGTCCTAATATTCTAGTCATGATAGAGTCCAAAAGCATCTCCAAATCCTTGTGAATGACGAATTATTTTCCACCCTCAAACCACGCTCTTATAAGCGGGACGAAATACATTCCTTAGTTCCGCCAAGTCTAACCTTCATGGCTAGGACCCGCAATGCCACTTACATTTTAGGAAACCACCGACATTCCCTCCATATTCCATCCGTGAGAACTAAATTCCACTTGAACCACTTCTTCTCGCGAACCTCAGCTAAGTGGAACAGACTCCCAAGAGGATGTTTCCGCGATCTCTACAATCTTAATCTGTTCAAGGCTAGACTTAATCGTTACTTCCTCTCCTACCCGTATAAACTATGCCTTAACGTAACCATATACCTGAGTCTTGTAAAATTTCCATTATTCTATCAATTCAAAAACCATGTTTTCTATTTTAAATTGGGAGGCACGGAGTAATGGATAGCGGCCCGGTTTGAGGAATCGGAGAGCCGTGTTCGAATTCCAGTCGAATCCATTGCATTCACTTACGTGAATACGCTTGGGAGAAACGTATGAATCCTCTTCTTCCACCCCCCAGCTATGAGGAGAGAAGAAGAGGTTATGCCTATACCCGGTTCTATATCCTTCGATGGCAATTGGTCTATACCGGGTTTTATAGCCTTGGATGGCAACAGGTCTACTACAGAAAGAAATGGCAACCTACTGTTGGAAAATTCCGCCTCGTTAGTCATGTAACGAAAGATATATGATCGCCTAAGCGTATATCAGGCATGGCACATTACTGATTGAATAACGTAAATGCTGTGACAAGTAAAAGTACATGCACTAAAGGCACTTCGTATTGTCGCTCAGAGAGAAGCAGATTCCTTATAGAAAAAGCATTTTTAAAAACCCATGTCAAAAGATTTTTGATAACAGCCTTCCATTTCTGCATTTCTCGTTATGCATCTATATGGTCATGTGGCTAAGTGGTTAGAACGATCGCTTTCTGACAATGAGACTTTGTTCGAATCTCATCATAGTCATTTTGCCAGGAAGGTGACATTTTGATGTTATATGTCTGGCGATAATGATCAGGGTGCATTATTTTGTAAAGTGACTGCAAAGCAGACAACGGGATGCTTCAATGTTTGTGAGTGACTTTTGATAGGTAACTGTTCATAAACCCAGGCTAGTTGTGCTAACACAAATTATAAATCATTGTGAACGAGGTTTCGAGTGTAGCGGCCTTGTTAAACACTTGATCAGGCTAGATGACGCGGTTTCCCAGCATAGTTGCAGAATAAAACAGTTTAGGGCCACATTACAGTTTCCGTACGACCACCGAAGTTTAGCCCGTCCTGGGTATGACCATCCGCGTCCTGGGTAAGACGATAAACTACGTCCAACAGCAAGCTCTCTGATCAAGAATTTTGAGGAGCGTGGAATAACCTCTTAATTGCTGGTGTTCTCAGGCACACCCTAACCTTTTAGGACGCAGCTATGGGTAAATAGTTAACCCTCACACTTCAGTCAATACACTATGAAAATGTAAAAATAGGTTTTAATCACAGAAATAATTTGTAAAAAAATAATTATTACCAACAATACATTTTTGGAAAAAGAAGATAATACCAGCTATATATTTTTGAAGAAAAAAATATTACCAGAAATACATTTAAAAAAAAATACCAGCAATAAAAATTTTGTCGACATTAAATAACCCATTGAGGTTGATATGCGGTAAAACAGATTAACCAAACCAAACCGAAGTGTAGCAAGGTCGAGTCTGGTCAGTACCCAGATAGATGACCGCTGGGGATAACAGGTGCTCTAAGCTTGCATGTGCAGTTGTTGTAATTGATGATGGCTACGAAGGTTAACCGAATTCCAATTTCCGTTGGGTTCATTATCTTCACTTTCGTGCAAATCCCCCTGTGAAAAATTTGAATCCACCTCTTCTACTCCAGATATGGGTTAATTAGTAATACCTACATCACTAAGCCATTATTATAACAAAAAAATAAATTTTTTACAACCTAAAAATATTTTCGGGCTTTAAAGGGTTGATAAACCGTAGAAAACGTATCAATCAATCAAAATAACTATGGTTTCTGTGAGTGTTGAACAAAGACAGATGTACCTGAACTGGCCTCTGTAGCAGGGAGTGGCTTGTCACCATATCAGGTGTGTAACCCGTCATTGTTGATAAAGATTCTAGTGTGCACAGTATGTGTGTCCACTCTCCGGACCACTGAGACAATTTCGTTGTATGTAGGAGAGATATTAGCGTGACAAAGATTCTGATGTAGTTGATAAGAAACTTGAATTAGATTGAGCTAGATGAAATGTTGTTCTCTTCTGTAGTATTGGGACAACAGCTGAAAATGTAGAAGAAATGGTAGCATTAATTAGAATAGTAGTGGTAGTGGTAGAGAAAGTATCTTTCATGGCCGTTCTAGTAGTAAGAGTTATCATTTTGGCTCGGCGCTAATGTTGCTACTTGAATCAGAAGCGGTCATAATTGTAGCGGCCGTCACTTTGATAGCGCGAGCCAAAGTAGTAGTAGTAGTAGTAGTAGTAGAAATTACTATACTTCCTTCGTTACACAATTTTAGAAGTATTTTTCAAGTTAAATGATCATTCTAGTAGATCCGATAATATTACATCAAGTGGAAACGGAAAAATACAATATTAAATATGAATATATGAATGAAAACTGA
>OZ038475.1:106223163-106240663 GCA_964036315.1 Acanthosepion esculentum
ATTTCTTGCAATCTATAATTTATCTTTAAAGATCTTCAACAAAGCTTTCAAAATACAAGGACGTTGAAGTGACAATCTCAGAAATGTAGCACATGAAGACATCAAATATTTTAGTTGTGATCACAGTCCTGGGTTTGAGTGTAAACGGTTTCGATAAACTCATTGAAGGGATCACTGATAGTCAATTCCTTAAAAAAAAAATATAAAAAAAATATTCTCACCAGCACAGCTCACAGCATACGAAGGGCTTTATCAATGTACAATGTGTGTGATCTTAGGTCAGTTTATTTTTCAATTTTTTTGCTTTTTTCTAAAATGTTCAGTGAAAATGTCATGATGCCTTTTCTGGGCTTAGGTCTCTGTTAGGACCCGGATGGAATGATCATATAGCCGAAATCAAAGGAAATCATAATAATTAAAAAATTCCGATAGACTCTTTGAATGAATTCCTTGTAGTCCATGCCTTAAAGAAATACTAGAAATTCTATCCAAAAGTACAGCTCACACATTGCGAAGAGTATTATACATGTAAAATGTATGTGATCTTTGAGTTTTTGTTTTTTTGTTTTACAAAAATGATCAGCAAAAAAATATCATGAAGCCATTTCTGACGCTTAGGTATCTGGTTGGAACCTGGAAGAAAATGTGTATACAACAAAAATCAAAGGCAATAATAATAATAATAATAATAATAATAATAATAATAATAATGATAATAATAATCACAAAAACATGATCATGATTATAATAGCGAAATAACAACTGGTAAAGGAGATACGTAACAACCCAGGCAGTTTCACTAAAGAAAGTGCTGTAATTCTCAGGAATCTTGCTGTTTATGGCACAATTTAATATTGGTGTCGAAACCCAATAATAATAAAAAAAATATCGGATTGCTATCTGGTTGCCACCAAGAAAAACGAATTTAAAAAGAAAAGCAGGAAAATAAAATTAACATCAAACAAAATCGCATTACAGGAAAGAAGCTTCCTGCAAAAAAAAAAATCGCTTACAATTCTAACTAGTAATTCTTCCCGTTTCATCAATCATTGACAAGTGACACAACCTTATATCAACAGCCGCCATCTTCATGATCACGACCCTTTCATCTTTTTTTCCAGTTAAACGCCCAAATCATTTTCAACAGTTTTCTTCGAAAAAGAAAATCTTATCTGTGATTCGTTCCCATAAGCCCTAACCAGCCGGAATGAAGAAGAGTTTCATTAGTTCCAGAAAATAATAATTTGCATTATTCTTCAGAATTTTTACATTTTACCCACTCTTTCATTATATTATACAATATTGCGTATATGTACTTTTCAAAATTTCTGATATGAAACACTCGGAACCTATCTAATGTGCAGGGAAATAAGCACACGCCATTTTTTGAATAGTTTTCTTTCGCGTTCTTCAAGGTAGAACAAGAAGAAAACAATCACAAGTATCGTCTTACAAGTAAACACAAGATGATGTGTCATCTAAATTTTGCATCGTAGTATCTGGATAGGGGTTAAGCGTACAGAGAAAAATGGTTACTGTTGATGCATTTCAGGTTCCAACATGTCTTGTTCTATCACATTTCTAGCATCGACAAACATAAGTGATAGATGCAGGTAGTTGATTTTTTGACAGCGGGTAAATAGCAATTTCTTTTAATTGACTTGAACTGACTTGTGAGTAAATGACCCCCCTCCCACCAAAAAAAAAAACCGCCTTGAAAACCCTCAGATTTCTAATCGAGTTTTATTCTTCTATATTCCGTGCCAATTCAGTGCATGTGGTATAATTGTTCTCCACACTTTCCTCGCTTTTGAGACCTTTAGCAGCGTTTCAGATAGGTATCCCGTTGCATTTTCTTATTTCTTTCTCCCTCGATAGGACTTGTGAGAGTTAAGTTTTCCTGGTCATTTTCCAACCATTATGACGGTTTTCTAAGCCTAGTTAAGATGTGGCACAAAGTCGAAAGTATGGTGCGGCCGGTACGGATCGAACTCAGTATTCAGTAGTAACTGATCTCGCGAACCGAGCTTGCTAGCCATGACACTAGGCCAAAGTGTCCAATCATTCTCTTTTTGATTCTTTTGTCCCTATATTCTTTGGGATGTCTTCGTTGCTTCCTCGCTTCGACCGTGGAATTCCTCGTATTCTTCTGTAAAACCAAATAGTATCAAAGAGAAAAAATATAAATAACGCACACCTTCATAGACGTTTGGAGATAGAAAGAAAAATAGCATCTGTCTGTCTATCTATATGATATGTGGGTGTATATGTTTATTTTATAAATTGAGATATTACTGTCGCTAAACGATACCTGGGCGAAGGTACTGGGCGTCAGAATTCGATCAGTCGAAAAGTTACATTTTATATCTTTCACACTGATAGATTGTAATTATTTTCCATATAATATTAATATTTTGACTAATCATAAAAAAATAATATTTTAACTTTAATAATAATATTATAACTTGAAAAAATGAGGCGTAGAAACACGGGTAACTAATATTTGACACGCTTACGAATAATTACAACTGACACGAAACAGTCATATATTTGCAACATATCGATATGTTTACGACATCTTTAATATAAACTGGAATTATATTTATATCGTCATATTTGAGTAAAGAAAACGCATTGTCAGAGGAAGAGGTGGTATACACGTCTGACTAGGGAAGAAGCAGTGACTAGCTGATAGCGAGGTTTGGTTTGTCTATTCTATTCGTAGGCCATACTCGTTCACTTGCTATCGCCTCTTTTGTAGTACAGTTTCTAGTTCGTTAGATAAAATATAAGGGATTTTATGAGAAGAGAACTGGAGGCGATTCGATCGCTTCGTGTGTGTGCGTGTGATCGATATCTTTCTTATTTGTTAATGGCATAGAATTTATAAAGAATTTTCCAATATCAGTTTAATTGTGCATAGATACAATGTTATATTATATAAATACACTGACACACACACACACACACACACACACACACATATATATATATATATATATATATATATATATATATATACATACACACACACACACACACACATATATATATATATATATATATATATATATATATATATATATATATATATATACCCATACCCATTTCTTGTTTTCCAGATAACTATAATCTCCAACTATTCAAATGTAATGCCAATCGAAGTCTCCAGATGCCCTGATCTACCTCCTAACCGTCTCTTCTTCCTTTTCTCTATCACTCCTTCTTGTTGTCACTCCTACTCTGAAACCCTTTGCGTGCTAGTGGCTTCCAGCCTTGCTTGGGGTTGAATGCCTAAATATATATATATATATATATATATATATATATATATATATATATATATGTGTGTGTGTGTGTGTGTGTTTGTGTGTTTGTGTGTCTGTGTGTGCGTGTGTATATATATATATATATAAATAAATATATATACATGTATGTATGTATGTATACGCGGAGTGAGCGGAGAGCTTTTGCAGTTTTCTAAACATATATATTTTTTATATATATTTCAAACTCGGTTTAATATTGTTTAAACTATATTGTTTATAATTTCCATTCAAATTCTCCTCGCAGATTCTATCTATATATATGTTTAGTATCAATCATATATGTGCACTGAATGTATACACAGACACATTTCATATTCCTGAAAATGCTTATATATAGACATGCATAAAATGCATCTCTCTCTTTCTCTCTCTCTCTCTCTGTATATATATATATATATATATATATATATATATATATATATATATATATATATATATATATAAATATCATAATTATTTAAAAAAAATATAATTCCTTCGCTATATAAGAAGTCTCATGTTTTAAAAACAAGAGCTGTAAACCTCAATACAATTATTAAAATTAAATTGAATTAAAGTATCAAGCCCTGTTTCATCCTCAAGCGAAATTTTAGGAATAACCAATCTTGAAATTTACGCATCTTTATAAGCATATTCATTCGCAAAATTAATTACTATTTAAACGGCTAGCGTGACCATCTGGATAAGGGGCTTAAAAGTTCATTTGTATCCACATATCAGTTACCTTCAGAAAGAGGTCAAGCCGAGGTAGGGTGGGGTGTCCATTTCAAGCGAATGATGGCATTTATGTACGCACATCGTCTGGTCAGTCACAGCGAACGATAGCTGTTGGCACCATAATACGTCGTTAAGTATCTAAAGAATTTTATTTTATTTTTATTTATTTATTTTTTAAATTTTTTTCCCAAAGGGCTGTTTCGTACATAAACGCGTCGCATTGAACTACAATTTGTTTTGATTTTTTGAGGATTTTATAAAGGGTTCTTCTATCTTATGATTAGGTTAAGCTTTTAAACCTTTTATTAGACTGAAATTTAATTTTTTTATGCTAATAATTTAAGCGAAAATTTGTTGATGTCGGTAAACAACCGTTAACTCATGTCTATGGTTTAACAAATTTTCATTATTTAGAAACTTAATAATCTGTAGTTTTTCATGTAGGCATAAAGGCATGGGTCATCCCAGGTTTTACAAGTTCTTGTTCTATTTATTATTTTCCATTTTACTTTTGGTATTTTTACTTCATTTCTTTTAAATACCAAAAATATTTGGATAGAGATGTCTGATTTCTATTTCTAATGCTATTGAAAGAGCTTTTGTCTTGTCTCCATCTAACTTTAAATTCATTCTTCGTTGAACCAATGTATATCCTTTCAGTGTTAGGACTCTCAAAGGATGAGATAGTGCATTGTTATACCACAGATTTTGTGCGGCATTTGTTTTCCAACGGGCAGTCCTCAGGGTTTCTACAATCACATAATTTTTCATTATTTTTGTCTAATTATTGTTTAGGATTTTTATTAATACTGTTTTGGCATGCGTGTTTTTCCAGGATTTTATTATTATGTTTTTTATGGTTCTTTCTAGATTTTCAGTGCAACTGTAACTTATTCTTTAGTTATTTTTAATAAATTTTATGTACAAAACAGCCCATTGTAAAAAAGAATTAATTAATAAATGAATATAATAAAATTCTTTAGACACTTAACGACGTATTATGACGCCAACAACTATCTTTCGCTGTGACTGACCAGACGATGTGCGTACATGAATGCCATCATTCGCTTTGAAATGTACACCCCACCCTACCTCGGCTTGATATGTGGATACAAATTAACTCTTATGTTTCTTATCCAGATGGTGGCTCTAGATGTTTCCATAGTAATTAATTTTGCGAATGGAGATGCTTATACGATGCGTAAATTTCAAGATTGGTTATTCCTAAAATTTCGCTTGAGGATGAAGCAGGGCTTGATACTTTAATTCAATTTAATTTTAATAATTATATTGAGGTTTTTGGCTCTTGTTTTTGAAACATGAGAACTCTTATGTAGCGAAGGAATGATTTTTTTAAAAATAATTATAATTAACCTGGACTTCTGTATGGAGCACAGTTTTTTTTTTAAATATCAAAAAATACTAAAGAACTCCGGATTATTTACCTAACGTGTTCTTTCCTATTTTTCTGCATATATATATATATATATATATATATATATATATATATATATATATATATATATATACATACATACACACACACACACACACATATATATATATATATATATATATATATATATATATGGGTGTGCGTAAGTGGGTGTTTTTGCTTATATGTATGTAAACTTGCTTGTATTTTATTGTAATTGTACACAGTGTTCCTTGTATACTCATTTTTATAACTTTTCATATGAATTAATTACGTTTTAATACACACATATCAATATATATATATCTCTATGTGTATCGGTGTGTCTCTGTGTATTTTGCATATATGATTTGTGTATATATATATGTATGTGCATGTGCGTACGTGTCTCTCAGAGTATGTGTTAATACACAGATGCACACGCATTTATTTATATAATTATTTTCTTTAAAATTTTCGGTAATTATTTTGGAAAGATGCTTTAAAATAATTGCGCATTTTGGTGATATGAACATGATCTTGATTTCTATGTACACGATATCTATATATATATATATCTGTATTTCGTGCTTATGTAAATTTCTATCGATGTTCGAAATAAAAGTGTGATTTAAAAGAGGTATTCCTATTTATGTATATCTCTAACAAATAATTTACAACATATACACATGTGCCTATATAAATAAAAAAAAATTATGATTATATGAATTGTGATAGTTAATGATCGTTGTCTTCATTCATACATATGCTTTCAAATATTCGTATGATGTTTAGGCGGAATGATAGTTTAAAACAATGTCAAACATAATAACTTATATAAAAACTGTCTTAAAGATTCCAGAAAAAAAACTGTTCGTTTCCAGGGTGATTTCATAAAATTTAAGCGAATTAAGATTCAGCGAATTAAGATTCAGCGAAACAGTCAAATTGACTTGGAAGAATTTTCAGACAATCCTACTCTGTGTTCTACCAACTATTTGCGCAAACTCATTAGGTTGGTTATTCATTGCTTTCCTTGTCCCGCTTAGCTTTAACACATCCGGTGAGTATTAAATTTTCCAAGTCATCTTTCCTGATTACGTGACCAAGATATTTCAATTGTTTATGAATCTTTGTATAAGTGAACTTTTTGTTTCCAATGTTCTGGCCATATTTTCCGGTCATTCTCCTGTGGAAAGACATGTCTGTTGCTTCAAGTCTTTTCATCTGTGAGGAGATTGGCCAGCAGTTCACTCTACTGATATTACATAGCAATTCAATACACATTCCGTTGTATTTAATGATAGTTTCCTATCTCTTAGTAACTTGATTGTCTTGGAAGAAATTCTTTACTGTCACACTGGGTTTTCGAATTACAGTGCTGCATTTTTGGTCTACTTTTGAAACTATACCAAGATATTTACATTCTTTAAACTTGTAGATTTTGGTGTCTCCAATTCGTAGTTCGTCACTTGGGTTGTCCCTTTGGCTCACCACCATACATACTATCTTAAAATCGTTTTCATTTACTAGTTTTTGTAGGAGTACATGTTTATTTTCCGTGTGTACTATCAACACTGTATCATCTGGATATCTTGTAATATTAAGATTGAAGTCACCAATAATAAATCCGTGTGAGACATTTATTTTCGCAGAACCGTCTCAATGTAAATGTTGAATACATCCACTAATATGAGACATGTTAGTCTTTCGTCCCTTTCCACGTATGTGTATTTATTGAAGTCATTTTCTCTTCGTATGCAGGCGTTTTGCTTGCAATATTTGTTGAGGAGTGTTTTAATACCCATCTGAAGTAATTTATCAGAGAAACATTCACCCCCACCCGTAAAAACAAGAATAGGATTATATCGATCTACAAACAAAGTTGTTTTCAAATATAATTTTAGAAAAATTGATGTAAAAAAAAGTTTTTACTTGCATATATATATATATATATATATATATATATATATATATATATATATATATATATATATATAAAAGGATGTGTAGATTCGACTGGAATTCTAACTCCGATTCCTCAATAGGAGCCGCTACCCATTACTCCACTAAATCGTACCGAAGTGTTGCAGAAAATATATATGCTTAAAATATAATTTTGTTTCTCTTGCGGAACACTGTATGTTTGGGTAAATAATAGTCACCATTCTGTTTGGGGAATGAACACTAAGGTCAGTAAATATTTACTGGCTCCTGAAAAATTTATTCCGCATATTGGCGGACACAATGTGAGTCAAGGTAAAAAATGAAAACAATAAATATAAAATAATCAACAATACATGTGATGTCAGTTGTAACGAAAGAAAAAAAACAACAAAACATTGAAACAAATTATAATAAGGAAGTGTTTGTTTTTGTGTGTATATGTGTGAGTACAAAAGTCAAGGCGTCCTGGGTAAGACAATAAACTACGTCCGAGAGCAAGGCCTCTGATGAGGAGGTTTTGAGGAGCGTGGAACCACCTCTTAATTGCTGGTGTTCCCAGGTCCACCCTGTCGCGGGGTGGTGGTACCTGTTTGGGTCCCTCTGGGTAAATATTTAAACCATAAACTGGGTTCAAAACACTATGAAACTGTAAAAATAGGTTTTAATAACAGAAATACATTTTTGCAAAAATTATTACCAGAAATACAATATTACCAGAAATACAATATTACCAGCAATACATTATTACCAGAAATACATTATTACCAGAAATACATTATTACCAGAAATACATTATTAACAGAAATACATTTAAAAAAAAAATATATATATATAAGTTACCAGGAACACATTTTTGGAAAAAAAAAATTACCAGCAATAATAAAAAAATATCGGCATTAAATAATCCATTGAGAATTATATGCCGTAAAACAAAACCACCCAGGCGAAGCAAAATTCAAGAGAGAAAAAAACAACATAAAAATGAACGTACTCTAGTGGGGGACATTTTACCCACATGCAACTACATCTGAAAGCAGGAGTTGAAAAGGGCTAAAAGAGAAGCTGAATAAAAATATCATTGGCTTTTAAAAGGTGCCAAAATTGGCGTTTTAGAGCGCCCCCTAGCGAGCGCATTTTGAATAACCAAGTTGGGGAACCCACATTTCTATAATTCCTGACAGTTTCTGTTTTTTGAATGTGATTTTAAATAGATTTTGAGGATCACTAATTGAAATCACTTACATTCTGGTGAAAAACGTTTCACTAAATGAACTGTCATAATGTAGCGCTTGCTAATTCTGAGAGATTGATTTCCACATGGAACAAAGGTTGGCAAATTTTCCTTTTACTGTCTTTCAGGTAATACGAGGCCGAAGAGCCAGTCAGGGCAGATGGTTACGCAATGAGGTTGTATTTCTCTTTGGGTGAGAAACATCATGCCCAATGTTCGACCCAGACACCAATACATGGACTCCCCACTGCAAGTTGATATGCTTTAAGCTCATTACTATATTCTAAAAAAATAGTGCAAATAGATTTTAAGAGATCATTGGGAAATAGAAATGATTGCTTCCCTGTGTTTTTCTATAAATAATTGCGTGGTAACTGAAATCTTCGCTATGGTACCTACTCTTTATCAATTTGAACGCAGTACTAAATTGGGGGTTAGGTCTCATCAATTCAGTTGAAATGCCTGACGCAACCGTAAGTTCTATGGTAACAGTTTCTTTTCACGCTTGTGGAAATCTCTGCCGTCTGCATGTTTCCGGTGACATTTGATCTTCAAAAATTAAATACAACGTCAATTGTTATGTACTGTCTTCTTGATTACTCTTCTCTTGTACTCCCTCCTTAATAATGATTCATTTTTTTCTTATTCTTTCACATTCAGTAACCCACTGTGATTTAGTGAACCTATAGCCTTTTATGGAGTGATAAGATTAAAAACAAAAATGACTGGTTAATGTGTTAACAATTATTAATATACGTAGTGAGCTGTTACGTGACATCTGTTCTTCTTTACAGCAGCGAATGTTGGACGATATTCCTCAAGGATGAGGAAGGGACTCGAGGCGACGGAGATGTGGTTCTACAGAAGGATATCATGGACCGAGCGTGTGAGCAAGGATGAGCTCTTAGAGAGTATGCAACCAAGTAAATGTTTATACTTAACATCAAAAATCGACAGCTGACGTTTCTGGGACACATAATGAGGAAGGAGGGTCTGGACAATCTGATTATCACAGGCCAAATAGAGGGAAAGAGAGACAACAGAAAGCAGTGAGTAACATACTTGACGAGCTTGAGCAGGTGAATGACAGAACGTGTTCTTGGGGAGGAAGCAAAGGGAAGGAGCTTGCTAAGAGCTGTAAGGAATAGAGGGAGTTGGAAACCCATCCTCGCCTACGTCCTGAAAGGACATGGCACATAAGAAGACGAAAGATAGATGCTGAAAGATGCCTTTTACTAAACATTGACGAAATCACAGTACACAATCACATGAAAATATATTTAAGAAGTTGTTGAAAAGATATTCTCAATGGCGCAGCTGACCGAATCCCATTCGTTTTGGTGCTTCGGTTCCATCCAATCTATTAGTCGACTCTATCAAATTGACTGTTACGCAAAGAATAAAAATAATAATGTTCTCTCGATGTGTCAAACGGAAGTGTTTCATTAAAGACAAAAGTCTTAACCGTTGGCAAAAATAATACTGAGATTCATAACCCATTCATACCAAAACGGATCATTCCGAGGGTTCTTATAATTTCACTTCGGTCCTCGGAGCTAACCTGAAGCTGACAGTCACCATGCAGTGTTGATCCATAATTGCACATTATGTACCTTCGATATTGCGTGTGCTCTATCGCTGTCTCTCCAACTATAAATATGATAAATTTATTGCATTCATACACTCATATATCCCACCATATATATATATATATATAAATATATATATATATATATATATATATATATATATATATATATATATATATATATATATATATATATATATGATGTATATGTGTGTGTATGTTTGTGTGTGTGTGCGTGCATGCGTGTGCGGTTGTGTGTGTGTATGGTTTCCCGTTGAATCAAATTTCGGCGGTGTGACCATTAGGATGTAGGTCAGCTCATCGGCATGCCCTTCCCGCTACCTAATCAGGCTTTCCTACCTCAATAATATAATTTCTCTAACGGTGCCTTCTCCTGCCATATCTACCACCATGTCACTTTTAAAGTCTCCCCATCTTCTTCCACAACTAGCCAGTATCTCACTACAAACTAATACCGTAAACAGATTGAAAAATCCTGCGAATTTTAAAACGAAAATTCATTGGTGAAAATAGTCATTAACTAAAGTTATCTTAATTACAATTGCAAAAAAAGATAATATTATTTTTTAAAAATATAATTCCTTCGTACATACAGGAGCTAAATACTTCAATTTAATTATAAAACTTAAATTGAAGTTTTTAGCTACTGTTTTTGAAACATGAGAATTCTTATGTAGCGAAGGAATCATATTTTTTTAAAAATAATTATTATTTAGGCTCTATTTTTGTATTAAGCACTGTTTTTAAAAATAAAAAACAAAAATACTAAAGAATTTCGGATTATTAACCTAACGTGTTCTTTTCTATTTTTCTATATATATGCACACACACACACAAAGACCCGCACACACACTCATATATATATATATATATATATATATATATATATATATATATATATATATATGTGTGTGTGTGTGTGTGTGTGTGTGTCTGTGTGTGTGTGTGTGTGTGTGGTGACGACTGCAGCATCAAGACGTCTTACATTTCATTGCCGGATACAAGTTCTATTGCACAACATCTAAAAACACATTCCAGTCCACCTTCACAATAGAGGAAAATAGTTGTTGACAACACCAATATATTACACAACGAAAATAATAATCAAAAACTTTAAATACTCGAGGCCCTCTACGAGGCCCTCTATATTAAAATCAACCAACCAATACCAAAATAAAATTATTACGAATATAGCAATAAAATATTAAAATGAACTTAACTATTAATGCCATTTTACATTTCTATTAATTTCCGGTTAGCTTCCATATGTAAAAACTCTTGTTTTGAAGAAAATCCATAGTTTCAATGGATAAATTAAAATTTAAAAATAATTATAGCAGAGGACGTCTTGGCACCTCGGCGCGGTGCAATGGTTACAAAGCTTGTCTTGTTGCGATCAATTACGACTAAGTATTGAGTTCGATACTCACTGGGTGACCCCTACTTTAGGCCTTGTACCACATCTAAGCTATGCTTGGAAAATCGCTATAACAGAGCACATCCGCGCGCGTTTTTTCTTTTCAAAATCACCATCACAACGGAATGCAGATTTTATCGCAGTTACAATAAGTTTTCTTTGTAATTTAACCCTGAAGATAACCTTGGAAAAGATCGAAAGTACTTGGATATACAAAAACTATGTAGCGTTCCTTGATGAATTTCATCTTCACATCAAAGAACTGATTAGACAACTGGAAAAAGATCAATATAAAAATACATATACACAATATGTTTATATTATTAAAAAAAAACTTGTTTGTATATATATATATATATATATATATATATATATATATATATATATACATAAAAGTATATGTATATATACACAAACGTATATATGTTCATGTATGTGTGTGTGAGTGTGTGTATGTGAATGTATCCTCCTTTTTTCATGTTCTTATATTTTTTATCAAGAAAGAATGAGACATGGATCTGGGTAGGTATTTCTGCCAAAATCATCACAGGATTGTGCATTTTACCGGAATGTGGCGTGTTGAGGAGAAAAATTCAAAATAATATCTTAACGCGTGTATGCCGAAAGAGATTCGTGTATTTAGTGTATGCCTAAGTGCAACGGCTTGTATGCCTCTTGGTCTGCTGGTGTACACTTGTCTATCGATTTCTGTTGGCACAAAGCAATATATTATCGCGTTCACTTTGTCGAATGTTTTCCAATGATTATCACCAAAAAAGAAGTTACCTGCAAAAAGACATCGGTAAGCTCAAATCCAGATATCAATGAATTAGAGTGTAAAGTTCTATTTACAAATTATAGGTGAACTGTCCGCATGAGATTTATTAAGGTTGGTTGAGAAAATACTGCAATATTTTCATGTGTTTAAATGTATTTATATATACGTATATGTGCGCTCATTACAGAGGTCTCGAAACATTTTCGAGTGGATGCTGAAATGCTCTTGGATCCCACCCCATCTCAAATTCTATCTGGCTGACAAAATGTTTACATTTTTTAATATAAGGGTTGACTCTTTGATGATAGTAGACCTTTTTGTCTTAAAAAAAGAGAGAGAGAGAGAGAGAGAGAGAGAGAAAGAGAGAGCGAGAGAGCGAGAGTTAGGGGTGAGTGATAGATAGAGAGCGCACTAAGGTTTTTGCACTAACGCGTTAAGCTGAAACTGCCAACAGTGTTGTTTCCCAAGCCCACATTGTCTATAACTATAAACAACCTATCGCCGATGCAGAGCAATCGCCCCACATCTAAATACATAAATGTTTAAAGTTGGATTAAAAATAAACCAATTAATTATATTATAAATGACTTTTAATGTTGCGGGTAGGAAACTATGCAGATAGCGGCTTTAGAAAAAATATCTTGGTGTGGAAGTCTGCTTTAGTTAAAAGGGAAAATAGGGCCTTGCTGAACGCTTAAGCTAGTCGTAGCCGAGCCGTAACGCACATCGGATCAAACCGTGATTTCTCCTACAAAGAGGAACGCATTTCCCATCCATTCTGGAGAGCCGATATCATTTGAAATGACTTTTTGATTAAGTAAAGCCTGTTTAAAGTAAAAAAAAAAGGGAGGCCTATTTCCAATTAGAGTATACATTAATTATAACGTTTGATGTTATATTTATATATATATATATATATATATATATATATATATATATATATATATATATATATATATATATATATATATATGAATATATATATATATGTGTGTGAGAAAGAGAAAAAAGATATTGAACGCATGCATTTTATCTATCGAATTATTTATTTAAAGAATATTCTTGTAAATATTTAAACAATACATATATATATATATATATATATATATATATATATATATACATATACATATATATATATATATATATATATATATATATATAGATAGATAGATAGAGAGAGAGATAAATATATATATATATATATATATATATATATATATATATGTTTTGGGAGTAAATACATTTTTGTTTATACATATTTACGAAATTTAGCTAAGCCTTGTGCAAAATAGTGAAGCCAGTAAGGATCGAGCCCTGTACAATAGCATTGCATGAAAATTCTAACATTTTTCATATGGATTAAAGATCCGACATAACTTTGTATATTAATGCACACTACACAAAATAATATTTTCAAACATACAAGGCCGTATATATTTATTTAAAACATATAACATTATTTTATTCTGCCGACACATATATTGGGCGCGCAGCATGGGTACAACTCACAAGAGAGTAGTACTTGTTAGCAAGAGTAGTTTCTTAGCCATTACGTAATGATGAGTCGCCCCGGATCAGAACTTAGAGTCATATTGATTTATCATTGCCTTACATATTTATACGTCTATATGATAATTTTACCGATATGTATTTACTTACAATATCCGTTAATGTGATCATATGCTTCCAAATCTTTATTTGGAAAATCAAATCTCTTAAACGGACACGAATTTATATAAGTAATGAATTATGTTTGCTAAAATATGTTTTTTTTTGTGTTGCTTCATGTTATATTTAATTTTAGGCCACATGCATAGTTTTATTGACTTCTTGCAGGGCCTGCTGGAGATCTGTCTATCTATCTATCTATCTATATGTACATATATATATGTGTCTATCTCATTTTTAGATCTAATTTCATCAGATATAGCTGTTGAACACTATAATTTTTCATCTAAGTTTTTATATCTAGCTCTCTGTGCATAACTACATCTGTTGTAATCTTTTCATTTATCTATCTATCTATCTATCTTCATATATATATATATATATATATATATATATATATATATATATATATATATATATATATATATATATATATATATATCAGTTCTGAAATCTAGTTTCATAAAATAACTCTCTGTTCGTATCTATATATATCGCATTTTTTAATCAACCAATCAATAAGTCTCTCTGTCTCATTTTTATACCTAGCCTCATCAGATATATATTTTTTCTTTTATCTATTTCAGTTTTATCTCTAGCTTCATCATGTACCTCATATTTTATATATACATATATATATATATATATATATATATATATATATATATATATATATATATATATATATATATATATATATCGCAGTATTTTCATTTATCTATCTATCTTCAACTATTAGTGTATATATCTTTTTCTCATGTTATCAATCTGATTGTTCAAAGTTTAACTGTCTTTATGCATTTCCACATTCGAGCTTTGGTCTGCGCGTATCACGTTATGCTTCGACCTCTTCTTTACTTTCCTCCTTAAAACACACTCAAACACTGACATTCTTCTCAAGCAAAGCGTTGTATGGCTGGGCCCTGCGCTGTGTAAGATCCTAAAAGATGATCGATTCTTTTATTGATGCAACTGCTTTTCATGTCATCCACGCACACCGCAAACACCATATTCCTAAATATGTACAAAAATTCACGCACAGAATACACACACACACACACACACAGAGAGAGAGAAACAGAAAAACATTTTTTACAGTAATGAATTCTAATCTCACCCCCACCATCTCTCTTTCTCTCTCTCAATAAATCTGTATTGGTGCTTGCATATTTGGAAGCGTGCGTTTGCTTCGAGAGGCTATATGTGTATGTATTATGTGAATAATTAATATTTTATTCATGCGTCCAAGCGTTAGGAATTGAATGTAAATCAGAATATACAACACTATTTCTACTAGGCTATTTCAAATTTGAAGCGTTTTAGAATTGGGAGAACGTCAAATATCTTCTTCTTCTCTTCTTCACCCTCTCATAAGATGATGACCCATAGCATTTGTATTATTATTTAATCTTTAAATGAAACAATGTCCGAACGATTTAATTTGAATACATTTTGACTGGAGAAAAAAAATGAAATAAATTTATTCCACGAGAATATTAGTTTAAGATTCATATTTGCTTAGCTGTTTGTGTGTTTATGTGCGTGTATGAGTGTGTGCCTGCATGTGGGGGGCCACCTACTTTTGAGCGTTGACATACAATGTACGCTGTCCGCATCGGTTTGCTTAGAAGTGACGCACTCCCTCAAAATATTTTAATTCATAAAATCTCGCACGAACGCTCTCTCTCTCTCTCTCTCTCTCTCTCTCTCTCTCTCTCACACACACATAAACACACACGCTTGTGCGTGCGTGCGCGCTCAAAACAATCTGATAAACACACTTTAGGGGAATATATCCTCGAAGTTAAACTGAAGCTGCACAATCTGCCTTCCAAATAATCAACAAATGTCTTATTGTACGACGTGCAAAATTTATCCACTTACATTCTCTCGTGAATTTGCCAATATATATCGTCATTTCATTACTATATATATATATATATATATATATATATATATATATATATATATATATATATATATATATATATATATATATATATATATATATATATATATATATAAAGAAAACCACAAGAGGGAAAAATAAACTATTCTTAGCCGACGCGTTTCGTCCTCTGGGGACTTTGTGAAAGCATTGTTTATAGTTGCCATGATAAATCACCCAGAGGATGAAACGTGTCGGTTAATAATTTTTTCCTTTTGTATTTTATTCATTTTGTTATTTACACACACACTCTATCTGAAACTATATATATATATATATATATATATATATATATATATATATATATATATATATATATATAGATAGATAGATAGATAGATAGATACACGCACACACACATATATATATATATATATATATATATATATATATATATACATATATATATGTATGTATGTATGTATGTATATAATGGATACTCGTTTTCAAGTTCACCCCTCTGCCATAGTGACTAACAAATCCCTATTACAGATTCCCGCTCAACTGACAGATTCCACGGAATTTTTTTTACTGAAAAATTTAGACTATATTTACAGATTCGGGGAGTGAGCAGATAATCTTGCGTGATCAGTCTTTTTTGCACAAGGCCAGCACGCAGAAATGACTTATGTGTTAGCGTTTGCCCACCCATCGATTTATCCTCTCTACTCAATTTCACTTACAAGGCTTGATTTAACTTTTCTCAAAGCTAGCGCGCGTTGGGATCCTCTACCCGGGCCGATACTAACCAATGGTGAGATTCAAATGACTGGAAAATCGAATGTTCTAACCACGCGCCCAAGCGCCCACAAACGTACGTACGTACATACATACATACATACAAAACGATACTGGACATAACTTTGATATCACTAATGTCACTCTAATTAAAGAAGAAGATAAGTCTTTCATGTGAAAATGCATTAAAAACATAATAACATAATCACCAACTATAAACACAGCATAAAACATTACATTACATCGCCGCCTTTCGTTGGGTCCATTCTTAAAGAAATCTAATTTATATCTATCTAATACAAGGAATATATTCTTGAAGAGTCGTGCCATAAATTAGAACCCTGTGTCTCCCTGCTGTGCTTGCTGACTTCACAAAGGTGAAGGTAAAACCCTAACTAGACAGACTGTATTTACTACCCCCCCACGAGGGATAGATGTGGCACAAGGCCGGGTTTAAAGTGGGGTATTCTCGAGCCCGTAGGCTCGGCCAAAAAATGCCCATAGATCCCGTATAAACGGAATCAGGTTGGTCAACCACCCCGAACGAGACTCTGCCCTTCGGCGGAGCCTCGTCCGGGTTCCTCTCTGCCCAGAGGCAGAGAGTTCGACCGTCCAACAGAGAAGACGTCGCCGTCTGCTCTGTTTTAGACTTTGTTCAACAACACGCCCACGTGTCTCGAATGTGGCACAAGGCCGGTTTA
>OZ038475.1:106245663-106260663 GCA_964036315.1 Acanthosepion esculentum
TTTACAAGTTCATATATAATAAACCAGAACATGTGTCAGATTTGGAAGAACGCACTTACGTGAAAGAACATTGAGTCATCAAGTACTAGGTTCATTTTTAATTAAATATTGTGAGCTTCTTCAAATCTGCTCTTCCTTTTTGGCTCTCTCTGTGTCTCTCTCTTTCTGTATATATATATATATATATATATATATATATATATATATATATGTGTGTGTGTGTGTGTGTATGTGTGTGTGTGTGTGTGTGCGTGTGTGCGCGCGCGCGTGTGTGTCTATTATACCTGAACATTGTAGAATTCTAACATACGTAACACAGAAATTTCAACTCTCATTTTCAATATATTTCAATATTAGCCTGTAGATGCATACGCACATTCTTAATAAAAACGTCAACATATCTAATTCCTCGTCAAATCTTAAATCATTATACAAATATATACAGCGTCTTTCTGCGTATAAATCTCATTTAACCAATAAATCTCATGCGAAATCTACTTGTGTTCTATAAACCGACAGTATCAATAAAAATGATAAACGTAATTTCCGAGGGGAGAAGCAAAATGGCAAGATCCCGAAAATAAACTCTACAAATGTTTTTTTTTCTGAATAAGAGAAGGTAAGGTCTGTCCGTTTCTACAAATATGGTAACTTTTAAATCAAAGAGGATTCCATCTGATCATAGATTTTATTTTATTTGTTATTCATAATAGTCGAAGCGTCTCTCGAAATGCAAAGTCAAGTCATGAGAACTAAAACTGGACGAAGTAAAAGACCGACGATTTCCCGGGGGCAAATATATGCGAACAATTCTTTGGCAAATACAAGAAATGATAGTGATTAAATTATTTAAGAAATATGGTGTTAATAAAGCAATACATAGAATTGGATATAACGTACAGTTTGCTCCTAAAATTTGATCCAATGATAAAATGACTGATTGCTTTCAAATCAAGTCTGAAGGCAAAGCGGATGTTCTTAGGTGTTGAACCAAACTGAATGAAGTTAAACGTTTTTCGTTTCAGTTATGGTATTTCATTTTGATGTCTTGAGCCCTTTTGTGCTTTAAAGTATTATATATCAAATTTTACAAACTAATTTTTTTCAATAAACATCTTTCAAATTCGAACATATGTTTTTTTCTATAATTTGACTTCAAAATAAAGGTGTGTTTTAATAGAGTTGTTTTTCTCTTCTGAAAAATGCAATGTCTCTGTCTGTCTGTCTATCAATATGCCTCTTGATCTATCTATATCTCTCTCATTTCATCTATCTACCTATCTCTCTCTCTCTTTAGCTATCTATCTCTTAATCTATCTATCTCTCTTAATCTAACTATCTGTCAATCTACCTATCTATCCCTCCTTAACTCTCTCTCTTCCTTTCTATCTATCTATCTATATTTGTCTGATAAATTTATTTTAATATTTCTGAGATGAGATGTAATTATTTACATTATTTACATTGTTTGGACTGTTGTCCTTATTTTTATTACCATATTCACGACGTTTCGGCCGTTGACAGCTCAGTCCTTCTTCAGCTAGAAGAAGGGCTCGATTCCAAATTCCAATCACTTGTAGAAAGCTGGAGTGTACAACAGCCGGAACGTCGTGTATATGGCAATAAAATGAGGACAACAGTCTGAATAATGTAAATAATATAAATAATCATCTGTTTAAGTTTCTTAGTTTTCCGAAACGTTATCATGCATGTATTAATGTTCTCCTGCTATGACTTTAGACTGTACCCAATAGCAATGTTCAATCTTGGATGTATAGAGTTCTGGGTGGGTAAGTTATGTCACTTCACTTGTCATTATTCTCACCTCCGGTTTGACACGGTGCTATGATCCTTCGATGTAAAACAGTTTGGTGACATACTTAGATCACTGATTGAGACTGACACTTGGGGTTAAGTAATCCATCTAGAAGAATACCCTGTGGTATAAAGATTCATGCTTGATTGCATCCATTCTTCTGACGTGTTGATCTTGCAATTTAAATACTCTTGTTGGCCGAACATTAGGAGTGATCCTGTACAAGACATTTCCGTAATTTAGAAAACTTCGATCGAAGGAATCATCACGAGGTCATCTGTGTTCTTAAGGCACAATAAATGGTTGTAGGTAAAATAGGTACACAACTAAATGAAAGGCAATAAAAATGTGTCAGTGCGTGCGAGCCCATCTGCACTGGGCTCTAGAGAATCCGTGTAAAAGTGATATCAAGTGATATCTGATATTTCATAACTAATGGTTCGCTAAATATTAGGCCCAAGGTAGTCAGTAACTGTACGAGGCTGTGACATGAACGTAGGAGATAAAAGTTAGAAATTCAGGACACGATGATATGTCGGTAAGATAACAGTTAACTCTAGAAATGAAGAGGCTAAGGTTTTACTGATCGGCGAAGCATCCTGCCAGGTAATTATCCCACTAAGTAGCAGTTCTTGGAAATAAGCTGTCCGAGTGAAACTTTCATTTTTACTGATGAAATTCTAAGGGAATGGGAATGATTTTCTCCAGCGTACGTGGCATAGCGAGTGAAAATCTTGAAGGACTTAAACTGATGGAGCAAAGGAAAGTAGCTCATCAGATCATTTACCATAGAAATAGCGATAGAGTAGCGAGAGGCTTACGAGGTTTCTTCTGATGGAAAGAGATTGTAAATAATCACCCACAAGGCCGCGTAGACGCTTCTGAAGATTATCCAGAGGAGTAAATTGAAGTTCGAGTTCTAATAGACAATATCTAGCATCAACATTCTACTTTTTAATCTCAGCAGTGAAAAATTTGATCATAATAGGAACTTAGGATCAGTTAAATGTAGTCTTTCTCCATGTAACACGATGTCTTTTATCGTATTGCCTTCAAATATATAATTTTGTAAACGCCTGACATTAAAAATTGTAATGAAAATTCTATGCAAGACCAAGAAATGCTTCCTTATATATACAAAGTAATTTTTTTATTAAAATCTGTGGAACTCTCTTCCGTTCTCTTGCTTTCCTTATAACGACAATATTCAAAAATATAAATATATAATATAAATAAAACTCAATCATCTTCTGCCATTTTGAATCCTGTTTATTAATTGTCCATTCCCCAATCTTCCCTATTCTTAGTATTACTGCCTTGCTTGGGTGAAATGATCAATATATATATATATATATATATATATATATATATATATATATATATATATATATATATATATATGATAAAATATAGTTTTAAGGTATGGTACATTTATGGGTTAAAGAGTCCAATATCAGGAACAGTGTGTATGTAATTATAAATGTGTATATTGAAAGCCAAGCAGCGACAGTCAGTTTCATATCGAATTGTCAGGCCTGATGATTGTATATTGGCCTTGGTATATATATATATATATATATATATACAGACAGATAGATAGATAGATAGATAGATAGATAGATAGATAGATAGATAGATAGATAGATAGATATATATATATATATATATATATAAATGCATATAAATAAAATTGACAAATCCATAATCATTTCAGAACGATATAAATATGATTATTTAAACAATTCAAATCTCATTATTCAATCAGTTTCTTGACTCAGAGTTGTGCTACCAGTGTAGTTAAAAATTATATATATATATATATATATATATATATATATATATATATATATAATATTTGGGTACTTATTTGTAAGCGTTCTGATTTTTGGACCTTTCATGAAATCATTCTTTAAATTCAATTCTTGTGCGATCGTTAATTATAAATTCTTTGAATTCTTGCGAACAGACAATTTTGATGCGTTGAGAAATGATCTGTGTGTATCCATATTGTTAAACTTCCATTGCATTATTTCTATTAGTTTCCAGGATGAACACCATTACTCAATAATAAAACACAGGACTGTTATAACTATATATTAGTCTTGGGCATTGTTACTTTGGAAGTCATTGAAAATATTTATTACTAATTATCACTAATTTGAAGGCAAATTACCTTAGAGAAACGGCCACAATGATACTTTATAGTTTCTCCTAGAATAAGGTTTGATCTTCGCGGATATGTCTCGAAATTTATGCATTTTCTTCTGTATAGTCTAGATATTTTCTCTTAATATATATCCAGATAACCGTAACGAAACTCTACCTCCCTTCTTTATTACGACCTCGATTTAAAATCGACAAACAAATCATAATTTCGACTGGGACAATAAAGATCATTGTATAGGAAATCAATTGAGGAACTGCTATGAAATAATGTACCAGTGTTTCTGACATCATTTCAACTGGTTTCGAGATTTATAATTTGGAACTTCTTGATTAACACCTTGTTTATATTCTGTTCAACACAATAATTTATAAGCAGTTTTTGACCAGGTGTGTGATTTGGGGTGATTTTAATATGGTATGCTCAAATATTGCATACATTTTTTCAACTTGTACATTAAGAATATTATATTAAGTTTCAGTAAGATCTCAGAATGAAGCAATTTTACAGAGCGGATTCCTGGTTTGCTAGTCAATATTTTTGTTGCACAATAATATATATATATATATATATATATATATATATATATATATATATATATATATATATATACAAACACACACACATACATATATCAGGTCATCCCATAAGTTCTGTCCGAATTTTTAATAAAGAAAACAAGTGACCAAATGATACATTTAATTACAGATTCAATCAAAAATGTATTTTCCCTGATTATCTATTGTTTCCATCTATTAACAAGCTTACTAATTCCATTACCGTGAAATTCTTTTGGCTTTGATTCGAAGAACTCTTTTGTGTTACAAAAGCTGTTTCTTCCAAATGATTCTGTACGCTACGAAACAAATGGTAGTCTGAAGGAGCAAGGTCGGGAGAATAAGGTGGATGAGGAATTTTCTCCCAACCAAGTTCTTCGATCTTTTGTGACGGGATTCTTTCTGTGTGTGGTCGCGCATTGTCCTGATGGAACAACACCCATTTTCGATTCACTCGAGCAGGTCTTTTTTTCCTCAAAGCTTAGTTCAAACGCTCTAATTACTGACAGTATATTTGAGCATTAATTGTTGCATTAGGTGGTAAGAATTCAATCCCACCAAATTGACAGAAGATCCTTTTGCCTATGAAGTTCCCTTCTCGGCTGTGGCTGGGTTCCTTCCCCTTTACCAAGCCACTGTCGCCAACGCTTAACATTTCGATAAAAGATCCATTTCTTGTCGCCAGTCACAAGTCTATCCAAAAAAGGTGAAAGACGTTGGCGAGAATAGAGAGAAGAGCAGATGTCAACTCGGGATTTGAGGTTGTTTTCAGACAATTCATGAGGCACCCATTTTCAAAGTTAAGGAACTTTTCCAAGAACCACTGCCAATTCCTCAACTGATAAAGCAGGATTTTCTTCAAGGGGTGCTTCAAGAAGCTTTTCACCAAACTCAACTGGACGTACAGTTCGATCTTCATCTTCAAGGGTGAAATCTCGACCTCTGAATTTTGCAAACCATCTTCTGCAGGTTCTTTCATTCACACATTCCTCTCCATAAACTGAGTGAATGTTTCTAGCCGCTTCGGCTGCTGAGTTTCCTTTCTTGAACTCATAAAGCATTATGTGCCTCAAATGATCTTTAGGTACTTACATGTTAGCAGGGTTTTAATCAAACAAAATTTTTATTGTTCTCTGAAATAAAATTTGATCAGTTGAAATACATCTAAACATAAAAATAATGTTCAGCTCCATTAGATAATATAAAATACTCTTTAAATTTCGTTCATTTTAACAAAAAGTTAAAATTCGGACAGAACTTATGGGATGACCTAATATATATATATATATATATATATATATATATATATATATATATATATATATATATATATATATCCAGGTATAGGATTGGTGTATACGGAATAAATTCCATAAACCAACAGATGCTATTCTTAAAAGAGTGCTCAATACATAGTAGAGCTAATATTATATTTTATTCGAAAATTATAACATAAAAACATCACTTGAGAAGGTACCAGAAGCGTTGAAACAAAATGACTATTTTTGTAGTGATTTTATAACATTTTTATGCTATAATGTTCGAATAAATGATTATATATATATATATATATATATATATATATATATATATAGTATTGCACATTGACTTTTTTCTTTTTTTATATTTGGTTTGAGTAGCCGATATTGAGGTTGTTTGAAGAAATTCGATTGATGATATTTAATAGTTATAGATTCTTGTTCTTGATGGCAAATCTTGATTCTCTCACCAGTTTTTAACTCAATTGATATTTCTCTGACTTCTCTGTTGACAATTTTTTAACAAATTTCTGGTGTTCGTTTACTTTATATTTAAAATATCTGTATATATTTTTGTTGTAAGTCATTAGCACATTTCTCAATCAGTTTTCAATCTGTTTTCACTCAGCACCTGACTATTGCGTTGGGTTTGGATATTCACTATTGTGCTCCTGGTGTGAAAAATTGTATATATATATATATATATATATATATATATATATATATATATATATATATAAATATAAAAGTGGACATGGAAGTCAGCACTTAGAGGCGACAGTCTGTTTCATGCTAGTGCAATCGTCAGGCGATTGCACTAGCATGAAACAGACTGTCGCCTCTAAGTGCTGACTTCCATGTCCACTTTTATATTTACACACGCTCTATCTCTGATATTGAGCACTTTACCCCATAAATATAGCACACTTTAAGACTATATTTCTGCATATATATATATATATATATATATGCGTGGGTGTATGTCTGTTAAAATACATTTTATCTTATATAAACATCTGATATACACAGTAAATATTTTGCACTTTTCTGTCACGCCTGAGAGAACATATTCTTCATAGAAGCTATTATTTATAACAAAGGACCAACGTTGCAATGAACTCTTTAACAATGCGCTACCTAGATGCGCTTGAACACCATTGGCTTTGAAATTAACTGAAGTGCTTTACCCCAAGAGATTCCGTTCTCCTAATCATAGCTCTACCTCAGGAGGGGGATTAATTTTAATAGAATTTGGTCTGATATGTTCCAACAGGGGAAAAAGTGAAAAGTAATTCCTATCTCTATTCCGATGTTTCGTGTGGGACTAGACATTTAAATTTAACCTTGTGACATATTACGTTCTATTTGTACTTCATTTACATACACACTATTATTGTACTAGGAATGGTATATTTAAGACTAAACAGTGATATCTGTGACAAGTGGCATCTTGTCGTGGTGGAATTATTAGCAAGCTTGTATCAATTACGACTGAATAATGAGCTCGATCCTCACCGGCTGTCCCAGAATTTCGTCTCTGTGCCACATCTAAGCTACGTTTAGAAAACCACCACTGATATATGTGATAATATATGAGGAATCCATGCAAATTCAAGAACTCCCCTCCAAGTGTCACGGTGTGTTGTATGTGATAGGTATTACAAACAATAAAACATTGCACATTACTTATATTTTGCCAATGATAAAAATGCTGGTACCGGGACGAAATGTATAGTGCTGTTCGATAAAAGTGACTCACCTGATTTTTCTTTTACTTAAACATTCTTTCGCCTATTGTTTTTGGGCTCAAACTAATTTTTAATCTTACTAATATAAAGACCCCTTCCCGACCACCGAGTAAAAAAGTTTACTCACCCTAATGCATTCTACTTATAATTATAATTTGGGATATAAATGAGATTTAGGGAAAAACATTGTGCAAAAAAAGTGACTCACTTATTTACTGCAACTAGTAATCAATAGAAACATAACCGAACAGCTTTAAATAAAGAATAATAGAGGCATAATATATTTATAATAGTTAATATAGTTCGAAATATTTAATCATCTATGGGTCCTCCTTTATTTTGAATAACCTTTTCAACACTTTTTGGCATTGACTTGATTAGGTTCTGGCTAATATCATTTCCAAGCTTTGAATTCCATACGTATATGATTCCCAATCAAATCCTCTTTGTTGCTCAACTGCTTTCTCGAGAGCCTGTACTTAATAATGCTCCATAAGTTTTCTATGGGGGTGAGGTCAGGAGATTGGGGCGGCTATGTCATAACACTCACCTACTTCTCATCAAAGTATTCCTCTATCAATTTTGATTTGTAACAGGTCGCATTATCCTGCATAAAAATGAACTTGGTGTGGTCGATTTGCACCCTTTCAGTAGAAGGGAACAGACAAGACTCTAAAATTCTCTTGTACTGCTCGCTCCTGAGGGTCTTTTTAATAGGTTTTAAGAAACCAGTTCCATGAAAAGAAAAGCATCCCCTAAATATTATACTGAACGGATGCTTGACAGTACTTACTGCTAAATTCAAAGAGTTTCAAAAATTCTTCGGATTTTAGATCGCTTATCCTTTGAATTTAGCTCAACTTTCGTTTCATCGAAGAATAGAACATTTAGTAAAACAAAATCAAGTGAGTCACTTTTATCGAACAGCACTATATAAAAAAGAAAGGTGTATGAAATTAAGCTTATTATGAAGTTTATCTAAAAACAGTTTTAAATTTAGGACTTTGTTTTGTGGGGAAGGGAATTAAAGGTTTACGTGCAATATGGGATATGATCGAGTTATCCAACGATACTCTTGTAGCAATGGTGAGACGCATATATAGAAAATGTTCCTGAAATGGGATTAGTGAAGTTATATGTCCGTATAGATTTCAGGTCCTGAGGACCGATTCTTTTACCATTATGAAAAAAAAAAGATGCTCGTCTCACTCTACAAGAACTCAACCCATAAATCTATTGATAAACATTATAGCTTACACTTGTAAATTATTTTCTTTGTGTATTTATGTACGTGCTGAACACCTTACCATCAAATAATGGTTACGAAATTATTCTACTATACGGTTTACTACTATGAAGTGAATTCACTCTCAACCGTAGCAACTATACCAATTATAATGTCATAATTAAAAGTGTTGGTTTTCGCGGTAGGATTTTTAGTGGTTATTACTGAAAGTGTTTGCTAAGTTCATAGTGATGATTAACCTTTTGTTTTTGATATCTCGAAAGAGTTTGACAGGATTTGGCATGCTTATTTTCGTCACAAGTTGAAAGGTCATGTTTTTTTTTTAATAATTTTTGATCTAATTCGATCTTTCTTATCAAATGATTTTTGTCTTGAACGGCCATTTTGTCTAAATCTTTTTGCATTAATGCAAGCATCTCTCATTGGACTTTGTTCTTTATTTTTGTCAAAAACCTCCCTGATGGCATCAGTTCTCAACTTGGTATCTATGCTGGTGACACAACTATTTAATTTATCTTAATGGTAAGTCTGATAGGTTTGATAAGATCAATTTAGCATATGATCAGGAAAATGACCTATTGGGGCAATCAATCTGAACAAACTTTCTTCTATAGAATGTATCTTATAAGCCCACCTTTCATTCATGTATTGAATATTGCTGTAAAATCTGGTCTGGTGCTTCTACTGTATATTGAGGGATTCTTGATAACATCCAAAGAATATTCTGCAATTTAATAGACCATGATGTAGCACCATGGATTCAGTTATTTTCACCCCGCGCTAACGTAACTTCCTTGTGCCGTATATATAAGTACTTTTAAGATAATCTGATAATTTTTCATCATTGTTAAATCGTCTTTACAAATTTAAGATCTGTAGTAGGCTGTTAGCTAGGTGTCACCATCTTACAGTTGAAAATTCAAGACGTAACCGTAAGTTCTATGCTAGCATTTTCTTCTCGCACTCCTTGCCTGTAAATCTCTTTTCTGACTTATTGATATCCAATCAGCTTTGTTCTTCGAATGTTTAAATGCAATGACAGTATATGCTTTAATTTCTTTTCTTTCAGTGAACTCTCCACAAAATAATGTTTTCTTTTTTCATATTCTTAAACCCTCAGTATCACCTTGTGTCTTAGTGGCTTTATTGCCTTGCTTAGCGAGGAATTATTGAAAACAAAGTTTTGTAAGCTCCCTGCACTCGGAATATTAGCGTAACACTTTATATTATTCGAAGCTACGATCAGTAAAGATAAACTGGATACAATCAACTCTTTGAAACACTGTGTTAAATGACAAATAACATAGTGGTTTACATTCTGCAGAAAAATTGCAAGATTGTAAATGCCTGTATTCAGGAACTTGTATCTTGACTGCTGCATATGAGTTAGCGAGCTCAATTGATTAAGTTGCCGCGTTTTTGCTTCCGCTGTCAATTTTCGTTGATGAAGCCAATGTAAGGACGAGGAAATCGAATGTCTATTTTCATAGGACTTAAGCTCACCTGAAAAATTGCCGTAACCCAATTTTCTTTTCATCTTTTAAATATTTGGCCTTGTAACATGAGAAGGTAAACTTATAAAATCTAGCCTACGTCATATGTTACAGTTATGGAATATCAGGTGAATACATCCGACATTTTATCTACCGAATCCATTAATCGTTTTTTTTTATCTTAGGTAAAATCTATTTTAATGCTTATTTCCAAAGTAAGTATAGTATAGTTCTTTTTAGCCCTAATCCGAAACAGAATATATATATATATATATATATATATATATATATATATATTGCACTGACGATTGCACTAGCATGAAACAGACTGTCGCCTCTAAGTGCTGACTTCCATGTCCACTCTTATATTTACACACGCTCTATCTCTGATATTGAGCACTTTACCCCATAAATATAGCACACTTTAAGACTATATTTCTGTATATATATATAACATGTAATATGTAACATGAGAAGGTAAACTTATAAAATCTAGCCTTCGTCATATGTTACAGTTATGGAATGTCAGGTGAATACATCCGACATTTTATCTACCGAATCCATTAATCGTTTTTTTTTATCTTAGGTAAATCTATTTTAATGCTTATTTCCAAAGTAAGTATAGTATAGTTCTTTTTAGCCCTCATCCGAAACAGAATATTGGATTAATATATATATATATATATATATATATATATATATATATATATATATATATATATATATATATATGTATATATATATATATATATATATATATATATATATATATATATATTGCACTGACGATTGCACTAGCATGAAACAGACTGTCGCCTCTAAGTGCTGACTTCCATGTCCACTCTTATATTTACACACGCTCTATCTCTGATATTGAGCACTTTACCCCATAAATATAGCACACTTTAAGACTATATTTCTGTATATATATATAACATGTAATATGTAACATGAGAAGGTAAACTTATAAAATCTAGCCTTCGTCATATGTTACAGTTATGGAATGTCAGGTGAATACATCCGACATTTTATCTACCGAATCCATTAATCGTTTTTTTTTATCTTAGGTAAAATCTATTTTAATGCTTATTTCCAAAGTAAGTATAGTATAGTTCTTTTTAGCCCTAATCCGAAACAGAATATTGGATTAATATATATATATATATATATATATATATATATATATATATATATATATATATATATGTATATATATATATATATATATATATATATATATATATATATATTGCACTGACGATTGCACTAGCATGAAACAGACTGTCGCCTCTAAGTGCTGACTTCCATGTCCACTCTTATATTTACACACGCTCTATCTCTGATATTGAGCACTTTACCCCATAAATATAGCACACTTTAAGACTATATTTCTGTATATATATATAACATGTAATATGTAACATGAGAAGGTAAACTTATAAAATCTAGCCTTCGTCATATGTTACAGTTATGGAATGTCAGGTGAATACATCCGACATTTTATCTACCGAATCCATTAATCGTTTTTTTTTATCTTAGGTAAAATCTATTTTAATGCTTATTTCCAAAGTAAGTATAGTATAGTTCTTTTTAGCCCTCATCCGAAACAGAATATTGGATTAATATATATATATATATATATATATATATATATATATATATATATATATATATATATATTGCACTGACGATTGCACTAGCATGAAACAGACTGTCGCCTCTAAGTGCTGACTTCCATGTCCACTCTTATATTTACACACGCTCTATCTCTGATATTGAGCACTTTACCCCATAAATATAGCACACTTTAAGACTATATTTCTGTATATATATATAACATGTAATATGTAACATGAGAAGGTAAACTTATAAAATCTAGCCTTCGTCATATGTTACAGTTATGGAATGTCAGGTGAATACATCCGACATTTTATCTACCGAATCCATTAATCGTTTTTTTTTATCTTAGGTAAAATCTATTTTAATGCTTATTTCCAAAGTAAGTATAGTATAGTTCTTTTTAGCCCTAATCCGAAACAGAATATTGGATTAATATATATATATATATATATATATATATATATATATATATATATATATATATATATATATGCACTGACGATTGCACTAGCATGAAACAGACTGTCGCCTCTAAGTGCTGACTTCCATGTCCACTTTTATATTTACACACGCTCTATCTCTGATATTGAGCACTTTACCCCATAAATATAGCACACTTTAAGACTATATTTCTGTATATATATATATATATATATATATATATATATATATATATATATATATATATATATATATATATATGAAAACTACATTAGTTAGCAATAGAGAAAGACACATATAACTGAAACACAATAGAGGATAGCACATAAAACTCGATCAAATTTAAGCAAGTGTAGACATTCCACACCGTTTCCAACAAAGGTTTATGAACGAATAGAATTTTCCCTTGTTGCTTAGAATATTGCTGCCATATTTAATCTGGTCCTCCTACTGTTTACCTTGAGCTCCTTCATAAGATCAAAAGAAAAGGAAAATCTCCTCAGTGCTTTAGTAAGAGTTGTCATCAGCGTTTATTTATCTGACGTCCTCACTAAGCAGGATGTGACACAAGATCTTTTTATGTTGAGTGGGAGTATACCCAAGCATACACACATAGCCCAAGAACGAAAATTACCTAGTCCTCGTGACCTCGCGTTGGTGTCAACATTTCAGCGACTCAACCTCTTTTAGTTTTACGCACAGGGTTAGAATCCCCGGGAGTGGGTGCCTTCTACCACCTCAAATGACGGGAGAATAATTACTACATTTTGATCCGTACCAGAACGCCGAGAAGCGATTAATGATAATTTATTGGTGAAAACAACTGGCAATTTTTGTAAACTACTTGACCATCTTTTCCTTTCCAAAATTGCCCGAAAGATCTTTTTAAAACAATATTCTTTCAACAATACGCAGAGTTTACACATTACTTACATGCTATTCGTCAGCAAGTTTTCGGATATGACATTACCAAATTGATAACTTCAAATAGCAGGATCGGTGATCTGCGAAGCATCAACCTCTGAGATCAAAACTGATTTATTTTCTTTGTCCTATCGGGAATAATAGACTCAAGCAGACTCGGAAGTTTAAATATCTGGGAAGCGTTCTGACAAAGGACGATAAGTGCAACACTGAGATGCATTCCAAAAGCTGGGCAGAGTATTGCGAGACAGGAGGATTTTTTTGGTAACAAAGAAAAGAATACTCTTACGTGGCATCTGTCATTCTTTACGGCAGTGGATATTGGATGATTTCCTCAAAGATGAAGAAGCGACTCGAGGCGACGGAAGTGGTTCTACAGAAGGATGCTAAGGATATCATGGACCGAGCGTGTGAGGTGAGCAACGATGAGGTCTTAGAGATAATGCAAACAAAGAGTTGGCTTATACTTAACATCGCGAAGAGTCAGCTGAAGTTTCTGGGAATCTAATAAGAATCTGATACTCACGGGTAGAATACAGGAAAAGAGAGACAAGGGGAAGCAACGCGTGACATATCTGGCGGGCTTAAACAAGTGGATGACAGAATGTGGTCTGGGAGAGGAAGCAGAGGGAAGGAACTTGTTGAGAGCTGCAAGGGAGAGAGGAAGGTGGCGAGCAATGATCGTCTACATCCTGAAAGGACATGGCACATATAAAGGGAAAAAAAAACCACTATGTCGAATGTGATTTTCAAACATGAGACCGACACTCAACCCTCGGCGTTGACCACACTGTCCACTCTTATAACAAGCAGACAGATCAATATTTTAAGAAGAAAAATGAGTTTCGATAAAGCATGAAATATATCGAAAGTCTATTTGAACATTTAAATAAAGACTATAAATTAGCATTGCAAATGCTGGCCCATCTGTTGAGAATATTAATTTTATTTATTATTAAATTTTATTTAAAATCTATAGATTTATAAATATTTGTATCTGAGAATCAATCCCTTTATGGCCCTTCACTTGTATGCGAAAGAAATATTAAAAAAAAAAAAAAAATTATACACTGCTTACAAAACAACTTATGCACCAATATGAATAGCCCAACCCAAATTCTTGAAAATGGCTTGGAGATTATCCGAAAGCGCCTTTTGATATATAATCTGTACAATCTGTGCACAATATCCCAAAAAGAAATCTCTTGTTCGCATACAAGAAAAGAGAAGAAAAGCTCAGCAGGAACAACTTGTCAGTTATTTTAATGAAACAAACACAGGCACACACACAGACTCAGTGTCCAATTTTATATTTATATTTACATACGCTCTATTCCTGATATTGAGCACTTTATCCCATAAATATAGCACAGTTTAAACTATATTTCTTCATGTATATATATATATATATATATATATATATATATATATATATATATATATATATATATAAAAGTGAACATAGAAGTCAACACTTAGTTGCGACAGTCTGTTTCATGCTAGTGCAATCGTCAGGCAGCTCCTGACGATTGCTCTAGCATGAAACAGACTGCCGCCTCTAAGTGTTGACTTCTATGTTCACTTTTATATTTACACACACTCTATCTCTGATATTGAGCACTTTATCCCATAAATATAGCACACTTTAAGACTATATTTGTTCATATATATATATATATATATATATATATATATATATATATATATATATATATATATATATATATATATA